>JAGFMF010011406.1:7010848-7148939 GCA_019455555.1 Galemys pyrenaicus | reverse complement strand
CCCCCTGGCCGGCAGCAGGGATCGAACTCGTGCTGCAGTGGCTGCGATTTGCTTTGTAGTGCGTTGCTTAACCCACTGCGCCACCAGGGGAGGCCCTCTGTGCTTCAAGTTCTTCAATGAGCATGTATCTCTTGTGTGACTCACCTTAGCCTTTAAGATTATTAGAGGTAGAATGATGGAAAGATGATTACTCAAATGAGATTACTCAGATAACCAAGTGAGAACCAGCTTTTCTTTAGCTTTGTCTCACTATTCTTGACAGAGGTGGTATCTTTTTGGTGTGTTTGTGTCCCGTTTATTTTATATATATCTTAACTACAGCACTTAGTATCTGGCATTAATGTGCTGGTTTACTTCTCTATGAGATCTCAGACTGTAAGACCTTGGCTTCATGTTCTTTCTGGCTGTGGTATTTAGTAAAATGTTGACTCAGGATATAATAAACATTTCACAAATGCTTGTTGTAGGATATTGTTTACTTTCATATTTGTCCTGGCTTTGCTCTAAGATTCTTCTTAGTTTATATCTAGAAAATTCGAGTCCTTGAAGCTGAGAGGGAAAAGAATGCTTATCATCTCACAGAAAAGGATAAAGAAATACAGCGAATTAGAGACCAGATGAAAGTCAAATATAATACAACTGCATTGCTTGAACAGCTGGAAGAGAAAACAAAGGAAGGTGAAAGGAGGGAACAATTGTTGAAATCTTTGTCTGAAGAGACAGATGTATTGAAAAAGCAGTTGTCTGCTACAACTACAAGACTTGCTGAACTTGAAAACAAAGCTAGTACACTTCATGTATCACAGGTAGTAATAATTTCTTTAAATCCAGATTTTTTCTTTCCTATGATTCATAATTCTTATGAAGAATGAGTTTATAAAGCATTCCTGTCGAAGGATGGAAAGTATAATTTACCAACAAGTCACCTTTTTTTTAATAGTCCAGTACCTTTTCCATAAATAAAAATAGTTGTTTTGTCTAGGGACTATTCAGAATACAGAGTCCACTGTGTATCTACAACAGCCAAGAAGATTTTATTTAGTGCTTATTTTAATAGCTTGTATAATGAAACACAATAAGCTTCCTTTTGAGGTTAATTTTCACCTTTAAGACATATCATATCAAGTTAATATCCAATATGCTTTTCCTAATGGCATGTGCTTCCTTCCCTTTGCTTTTAGTCTCTATTATAGCCGAAAAAGCAAAGATTTGTGGGTAGGCAGTTCTGCCACTTGCCACTTGTGTGTGACTCACTAAATTCCCTAACCTTAAGAGCCTTCTCTTAAACTTTAGTTTCCACATCAGTAAAATTAAAAAAAAAAAAAAAAAAAAGATACACACACATATAGAAATTGCCTAGTTTAGTACTTGGCATATAAAAAGTGCTCACTAAATGAGTTCTTATTGATAAGACCTTTAATTCTTTAGAAAATTTGGACATTTTAATTTAATCTAGTGTAATTTTGAGTATTTTGGCTATTGATATCACCTTTAATAGAGTATCTGTATCTTTTAGATATAATGTCTCACTGCTAGTAAGGGTCTGTCTTAATTTCCCCTTTAGAGTGATCCAAGCTGTACATTTAAGTATACTATCACATAAATGACAAAAATCTTTCTACAGATGAGTTCGAAGAAGTTTTTCAGAGGATTTCCACAGAGCATAAGCTTATGAAACATTACAGTCAGATCCAAAGAAGTCGACTGATCCTTTTCCTGAAAACTCAAGAATTACTTTCCCCACTTTTGAAAATAGAAAGGCAAATCTTGGTAGAAATAATTTTTAAGAGTGTATTCTTATATAAGTGTTTATTTTTCTCTCATGTCAGAGGTTGTGGTGAAGGAGGTCCACAGAGTCAATTAAATATCCAGGTTCCTTCTAGTCGCTCCCTGGCCCCTTAGGTGGAGTCCTGCACCAGATCCTTTATAGCTATTAATTTGGGGAGGTTTTATGAACCAGGCCTTGTATTAGCCCACATTCCATTAGACAGAATTTAATCATGACCCCACTAACCTTTGAGATGACTGGGAAATGTAGACCCATTTGTGTGCCCAGAGAAACAAGATAAGGGATGTGGGAACTAGTTCTGTCAAACTTCCACCTAGAAGACTAAACTGAGAGGGAGTAAGAGCAGGTACCAATATCACCTTTGAAGAAAATAGATTTTGAACTTCCTTGCTAGCATTCCTTATAGTTGTTAAAAGACTGAAATACAGATATTTATGTGATCTGTTGAATGGGCCAGATTCTTTAATTCTGACTCCTCTTTTTTTTTCCCTCTATGAAAAAATGAAGGGGGAAAAAAGAAATTATTTTGAGTTCCATATAATTTATATGAACTAATACTGATTAATAGTATTACAAATAGAATTGTAGAAAACAACTTTCATCTTTTGTTTTATGATTTAGTATTTTTGTAGATTTCATTTAAGTAACCCAGTCATTTTATGAAAACTCCTGGGCTATTCATATGCACTGAGGGCTGTTTTGGTGATACCACCATCCAGAGGGACTCAGAAGTCAAGGTAGATATGAAATCTCACGGTTTCCATATCTGCTAAGGAAGCTTTTGAGAGAGTTTAACTCCCTTCTCACGCTTATCTACTACACGGCAGGATGGTTCATAGGCATGTACTAAATCTGAATTTGGGGATCCCCGTGTGCTGTTTATACTGTTTGTTATGGAACTAAATATAATGAGGAAAGTTCTATTGTTAACTAATACTGGTTTATTTATAGACAATGGCTACAAGCTGCTTCAACTCATCAATCAGTAATGTTCATGAAATGGAAATACAGCTGAAAGATGTAAGTTTATTTTCCTCTTATTGTTATAGCTAAAGAGAACTAATTCATTTATTCTTGAATTTCATGGACATTGACAGTATTGATTCTATGATTTCAAAAATATGTTAAAGAGATGGAGAACTGAATGATTTGAGATCATCTTTCTAGGTTACTATCGTTTAAGTCACTTTCTAGGCACTTAAGAGGGTCAGTTCCTTGAATATGGTCTCTATAGGCTAGAAAGTCCTAGAAACTACACATCACCACCAAATACTTCAGTAACATCTTTTCTCTACCCAAACCTAATTTCTCCAACTATTTTATTACTATAACATCGTTTCTTTTTGTTTATTTATGCAAGATGTACTCTTTAGTATGAATTTTTTCCTTTGAAACCAGGATTTGCTTTCATAGTTTAATAAGGAAATGCATTCTTTGTAGATTCAGTACTTCTTTTCCCTAGAATTTGATATGAAGTTATTTTAGAGATATAGAAAAACTGTATTATTTCATATTTATGTCCTACATGAACTGATGGGCTTCATTGTGAATTGAATAAATTGAGGGCATAGGATTATTATTGTTTACTTTTCTAAGTTTAATATCAAATATATGAAGTATAAAATTCTTAATTATTAATCCGTAGGTAGATATTTTGATACCAGAAATATTACCAGCAGATCTGTCTTGTTCTAAGCATGCTCTTAAGATTCCTGTTTTATTTTATCTGGCAAGTGTATCCCAAAGTCTATTTGATTTTCAAGAGAATTTAAATTTGTTGAGTGTCTGAATAAAAGGGTGCTCCAGTACCCTTATCAGAGTAATTTACCTAGAGGTAACTAAAATTAAGAAGAAACAATTTTTAAAGAGCTATCAAAGTCAGTTCTGTGATAGAATGACCTCTTACCATTCTATGTATAGCAGTACTTCCCCATTAGATGTGCATATCTGCCAATAATTTACCATACACACCTGTTTTCCCCTTTATTGTTCCAGCCATGCTGGAGCAACATACCACCTTTTCTCTTTCTGCTCCCTCTACCGGACACTGTTTCCCGAGGTCTTTACTAAATTGTCATTTTCTTAGGTCTGGGGGTAAGGGGACTGGAATAGAACAGAGAAGGACAGAGCTATAGGTTTCCCTAGCCACCTTGTCTAAAATTATAGCTCAAAAATAATTTCTCTTTCCCATTTCCTACATTTTAATTTTCACCTTTTCCCACATTACTGTAAATCTGATTTAACTTAAAACTTAATCGACTTATCTTGCTTATTGTCTGGCTCTTTCCATTAGAATATAAGTTTTATGAGAGAAGAATTTTTGCATACTTTATTCACAGCTATATTCCCAGTGTCTGGAACATTTAAAGGAATGAATGGAATCTTGTGAGATTTCTTAAATTTAAGTACTGTTTCTTTTAGTAAGGTACCTGGAAATAAATGCTGTTGTCTTAAATGTACATGCAATTTTTAGACTTCTTAGTGTGAATTGCCTCAAATATTAGCTAAAGTTATTTTTAGGTAGTGACTTTTTTATAATGTTAACATTGAAATGTTATGCCTTTATGTCCAATCTTTTTGTTCTTTTTTATCTTCCCACTTTATTTAAAGATCACATTGTTCTTCTGTGTCATTTTATCTTAGAAGACTTTTAGACAAATGCAGTAAAATTTAACCCAACTCACCTTCAAATGGTGGGGAAGACTGAGCAAAGCCTCTCATACTCAAATGTGCATATGAACCTAGGGATCTTCATAAAATGCAGATTCCTATATTGTTGGTTTGGGGTAGGGCCTGAGATTCTGCATTTCTAATAAGCTCCAGCCAATTGCTGTTGCTGCTGTTGCCAGTGATCCATGGACCACTCTTTGCCAACCATTAATATTTGAGGAGCAAGAGGTGATTAAGCTCTGGTTGTCCCTTTGGAATCTCCAAAGGTCCCTTTGGAATGTCCCTTTAGATCTTTTAGGCTAGGATAATTATTGGTGGAGTACTTAGGGAGCGGGGAAAGAGGCCTCTCACCCCTCACATCCCTATGCTTGCATTATTTGACTTTTGAAAAATCAGCATTTCTAGACCCACAGTCTTCCTCAAAGTGCCTACAAAATTCCCTGTAGAAGTTTGCCTACCTATTTTAAGAATTGGTATTTGTTATGCTAAAATAAGCCTTAAAAACCTTTACCTTTCTTAAGGCCTACCTCCGTCATTCTTTAGCTACCATTTAGGTTCACCCGACATTTTGAAATAATTATATGTAGTTAATACTGTAAAAAATGTTCAGTGTCAGAGTCTTTCAAACTAGATAGCTAAAAGGCAGTTTTAATAAGTATTTCTTAATTTTATAAATCTATCTTTTAAACAAAAAATTTAAGGGGGGATCATGATAGTAAAAAATTAGTTTAAAAATGTTTTTGGAAAAAAATTTAAATTTACAGAAAATTTACAAGGATGAAAATGCCATATACCCATTACCAAAATTCAATCTTTGTTAACATTATGCTCTACTTTGTACATATTTTTTTCTCTTTCAGTTGTCAGCTCACACACATGTAATATTTTTTTTTTGGAACTGTTTAGAATGAGCTACTTCTATCCATAGCCTACATACTTTAAAGTGTATTCCTAAGAATGAGGCTATATCTTGCATGACTCCAGTGCAGCAGTTTTAATAATTTCAGTATTAACACTGTACTTCTGTGTGATCTGCCATTCATATTTCAGTTTTATAAGTTAATTTGTGAGTTTTATTACTCTAGTATATGTTAACATTTTAATCCATGTTGAATGTTTTGCCCAAGGAACATTTACTATATCCCCATCAAGCCAGGAAGAAGCATTTTAGTGTCACTTTATAGGGCTTCACTTTTGCCTACTTTGGTTCTGTGTTTCTATTGCTAACTTAAAAATGTTAAATGCTTGACTAAAAAAATGTATAGATGACATAAAACTGAAAGAGATAACTGATACAATGATGGATGCAAAAATAATATCAATATTCATTGATAGCGATCAAATAAGAGAGCAGATACACAGAATTCAGTGAGAAGAGGTAGGGAATAGAAATGTTTACTACTTGACTGTAGTAACATTGCCATCACGTGGCATTGTAGGATATTGCACCCCAAACCTTAAACTGACAAGTACTTGTTTTCAGACTTAAGTAATATATAGTAATTATAAATTAAATAATTTTTAGACTCTTCTCCCCCAGCTCTAGCAAATGAATCATCTTCTTTACTATCTTTCAACTTGAATCTGCTCCCCATTTTCTACCACCTTCCCTGAAAACACTGGGGGCAGGAGGTGAGGCAAAGGGGTAATGTGTAGTTGTTGGGGGTTCTGGGATGCCCCGGCAGGCTCCTTTGGCTTTGCTTTCAATAGAATTTCAAGCATCAAATGGTTAGGAACAGTGAGTCACAGTCACAGCCTGTGTTCATAAATCTACACGCTTTTGTCCATATATTCTACTGTGTTTTATCCACTAAAGTGAATGTAGCTTTTTATGTGCATATTTGCTGATGTCTTGCCACAGATCAGGTGGTAGGAGCCACAGAAAATGTAGGTGTGATTTTATAAGATTTTCAAACTTATGCTTTGTGGCCTGGTAGGGCTATCAGAGAATATATAATTTCTTGAGGGAAAGATGAAACCCAAATGAAAAACTATTAGAGGTAACAGTAAAGTGAATCATTTTCCATGTCCAACTGCTTATTTTAATACTATCATCCAAAAAATTTCTTGCACATATATTATATATTATAAGCAACAGCTATAATCCTTCAAGGAAGAAGGAACTTACTATACATTTAAGAAACAGCAAACACAAAGAGCCAAAGATGGTTGGTAAAATAATTTTTAAGTATTAATTGTGTGTGTGTGTGTGTGTGTGTGTGTGTGTACACTCCTACACAAACAAGGTGAGTGATCCCAGTTTGGGATTTTCTTAATTGAATTCTAAAGATGTAAAGGATGAAAACTGAAGAAGAGAAGGAGCAGCTCCTTCAGTTTGATTTTCCAGGACATTGGGATAGGGTTAGGGGTACAAATAATTTATGTGGGAGCAATATCTGTAAAAGGAAAAGGAAAGAAGCCAGATTGGGCAGGGGCACTGACAGAACAGAATGCAAACCTGAGCAGAATCCTATGTTGAGCAGAAATAGCTCTTTCTTGAAGGGTATCTGAGCAGTACATCTCTACACATCTCTACCTGAGCCAGTAAAGGCATTCTAGTTTATAGAGGATGATGTGGAAATAGATACAAAATATGTTGTGTATCGGAGACAGCAGACAAATGAACTTAACCCCATGTAAACATATTTTCCCCCATATTTTCCCCGTGTTGTTAGATATCCTGAAGGTATGTGATATTACAATGTAGCTCTGTGCCATAAACCATACACTGGTTGCCTAAAATTATTTTATACATGAGCCATAATCGCTTTTATGTGCTAGTGATTGCATCACTTGGGCTCCCTTGTCCATTTTAAGATTTTATTGTGTTTTTTTATATTTGTACAATAAAAATTGTATTATTATCATATTTTTGTATTTTATTTTGCTACTGATTTTTTTTTTTTTAATTTTCACATTGAGGCTCTGGAGAAAAATCAGCAGTGGCTTGTGTATGATCAGCAGCGAGAGGCCTATGTAAAAGGACTTGTAGCAAAAATCCGTGAGTTGGAACAGAAATTGGAAACAGTTGCTCATTCACTCCCACAGCAGACCAAAAAGACAGAATCAGAAGGTACTGGTATAAAAATGTTCTTTTGGGGTAGGCCTGCCTGACATTTTCCAAAAGGAGAGATTCATCAGATTTAGATTTTTATAGATATGTCAGAAAGTAAAATAAGTCTTTTATCCCTTAAATAAGAAATGCCATTTTAGGAAGTCTGTTTTATTTCTCACTGATTTCTGCTAAAAGGGGACATGAGGAGGCCAGGGTAAAGGGATCTCTGGTAGCTTTGAAGGCACATTAAATTTTCTCCACTGTGTGCCCCAACCCCTTCCATCTCCACAAGTATGGTTTCATTATTTTTTATCTTTAAAGTCCTTCTCTGTCCCCCCCAAAGCTGCCCTTGTCACCTGTGAGCTTTTTTATTCTTTGTCCCTTTAGAATTTATTTATATCAATCTCAGGAGAAAGAATACATTTTATGAATGATTCTTCTGTCACTTAAATCTCACCATAGAACTGCAGTAGCTTTGAACGATGCTGTCTTTTTGCCAAGTGCTTTGCAGTTTCTCTGACATCTCAGCTGAATTTCACAAGAACCCTGACAGGTGGGCAAGAAAGGTCATTACCACTTAATGCAAGAGGAATAGTGGAGGGAGAGGGGTTGGGGGTTCAGTACTTCCAGGTGTTGAGCTGGAAAAGAAGGGAAACCTCCGTGCAAAGTGGTTGTTAAAAGACCGGAAGCCCTAACAGGACTAGAGCCTTGAGTTCTATAGGAGTGAGCCAGGCTCATGATCTTGGAGCTTCACTTTGAAATGCTTACAACAAAACTAATGCCAAAAAGGAAATACAGAAGGAATGTCTCTAGAGGTGATCAAAGCTGCTTATCCCTGAGGTGACAAAATTGTTAATCTAATTTTTTTTGTGACTATTAGTAGAGAAGGGCCTTGTTCCACCTTTCCCATCCCACCCTGATCTCAGTTTCCTCGCCCATCAGGGTAGCTGCTTTTAACATTTCTATTCTTGATTCTGGTAATTAGCTTCATCTCTATAAATAGTGAGCTTACATCTTTATTTGTCGATTTGTCTTTTTTAAACACGGGTGAGTTTCCTTCCTCACAGAATAGATCTATTTCTATTTCTAGTCTCCCATGTATTAGTTTTGTAACTTCAAATAATGAAACCATACTTGTGTTTCTTGTTCTGCAAATATCAGCCCTCTCTCTTGACTCTTCATTGTGAAAGGTGAAAAAATAAGGTGATCTCGTTTATAGAAACATGTTCATGTTTGTCTTTTCAGGAATATTCCCTATTTTATAAACTGAGTTTTGCTCTGATGCGTTTGTCATAGGTTATCTTCAAGAGGAAAAGCAAAACTATTACAGCCATCTTTTGGCAAGTGCAAGGAAAGATCTTGAGGTTGAACGACAGACCAGCACTCAGTTGAGCTTTGAACTTAGTGAGTTTCGAAGAAAATATGAAGAAACCCAAAAAGAGGTTCAAGATTTAAATCAGCTATTATGTTCCCAAAGAAAGGCAGATGTCCAACATCTGGAAGATGATAGGCATAAAACAGAGAAAATACAAAGGCTCAAGGAGGAGAATGATATTGCTAAGGAAAAACTTGAACAGGAAAAGAAGAGATCTGAAGAGCTGTTATCCCAGGTAAGCCTAACAGCTAAGGTGTTCCATGACTTATAGTTCAAATTTTTCGTTGTACTTACTAAGTGTCAAGGACAATTTTAACAGCAAACCATCCAGGAACAAAGGAAGTTTTTGCCACCTCATGGGTGTTCATATTTAGAAATGGAAACAGGCCACAAATAAGTACCTAAATAAACAAGAAGATAAAACAGGGTCGTAAGATAATTGGGGTCTTTCTGAGAAGATGATATTTGTACATAGACCTGGTGACAAGAAGAAAACCAGCAAGAAAAATAACTGGGAAACCCCTTGAGGCAGAGGGCATTGTACATCAAAAGTTCTGAGGAAGAAGGAAGTGGGTATACGTGAGAAGCTAAAGGCAGATGTGGAATAACAGGAGCGTGCAGGCTCCTTTCTAGGCTGGCACCAAGATCTCTGGGACACTGCACCTAGGTACAGGTGGCACTTTCCGCATTCTCACTATACTCACAGCTCTATGCCGGGCAATCCCAGTATGTTTGAATTGCAGACTTAGAATGATAGACTTGGAGTACTACTTGCATGAAAACGCACTCATTTAAATTTTGTTTCACATCATGGAAGTATGAAAAACATTTGGAGTCCACATTTGGTCTCCAGTTCAGGAGGGACTCACCTTAGATTATTCATGTATCAAATTGAGAGTGATCATTTCTTCTTGCTTTTATAAGGCTTTGGTGAGGATTCATTGAGAAACTATAAAAGTGTTTTGTAAACTAAAAGGCTAGTATAATGTTACTACTGCTATTAGGATAGTGATTTAAAAAGTCTCCAGAAGTTAAAATGGGAAAAACTAGTCTGTAACATTTGCCATCTATGTCTTTACACATCTGCCTCCAGGTATGAGTGATGGTATTTACTAAAATTAAGCAGAAATGATTGACAAATTTGCTTTAACTCTGTCGTTAAAGAAGCAAGGCCGTGCTGGCTTCGTTCTCCTACTCGGTAGTATTAGTAGGTGTCAGTATTTAGGGAAAGTAGATGTGCCCACTGCAGAGTTCAATGCTGTTTATCAACCTTCAGTCTGTGCTTCAGCAAACCCTCGGCCTCAGTGGTGCCATCCGTCACTTGCATCAAACAGCTATGGTAGCCATCACACAACCAACCAGCTGGAAGACTCTCCCCCAAGCAGGAGCTATTAGCAGATGTTGTCCCAGTTAGAGATGTGAGCTGTTCATGCATCCCAGGTCAAATGGTAAAAGATCTGATGTTGATAAAAGGTTCCATGTGACAACACTGGTTCTGTTTACACCCCACAGGTGCAGTTTCTTTACACCTCTCTGTTGAAGCAGCAAGAAGAACAAACAAGGGTAGCTCTGTTGGAACAACAGGTACTCATTGGGGTTACTTTTGAATTGACTTCAGCTTGTTAATGTTTACGCTATTCCATGAAGAACCATTTGAAAATTGTAGAAAATATGTTTTTTAAGCTTTAACAGAAAATAGTTAAAGAAATCATGTTAGCCTTGTATCCCTGTTACTTTTTTTATGCCAAACCAGATTCTCTTGGGTAAGAGAGCAGTTTTCTTGACAGGTAGATGTTCATCTTGGCAGATTTTATTCTTCCTCAAATGACTTCTGTAGTTCCTATACTGGCCTAACGGGATTTCCCTAATAACGTAAAGCAGAACTCAAAGAGACCATTTATTATTAAAATTATAGTTTAGAGTTACAGTTTTAATACATTCCAAACTAAGGAACAGCCATCTCTTTCCCTTTGCCCGCTTCCCCATAAAAGGAGCATGGGGAGAAAAATCCTAACTTGTTAAACTATTCCATTCAGTTATACATTCAGGCATTGACTTTGCTCCTTGGGTGAAGGAGCCATAATCTTCAGCCATTATCATCTTCATTTCTCAATACTTTTCTGTGCTCAGATGAATTCTTGCTACAATGGTGCAGCAAAGTTTCTTATGCTAATAAAAAATGCAGACAGCCAGTCAAGAGAATTAGATAGTGTATACTAACTGTAATTGTCTTGCCCTGGGTATTTTTTCCAGATGCAAGCATGTACTTTAGACTTTGAAAATGAAAAACTTGACCGTCAAAATATGCAGCATCAGTTGCATGTAATTCTTAAAGAGCTCCGAAAAGCAAGAAATCAAATAACACAGTTGGAATCATTGGTGAGTCTGGAATGAATAAATTAAAACTTATTTTCTTCTTTCTCTTTCTGCCACCTTTCCATTTACATATTAAACCAGTTCCCAAATTAAGAGGATACAACTTAAAGAACATCTATTTCTGTACTTGCCTTTGTGTTCCTACTGTTCATCATTTTCATAGTGGGCTATAAAGTACTCGTGTTTAAGCTTTCCTGACTATTCTAAGTTCCTCAGGAAAAGAAATCATGAAAAAGGAAAGTCTCAAAGGTGTTATACAGTATCTTAGTCAATTCTATGTATAATCTGTTTACTCTGCTAAAATTCTTTTCTTTTATTAATACCATGTAATTCAGCTTGCTGAAGTTGGCTGTCTTTTAACAAAACTAGCAAATTTAGTCAACCTTGCACAATGGCCTGCTTTACAATTGGTTCTAGACAGGTTTTAGTAAAACCTGTTCATATAAACACCCAACCCTAGTAATTCCTGGGAAACCTGGTTAATTTATAACCATGTCCAAGGTTACCACCCTAACATGATGACCAGAGGTTCCAAAGAAAACCTGTCTGAAGAACTGAGCAGGTACCGCATTTGTATAGCAGGCCTGATAAACAATCTGTGTTTGGCATTTATTTTTCAGAAGCAACTTCAAGAGTTTGCATTCACAGAGCCAATAGTCACTTTCCAGCGAGAGAATGAGAACAGAGTAAAAATTGCCTCCCCAAAAAGTCCTGCTGCTGCCCTGAACGAGAGTCTGGTGGAGTGCCCCAAGTGCAATATCCAGTATCCAGCCACCGAGCATCGAGACTTACTCGTTCACGTTGAATACTGTTCAAAGTAGTGTTGTGCCACAAGAATCAATACTGTATCTTATGTTAGCTTAATGGTCGTTTTGAATCATTTAGTTCATCTTTCCCATAAGATCCTGCCTGTCAACCTCTGACTGGCATAGGAATGAATCATTGTATTTTTTTGAATGCTGAGATGACTGACATTTTGCACTGTTAAAAATACTTGACGGAAAAAAGATAGTTCAGGTTATTGCTTACAGGTTAATCTGTTGACAGGCAAACAACTGTTTTATGTTTTTTGAGTTTTAAAAGCTCAAAAGTAGTTAAAGCTCCTTGCTATATTTTCATTTTTTATTCAAGCCGTAACCATCTACAATTCCAATTTAGATGTCCATTGTTAGGTGGTGACATTTGTTTCATTTTTTTCTTCATTGTTATAGAAAAGTTAGGAATTTTCTTGGTCTTTATGCTGCTTATTGTTGAAACTGTAAACCTAGCTATGTTCTAAGCACAAAGCAGATTCTGCTTAAGGAATATCCTTAATTGGAAACATAAGATATTTTATGTGATATTAACTGGCTATAACTTTAACTTGAATTTCACTAGCACATGTTGGTCAGCTAAAATTGTTAGAGTTTTAACAAAACCATGTAGCCCTCTTCTTTGATTTGCAGATATTTATTTATTTTTGTAACTCGTAAAAGCTGGGCAATGTAATGAGCAGATTGCTTATCTGAATATATATTTTTATATATGCATGTGTAAGCCAAAACATTTTTTTATTTCTTCAGGTTTCTAAAGTGCTTAACACTGGGCCAGTCTTCATAATATAAAAGAGAAAATAAAGTTATTTAATGTTTTAATATGCCGAGCATATAGGTATATAGATAGGTATTGTAAGAGTTCTTCCTCGAAAGCAAAGCCAGAGGGTTATAGCTAAGTGTCAGGTGATAAGGTAGTTAAGGATACATTGAAACTAAAATCTATACAAAGAAGGCAGAAGTAGGTTCTTTCAGACATCTTTGTTGACTAGATAACACCTCTTGATCAATAAATATGATTCTGAGTTATTCTCTACAGAAGCAAAAAAATAAACATGTTAAATTATATAGTTTGTTTTTGTCAATAAAAAATGTACACATCTGTTTATGAAAATAAAATCTTACCCTTAGTGTTAATTCAGGTAATTCAGTGTCTATAGCCACAGTTGGCAAAAGATAAAGAAATGCTATTCACCAGATGGTTCTTATTCTATCCCACACTATTATGACAAAGACGATAGTATTAAATCATAGATATATGCAATAAAGTTGTTTTCCTTATAACTTTTAATCAAAATATGCATTATTATAGATATTGAAATGCCTTGGTCCTTCACTGAGTTATTAGGACCCAAATCCAGTCTTTTGGTCCCTGACTATATAAACCAAGAGATATGTCCTCAAAAGAGCCTTGACTTACTGGTGAAACAGAGTCACAAAGCAGGTTTGCAAGAAAGTGAGGGTATTCTAAGCGCCCAAAGGCAGTGGTTTTTAGAGCCCCTGCCACTTAGCTCATATGCTATGATTCCAGTAAAATTATTTTTCCAACCCCAGTGGTGTGTTGGTCTGTTCTGTACTTTTACTTATCCCCTGTGCTTTGCTGCTTTTGAATCTAATGTTTTCACTTTAGGGAGTTCAGTGGGAAAATACAAGCAACCATCAAAAGATCAGTCTGGTGGTGGCATCCAAACAAGGTGGAAAGTTCGAGACCATGCAAGGAGTTTTCTGGGAATCTGGAGAGACCATGCATCCTGTGGTCCAGAGAAGATAGTTTCTTCAGAGAGACTCAAAAAGTTTTATCTCTTAA
Source organism: Galemys pyrenaicus (assembly GCA_019455555.1). Lineage (NCBI taxonomy): Eukaryota > Metazoa > Chordata > Mammalia > Eulipotyphla > Talpidae > Galemys > Galemys pyrenaicus. The sequence continues at coordinate 7,135,055 of JAGFMF010011406.1, read as the reverse complement.
ACTAACCAAAAAAAGAAGGAATGGTATGCACTCAGGAGAATAAGTTAGCATCTGATAATAACCTTCCCCTTGCCTGCCAGGCTCACTATATTGGTTTAACTCTGGGAACAGTGCATCTTCCATTGAATGTTTTAACTGGTGTTACAGGTGAGCTTCCTGAAAGAATCTTGCCCATTTCAGGAGATGCACTAAGTGTCACTTAATTCAGCCTCTGGATCTGCAGTGGGCGAGGTGCTGTGCAAGGCATTAGAGATGGAGAGACACGTACAGGTGGGTCCTTCTTTAGTAGAGCCAAGGCAAGGCTGATCTCAGTGCAGAACAGTGATAGCACAGTGAAGTAAGTCCCACTGGGGAACCACGAATTCACCCCATGATCGAGAGAAGACAGGCTCTCTGAAAGCGATGGTGACTGAGTAAGTTTAAGAAAACAAATAATATTCAGGTTTTAATAGTGTTTGATCCTGAAACACTCAGGTTGAACATGAATCATTAAGCAGAGTCTAAAGAGAAACCTAACCCGATGGTACTGATCACTTGCTAAAGACAGAAGCTGTGTAGAGGAAGGGCAGTGATACAGTGAAAGGTTCCTTTGTGCCCTATTCATTTACTGATGTTGAGACACATAACTGCAAAGATGCAGAAAGAAAACTTTTGAATGCTAAAATGTCAGTGAGATGATGAAAGATTTTAATGAAGGGAAAGAAAAAGGCTTAGAAAAAATTTAGCTTTGCTGCTTGATTCAGAGTGGCAGGCTGCACATCTGCCAATCTCACGTAGCTGACCAACGTGTGCAATTTTGCTTGATTTTTTTTTTTACAAGGTAGAAGGTAAGTAAAAGGGGAAGCTGATATTGAGGATTAAGAGAAAACTTCCAGATAATATGATTTTCACTATAAATTTAATGGTCTCACATTTACACATGCTACAAATCCCTCCTCCTAAAGGGGTGAATTATAGGAAGTGGTTCTGTTTATTGCACACCAAAATGGAAGCATCTCAAAATTTAAACTTTATTTTGCTTTAAGTCTTTGGAAATTTCCAGGAAGCATGTTAGCGTGGAAGGAGCCCTGAAAGGGCAACCAGTAAACCTAGGGGGGAAATCTGTTTCTGATTCAGCAGGTCACTCTTCCAGCACCTCAGCTTCCTGGGCTCTAATGCCTGCCTCTGCTGTCATCCTAGGATGTCATGATAATCAACATTTAATTTATTTTAGGGGCTTCTGGGTAGTATTTTCAGTATGCCAAGTGATAGGCTAAAATATTTCATGTGTCAGATCTTTACCTCACAGTATAGGCATTCCTATAACTTCCGAAATCATGGGTTAGAGAGCTTAAATTATTTGTCCAAGATCGCATAGCAAAGAGAACAACAGAGCCAGTATTTGAACCCCAGTGTACCTGCCACTAGAGACTGAGCTCCTACCTCCTACCACCATGAAGTCGGAAAGTGCACGTGAAAGCACATTACGGAAGGGTGAACACTGTCCAGGATTATTTTTCTTTTTCAGCAGTGATTATAGTGTGAATGGGGATGAAGAGATGAAAGTGACATTTCCCATCCCCAACTATCTCCATTTTATTCCTCCATCATAACTTCACTCTTCATCTCCACTTGCAACTTACTGTGTAGTAAGTCTTCACCTAACATTGTTGATAGGTTCTTGGAAACTCTTTTAAGACTTAAACTAAAAGCATGTGTCACAAAAACAAATCCTCCAAGAATGTCATTTTGTTCACTGTTGGCCAGGATTGATTTTTTTTTCCTTGTCAACAGTTGTTGTTCCAAACAACACTGAAAGAATAATGTCTTTTTATGACCTGACGTTGTGTCAGTGTGAAAGCATTGAGAAGCAAATAACAGAAAAGATTTGGTACCACTGGAACATTTACCATTTTTCAAAAAAAAAAAAGTCTGGATCAGGTAATCCCAATGTAGATCTAGCAGTTTCATAAGGAAGGCTGTCTATGATTATCTTGACTCCTGACTCATGCTCACATAATGGCTGTTGCAATTCCAAACATCACAGTCTAGTGAGACTTTTTCAAAACTGAAACACAGACAGCTAGTCAGGTCATGAATGAACACATTTTATATGCTTCTCTCCTTTTACCTAAGAAAAGGGAATTTTGTGGAAATGCAAATATCCAAATATTCTAAAGTATACTTCTCTTACATCTCATTGACAGAAAATGAATTATGTGGTATATTAGAATGGATCAGCAACTTAACATCGATTCATTGCTTGTTCACCTCACAATTTTTGGGCACTGCTAGTTCCTTCACCTTGTAGCTACCCGTCAAAATATGATGAGTCCAAGATATTACAGCAGAGAGAGCTGAGGTGGACAGCATCAGCCTAATTGTGCTGCCTGGGAAATATTGCACTCTTCTCACATTTCTATTGGTCAGAACCTGTCCTGGCCCCTTCTCCTGCAAGTGCATGAGGAAGGCAATAGGCCACCAAAGGAGAGTATGAGGTGCACATAGTTTTCTGTGACTGGCATTGTCACCCCTAGATGTCAGACAAGAAGGGGCTTGGGAACAGCTGCTGGGTGGGAGACTGTCACTCCCCATGTCTACCTGCTCATTCAGCAGACTAGGAATCCTGCTTGCATAAGATGTGGCAGGAAAGGCCTTTCTCTGAGTTTCTGTCAATCTCTTACCTCCCTATTCCAGAGCCCTTTTCACTGAGGATTATAATACCGTGACCCTGTTGTTGTGGGAGTGTCAGAGTGTAATTACACAAACCTAGGTGGGATATCCTCCTCCACAGCTGAGTGACATTATATAGCCTGTTGGGACCAGGTCATAGGTTTATTAGGTTGTTAAGTGAGGAATCACTGCAATCTTGCACTTGACTTCCCCATCTATCCCATCCCCAATAGGCTGTAGTTTCTTAAGACCCGGGTTGAATAGTTTTCTTCAATGGGTATGTTAGGTTTGGTGTTAAAAGACCCAAGTGAATGTGGGTCTTTTAAAAACAATGATTTTAGTTACTTGACTCTGTTTAAAAAACATCTGTCTCTTATCTTTAGAATTTCCAATAAAATCATTGAAGAACAAGAATTATGATTCAACTTTAAATAAGGGTGCAAAAAATAAATAAGGGTGCAAAAGTCTATACAGCAGACTTCAAGAATGTAGACCATAAATCAAGTCAATATTTGATTAATGACAATATACATAAAACATTTTCTTCAGGAAACTGACTTCTGAAAATCCACTCCGAACCTTCAGCTGACTTTACACTTTAACCAAAACTACATCTCCAAGACTGAAAAATTTTAAGAGTCCTTCGAATGCTTAGAGAAGACATCACAGAGATGATAGCTGAGGCAGGGACTAAAAATATAGGGTAGCTTGATTGATTTTTTTAAAGAAATTTAATTAAGGGAGTCATGTAAAGAGGCAAACCATCTGCCGAGATTATCACCACCATATAGATGAAATGTTCTGAGAAGTAACTGTGTACCAGATTCTGTGCCAAGGACTTTAATTGCATTATTTAGGTTGATCTCAATGGTGCCATAAAGCAGCTGATTTTATCACACCCATTTCAGTGACTGTACAGTAAGGTTCAGAGAGTTTGATAATTTCCCGCAAGATCATATAACACTAAGAAAGTGGTAGCAAAAATTTGGAGCCAGATCGACTTGTTCTAGAGATGACAAATTCTAACCAGTAGATGTTAGACTTGCTCCTAGAATCAAGGTGCTGAAAGGAAGTTTCACAGAAGTTTTTCTCTTGCATTAACGTGTAATGTCACAGTCCCAAACCCAGTGGCTTACAACAAAAAGTTAGTATTTTTTTTCATGGTTTGTGAATGGTGGGGCTAGTTGGGTGGTTCTCTCTTAGAGTCTCTCTTGGGGGTTCAGTCAGATGGCCTGAGGCCGAGGTTTGGAAGTCGCACAGTGACATTTCACTACAGTCGACTACTTAAAAATGGGATGCAGGACCAGCCTGAGTTCCGAGAGAGGGTTACATAAAAGAGAACGGGTACCAGGAATTATCCTTCACTGGGGCCATCTTGGAGATCAGCCAAAGCTAAACGAGCAAATGAGAAGCATCCCCAGCGATGTGCTGCACTTACCTCTCAGACTTTCACATTGCACCTGAAAACTCTTTGGCACTTAAAGGCAGAAGGAGACAGAGGTCCCACCAGCAAAAAGAAATGCAGGGGAGGCAATCACGGATCTAAAGAAAAAAAAAAGATGCGGGGATATCAGACTTTGAAGAGGTTTAAAACATGATAAAACCTATTATAAATTCTAATGCTAAAATTAATAGCTCACAGAAGTATAATTTGGTGCAAACTTTCTGGATATGCATGCAATAGATACCCAAATTCTTAGGTTCAGAAATTGTACCTCTAGAAGGTTTTCTAAGTAAATAGTCATGAAGGTGAATAAATGTTTAATTATTAAGTTATAGCTTGTAGTATTTTTTAAAGATTTTTAAAAAAAGATTTATTTATTTATGCATACAAGCAGCACTGGGGTACAGGCCAGAGGGGTGGGAGGTGAGGGGGTGATGAGAGGATCCACCAGAGACAGAGTGGGGACCAAACAGGCAGACTGACTGAAACACACTGCTGAGGGAGCAGCAGGTGAGGCAGGAGAAGTCTGCTACGCCAAGTGGGTCCCCTCCCCAGCAGGTGGCAGGGATCAAACTCATGTTGCAGTGACTGCTGTTTGCTTCATAGTGCATTGCTTAACCTACTGCGCCACCAGGGAGGTCCCAGCTTGTAATATTTTTGCCAACAGGGAAAATTAGAACCAATCCACTGTAACAGAAGTTTTGTTGACAATGGAAGACCATTCCCCCATCAAATTGATGTAGAAAAATACTTAATAGCATGTAAAATGTTTGCAACATTATTTATGGGAAAAGTCATTCTCAAAAGAGTGTTACAATACCCAATTTTTATTTTTAAAAAACCTTACATGTGTCCTCACATAGACAAAAAGAAATGCTAATAGTAGTTATTTAAAGATGGTGGATTATAGGTGTTTTATTTTTTCCCTCTATATTTAAAGATTGCTCATAGCATGTACTGCTTCTGTAATAGTTTTTTTTTTTTAAGAAAATAAGAAAGGGAATTAGGAAAAGATAGGATTTTAAACTAATTTCAACAAACCAAATGGAATATATAATAGTAATAATACTTTATATTTGATTCTTCAAAGTACTTTTAAATTCCAAGTCTACTATGATGTCAACAACAACTCAGTGAGGGAGATTAGACAGGTCTTTTTCGCAAGTGGAAGAAGTAAGGCTCTTACGTGGTTACAATTATACGGTCAGCCCAGGCAGCTAGCGACAAAGCCAGAACTAGAGCTCACACGTCCCGGCCATTCGTGGGCCTCAGGTGAAGTAATGATGGTCGCTAAAGTCACAGCTGGCTTTGAATTAGGGCATCCATTTTCTGGTATTTAATGTGTGTGTGCCCTCCCCACACCCCACCTTTAAGCTGAGCAGGAATCCCTGCCTCTCTTTGCTCAGTTCCCGAACGCTGTAGAAACTGCCCTCTCTCAGGTTCAGTCCAGAACCAGGGGTGGGCCCTGACCCTAAGCCAGCTATCTCTCCAGAGTCACCCTGGGAATTCTGAGAAATGTGTTCCAGAAGGGTTTGCCCGCTTGGGCGGAAGTAGCCAGACGTGTTCTCGCCCCTGTGCTCCCACAGGCACGGGCTGCCTGCAACAAGGGCACTTGAGAGAAGACAGCCAGGAGGGCAGATGGCAGACAGGTTTTCTGGGGATCTGGAGCGTGGTGCACCTCAAGAGACACCCGCTGGACAGCTGGTTCCCTGAGCCTATCTTGTTTCCTTCTTTTCTTTCTTTTCCTTCTCCTTGCCCTTGTTTTGCTTTTTAAGCACATTCCTGGTGTTGTAAACCAGACTCCTGCCAACATACTCCCGAGCTCAGCTTTCTCTCCTGTAAAGTGGAAACACTACAATGAAGCTCACCCGCTAGGTAGGGTGGGGGGTGGTTCACGAGGCGCAGCGCTCAAAGTGCTCACCCCAGAGTTGGTCACGGTTAGGAAATACTGCCTATTACTTGCAGAGAGTTAGGAAAACAACATTCAGATATTACCTAAAGAAAAACAACCACTTCGTGCATAAAAATACAGGGCATCCATTCCTACAAGGCACGCTGTAAGAAGAGACAGCAGCATCAGCTGGACACTGCGATTTCAGAAGGCCTTGCCGGCAAGGCCTCGCAGAACCAGCACTGGGGTCTCCTGGGCCCAGGAGCCACCGCCCCTCGCTCTCTCTGTCTCACACACTCGTTCACACTCACCCCCTCTGCAGGGCAGGAGGGCACGAGGCAGTTGCTCTGTGATACAGGTAGATGGGTAAGGGAGGAGTTCTGGAGCCCTCAGTGACTTTTTCAGGCTTTTATTAATCTTTCTGCATCATTTGTAGTGAGGCAACCAGGTGCATGGCTGGTGTGTGTGTGTTGGGGTGGGGAGGGAGAAGGGGAGCGAGGGTGGTTTGTTCAGGAGGCTGGCAGGCCTCCTAGCCCGGACAAATCTCTCTCTCTGAGCTTCTGCTCCTGGCATCTGCGCTATGCCGCCCCGCCCTTATGTGCCCAGTGTCTCAGCCCGGGTGCACCCACCTACGCATGCCCACACCCCACTCCTGGTGCACACCATCAGGCATGCGTGTAGGGCCGCAGGGGTCTATTATTGGCGCTAATGGAGGGAGGACAGAAAAACCTGATAACTTCCGTTTACCCTGCACCCTCCCTCTGGGACACCCTCCAGTGCCAAGAGATGCTGTTCCCAGGAGGGAAAAAAAAGTTTTGTTGGCAATTATTAGAAACAGCAGGAATTGTGAGGAAGGAGAAAGGGACGTTGACGTGGTTGGCAGGACAGAAATGGCTGGTTTTGCAATGCAGCTTGGAGAAAGGGAAAGTAAAGTAGGAGAAAGTTAACCAGGTCTTATGACCTCGCTCCCGCCTTGGTGGTAGAAACAAAGGACACGGCACCTGCACTCAGAAAGTGCTCAGTTAAGGTTGCTGGCGTTTCTAGAGAGTGGGAATTCTGATGAAGCCTGGCCAGCGTGTGTGAGATTGAGCAAAATGTCAGCCCGGAAAGGGAAAATCACACACGGACCCATGCTGCCGCTTGAGCGGGAAAGGGCACTGTGAAACTTGGAGTCTCTCCGAGGGCAGGACAGAGAGTTGGTCTTGGAGAGGCTGCTGTCTGGATCGAAGTCCTCTCGCCCTGCGGTGGCGCCGTTGTCACCACCCAGGACACACACAGTGTTCGATCTCTAGATGCTAGAGATGCACAACTGTGTCCTAAACCCTCACCCCAAAATGGACTCTAGCCCCAGCTCCCTCATGTTCTTTTGTGGAGGCCAAGTCTGTCACAGGTGCCTAATTGGCTAAGTCTGGGATACGTGCCTTTTGTCAGGGGGCTGGGAAAGCCAGTGTCCGACTTTGACCTTGGGGAGACACATTTCATAATGTGGGCAATTTCCAAGTCACAGGATGAACTCCAAAGCACAGCCATCAAGGAGGCAGAGATCCCCAGGCAGCATTTCTGTAGTTTTGTGGTGGGTGTGCATGTGTGTGTGCACATGCGTGCACCCACTTTTGTATCAAATAGGCACATGCACCACATCTCCAGGGTACTTTATCCTTAAAGACCCAAAGACCCGCCCTTCAGGTCTCCACCTGCAGCAGGTACTTGGGTATCACTCAGCACCTCCAGGGTCGGATCACAATTCCAGTAGCATCTAGTCACCCCTTACCCTTAAGATTCCACTCCGTTATAAAATGCTATAAGACATACATCTTAATAATGCCTTTGAAGATGCATCCCCCAAAGCAATAAAAATGAGAGAGGATAAACAGATGGGACTACATCAAGTTAAAAAGCTTCTGTACAGCAAAGGAAACATTAAATAAGGGGCCCGCCCTGGTGGCGCAGTGGGTTAAGCAATGCACTATGAAGCAAACCACAGCCACTGCAGCACAAGTTCGATCCCTGCCGCCAGCCAGGGAAGGGACCCACAAGGCGTAGCAGACCTCCTGCTGTGCCCGCTGCTCCCCTCAGCAGTGTACTTCTGTTTATCTGCCTGTTCTGCTCCCCACTCTCTGTGGTGAATCCTCTCACCACCCCACACCTCTGGCCTGTACCCCAGTGCTTGTGTGCATAAATAAATAAATCTTTAAAAAAAACATTAAATAAAACGAAGAGACACCCCACTGACTGGGAAAAAAATCTTTGTGCTCCACACAATGGACAAGGGTCTGATCACAAAAATATACAAAGAACTCTTAAGACTCAAGAAAAACAAAGTAAAAAACCCAATAAAAAAATGGACAGAAAAACTTAGAAGACACTTCTCCAAAGAGGACATGCACATGGCCAACAGGCACATGAGAAAATGCTCAACATCCCTCATAACTGGGGAAATGCAAATTAAAACCACAACAAGATATCACCTTACACTGGTAAGAATGGCACTTATCAAAAAACCCAACAACAACAAATGTTGATGAGGATGTGGAGAAAAAGGAACCCTAGTACACTGCTGGTGGGAATGCAAGTTAATCCAACCACTATGGAAGGCTGTATGAATGTTCCTCAGTCAACTGAAAATAGAACTACCATGTGACCCAGCAATCGCACTCCTAGGGATCAACCCAAAGGACACAAAAACACCGATCCAAAAGGATACTTGTACCCCTGTGTTTATTGCAGCACTACTTACAATTAGTAAAACCTGGAAACAAACCAAATGCTCAAAAGTAAATGACTGGATCAAGATGTGGTACATACACACAATGGAATATTATTCAGCAGTCAAAAATGAAAAGCTAGAGACATTTATAGAAACTTGGATGGAGCTAGAAGGAATTACACTCAGTGAAACAAGTCAGAAGGCAAGAGAAAAATAGTGGATGGCTTCATTTTTAGGAGGAGTGTAAAGGAATAACAACTACAACAAAAAATAAAAAATAATAAGAGAAAGCTCAAAGAAATGAGCAATTACAACCAAAAACAAATAAAAAACTCAACAAGAACAAAAGGTCAAAGATAACCCAAAAGGATCATGGGGGGGAGGGCAAAGAAAGGGATGAATTCAGAAGGAGCACAAGAGACTGAGGAGATGGTGCATGGGTGAAACGGTGGTAGAACCTCCCTGGAGACTACAAATGATGTCAAATACAATTAAATAAATCTAATAAAATTTTTTAAAAAAAATATTCCACTCCTTTAGATAATTATTGTTCCTGTTTGTGAACCTAGATCGCTTTCTCCCTGGGTTCAGAAGTGAAATGCTGATACATCCCTCAGAGATGTACTAAAGCCACGGAAAAGAATGCTCCCCTAGTGCAAAAGAGAGATGGACCAGACTTGTCACATCTTCTTTCCTCAGGACTCGACTCTGATTTTCCCTCTGCAAAAACAAAGGTTCATTTAAGTAGCATCAAAGATGAAACCTAGGATACAGGGGGAAAGGACTATTTTAAAGCACTGGGTTGTGGTCTTCCCCATAAAACCAGCTTTGGGGGAGAGAGTTGAGAAACTGACCTAATGGGTTTCTCTCCTTTAGAAGAGCCCAGAAAGCAGGGAAGGAGAAATGCCAGAGCAGTGCCCCATGCTGCCGGGTGACCTTGCTTGTCAGGAGCCCCATGAGCCTGGACAAGCTAAGGGGAACTTATGGGTGATGAAGGATTTGCTTCTTTCTCAACTTTCCCAGGTCTGCCTCTCCCCTGAGCTTGCCCTTGACCCCACACCCACCCCAGCTCATTTCTGAACGTCACTCAATGGCAGTTTATTGACTAGCCAACCAACTGCTCCTCTGCACAATTCGCTTGACTCCCCCCAGGAGAACCAGCTACTACCCCCATCTATCTCCCATGACATCTCACTCAAAGTCCCTTTGGAATATTTACATATTTATCTATTTTTGTGAATTTCTCCTTAGAACGGGGAAAATATATCATTTCAGTGGGACACTCCCGCTGAACAACTGCTTGAGCGCCTACCAGTGTTTTTTAAAAATTATTTAATATATATTTTACATCATTTACTTTTTTTTTTGTTTGTACAATGTTCGCTTTCTTTTCTCAGGTGTATTCCTCTTCCTGCCCTCATTTTGACCCCTCTCTCTCCCCCTTCCCTGCAGAACGTCTCTGATAGTTGTCTTTTTATTTTTGTTTTGTTGTTTTTAATTGTTATTATTTTTTCCTTGATCCCTAGCTTGTTTCCCCTACATTCCTCCTATAAGTGAAACCATCCACCTATCAGTGTTTTTGAATGGAAAGAAGGAAATATGGATGGAAGAATGGGTGGGTGGGAGAATGGACCGATGAACACCTGAGCTTTGAGAAAAAATGCAGCATACACAAGTGCCACAAGGGGGTGGTATGGAGCAGCTTATCAAGGTCTCCCCAGGTGCCCCGCACTGAAACCTGCTGTCAAGTTTTCTAGAGCTTATTTTGTTTATCAGTTTTATTTGTGAAATAAAGAGTTGGAAGCAGTTGAAGCCCAAGAGAAAAGTGACTATGCCCAGGAGCACACAGCTCCTGAGCTGAGTTCTTGACTGGGTCTGGCACTCTCTCCATGACACTGTCCCGGTGATTCAGCTCCCTATGGTCTCATGGCCCTGACAGCTGGAGCCTTCCTGGGGGGCCGCCTTTGGCCGTTGGCTGGCACACAGGAGCAGCACAGAGAATGACAGCCTTCAAGTGCACACTCAGGCTCTACTGTGTCTTCCCCTCAGAAGGGTCTCACCGTTGGCGACAATGGCACGTGATCACCACGGATCAGCGCGTGCGTGATTACAAGCCACTACCCGCCACTTTCCGCAGTGCTCAAGTGTCGCCCACGCGCCTCCAGTGCCCCGCCGAAGCGCAGCCTCCCCAGTGCACACGCACCGCACACTCACCGTTCATTCTAGTCACGAGCACGCGCACGCGTCGCGCAGGTGGCGGCGGCAGCGGCTGGCTGAGAGGACCCGCTGAGCCATGAATCAGGGTTAAATGGAGTCCAGGAAAGGAGTGATTCCATGCTCAGAACATGTCCTACACAAAAATAATCCTCTCAAGATTTTTTTTATTGTGGGCCCTTTTCTTTCAAGTGTTTCTGTGTGTGTGTGTGTGTGTGCATTAAGAGGAATTGTGTGGTGATGGCTCCCTCACTCTCTTCCTGAATATCTACACCACTTTCAGCAGGCCCCTGAGGATCACACGTCTGCCATAGCAAAGGGCGGTTATCTAGAAGACACTCAAGACCTTTTTTCTCATTTATTCGTCTACCTGTAACTATTAAAAACATTTTTAAGCATCCACTATGGATCAGGTGTTAAAAAGTCACGCACTTTTACCTTTTTTCAAGCCCCTGGTATGTGCTAGGCTCTGAGCTAAAGACCTGACATTCATTATCTCACAGTCTGAAGGGATTAGTGACAAATAAGAAAAAGAGGTCCAGGAAAAGGATGTCAGTAGCCCAAGGGAGTGCAGCCAGGGAGATGGAGAACAGCTGAGCTTGAAGTCCACCATCCAAAGGATAAGACAGTTCCTGGGGGTGCTCACTGCTCGAGGCCAGCACCTCCGAAGGCAGAGTGGTTAAGTACATAACCCCAAGGCAGAGGGAAGAGCAGAGATGGCAGAGACCATCAGCCCAGTTTCTGGTCCCTGCAGTGTGTACTGTGAACTCTCAGAGCAGACCACTCTGATGCTAGGAGGGCATCCTCCCCAGAGGGCTAACTCAAACATTTTAGTCACACGCTAAGTAAGAGCCAGGCCACTTCCCCTATTTCAGGTGCTTTTGTTTCACAGATCCTTGCCAATTTAGGTAACCAGTCAGTCACTGGGAACTGACTTGTATTTTTCCTCTTTTCTTCTGTTTCTCTCTTCCTGTGCTTTAAATTCCCACTCTTATGATTTGAATTTGCCAGTAAAGAGTAAGCCCATCCCTCCATCCTCAGCCCCGATAAAAGCGAACCCCAAACCCCTGCATCTCTCTCTCTGTCTCTCTCTCTCTTCCACCCCCCACTCCCCCAACCTCACTGCTGTGACGCAGGTGTGCTGTGTAATTTCTAAGTCTTAGAAGTAATAAAACTCTATTTTTTCAGTTTCCTCATGGCTTTCACTGAAGGACATCTTGCAAACACATGAACTCTGAAGGCCCAGCCAGTCAATATTGGCTTAAAGGGAACTGTCATGGGAAATTAGTGGCCTTTCTAGTCATTAGTATTATCAGTAGGTCTAGGCCAACATAAAACAACTTTGCTGCTTCTGGAATGGAATTCTAGAATGTTCCATCCAATTTGATTCTGTTACAGCACATTTATACCCTGTGTGATACCCAGCATCACTTAAATGTTGAAACTCCCAGATGAGCCCCTCTAAGTTCCCCCAGATGGGAGCTGGGAGCCTGCCTCTGCTTAGTTGGGACTGAAAACTCTGTGGCCAAACCCTCTCCCTTCTCCACGTTGAGCCCTTCGACTGCATCTGTAAAATGAATGCTTTGTGACACTAATCTGCTCCTCTTAATGTAACCCTTTTTTCTTTCCCTCACTGAGTGTAGCACCTGCCCTGACAGTACATAAACTAGACCCACTTCAATGGGGCAGGGGAAGCAGGCCAGGAGACTCTTTCCTACAGGCTGCTTTCTTCTGGGTTAACCCTCAAAATAGGACTCTGGAAATAAGTTTCTCTTTCCTCCACACCATGGTGGTTATTTTTAAGCATCATACACTCCTGCTCTGGAAAGGTATCCTCTCGATGACATAAAAACTTGAATGTGAAAGGGTTTATCACCAGGAGACAGATGCAGTGGCCTGCAGCACCCTACAGGTCAGGATAACTAGTTACTTAGGAAAGTTCTTTTGTTGTTGTTGTTTTAAAGTTACAAATACTTTTTCCTAAAAGACAAAAAAAAAAGTAACAAAAAAGTAAGCAGGATATAATCTTGCCATTAAAAGTAATTATGCTTAGCCTTGTGAAACTATATTTTTATCATTTTACTTTAGGTCAATGGAAAATGAAGCAAGGACGTATGTGGGGTTAATAGCCCTGTCCTTCTATGCAGCCGAGCCTGGGAGGTAAGAGCTGGAGTAACTACACATGTAGTCATGGGCATCTGGGGAACTGAAGGACAGAAAAGAAATATTATGTTCCAAGCATATTACAAAACAGTGTGTGCACCTTGACCCCCACTTTATAAAACGCTCACATACCTACAGGCAACCTCATGTGCACAGAAGAATCATGGGAAGCTATACAGCAAGATCCCCGAGGATCACGTCTACATGGGAGAATGACAATTACATTTTTTTCTTTATTTCTTGTATTTCTTCGGTCTTTCTATTTTGAAATCATAAACATAAAATAAAGAAGCCAAACCAAGAAAAAAAGTTGATGCAAGAGGGGTAATGCAACACTTAAAAAGCTTTGGCCAATGGTCTCCTTGGGACATGCGGAGTTTCAGTTAAGCCACATCTTGGACTGCAGAAGGCTCTTCTGGGCTGGTGCTTGCGTCACTCGCCTCTCGTCTGCGTGTGTCTAGGCCCAAGCCTGGTGCCTGGCGTGCGGTACGTGCTCTTAGATGTGTGCTCACGGCCTGCTTACCTTGCCATGCTGACCACTGGCTCCTGGCCCAGAGGGAGCCACAGAGGAAAGCTTCCACCGAAATAGAAATGCACCATCCCTGGACTGTGGTCTATTCCGAGTTTAAAAAAAAAATGTATTTGAAGCCTTTGATTGCATCTCTCCTTAGAAGAATGGAGTAAGATGATCACAATATTACACTTTGGGGTTTAATTTCCTATCTTAGAGGTCATCTGTCATTAAAATAAAGACCATCTTTAAAATACTAGGGGTGCAGAAGGACGGGTGTTAGGTCTTCATTGATTAGACTTAGTGACAAGCAACAGTTAATTCTGGCTAAGTTAAGCAGGAAAAAGCTGCCATGGAAAGACTCCTGTACACCCACTCTGGACATGGAAATGAGAATCCATTGATAAAATGGGCATGACCCAAGAGCAATCGCACTGTGGGTTCACTGCTGAGACCTCTGAGTGCTACCTCTTGTCCTGGCCTGTTTTCTTACAATTTTTAGCTTTGACAGGCTCACTGCAGGGGTTAAAAGCCTGGGTCCTGGAACCAGGTTACCTGGTTCCAGATAAAATTTACGAGGAATGTAGGCAAATTCTGAAACTTCTCTATCCTGTTTCCTCATTAGTAAAATGGGGATGATAAAAGTAGCAACTTGCATTGGTCATCTTTTGCTGAGAAACAAATTATCCTAAAGCTTGGTGGCTTAAATCAACAATAAACGTTTTTCATCTCTCATATCTTTACACAGGGGGTAAGCACCTTTTGCATTCTGCTTTAGAATAAATCCTAATTTTACAAGGAGATACTCTATTTCTGAAAGTACTTAATGTCTTCAATCCAATAGAGCTATCAACAGATTGATAGATGGTGGGAGGGTAGATAGATAGATGATAGACAGATGGTAGATCAACAGACAAACAGACAGACAGATAATAGACCACTCACAGAGAAGTTTGGAGAGAAAGCAATGGGTCAGCAAGCATTTTCATACAAACTTTATAAATTTTTTCCAGAGTAAAGTAAGAAAACCACACAGAGAAAAAGCTCCCGCCACCTGTTTGGTTAAAAATATAAAGTAAACAGGCACAGGAGTCATCCCTCAGTGCAGTGCTCTCTGTAACTCAGAAACTAGTCTGTCCATATTTACACTTGGCGGATCCACGGCTCCGTTTCTGTTTCTACCATTTTATCTAAGAGTGGAGGAGGCAAAAGAGCATGATAATAATTGTAATTAATGACCATGAGCAATAAATACAGCTCTCAAAACAAGGGCTCAACCCACACATGGTTTCCTGTCAGCCTGTCTCCGAGAAACACATGAGGTTGGTCCACCTTGATGGCTCCGAGTCCAGTCCTGGCGACCCAAGGGGTTCATGGCCGGGCACACCTGGGGCGACAACCTGAAGCTGAGCCTCAACTGCAGGCTTAGTTAAAGGGTTACAGAGTTCCCAGTGAAAACCCTGTGAGGAAAATGATAACGCTTCTGGCTTTTGCAACTAGCTCAGCTGCCACGAGAGAGGTCTCCTGTGAGGGTCAAAGTCCAGTCTGGTGAGGCCCAGGAGCGCACAGCGAGGCAGGATTTGGACTCTTTGTGCAGGGACTGTCCTGGGCACTGGGGGATGTTCAGCTGCAGCCCTGGCCTCTCCCCTTCTTCGGTGACAGCAGTAACCTCCCAGTTGTGACAACCAAAAATGTCTCCAGCTGTCACCATCTGCTGGGGGTGGGCAGGAGGCTTGGGGAGGGAGGGTACTGAGTCTCCCCCAGTGAAGAAGCACAGCTCTAGTGATTAAGGGCAAAGACTCTGGATCTGACTGCGTGGAGCCCAAGCGAGTCGATCGACACCAAGGCAGGCAGACCAAGTGATTAAGCGCAAAACCAGGGCAATTTGAGAATGAAAGAGGATTCTAAAAATAATTTCATAATCTGAGGCTGACTCAGAGAACAGGGATGTGTGGTCGTCCTTAAGTGCCTATTCGTTGTTCTAGGACCGGGCCTACTGCCCACTCCATGCTATTGTATTAAGAGCTTTACGTGCAGACACTTCACTGACCTTCACCTCACCCCCCCAAAAAAGCTTCTAGGAGGTCGGGATTATTATTATTATCACCATTTTGTATATGGGAGGCTGAACACCAGAAACGAAAGGAACTTGCTCAAGATCGCGCAGTGAGTGTACAGCCAGGATTCTGATCACGGCGGGTGAGTTTCCAAGGCCTCATTCTTTTTTTTTTTACTTTATTTTTTTCCCTTTAATTTATATATATTTGACATCAATTGTAATCCCCATGTATTCCCCATCAGCATATCACCAGTACACCATCACCTCAGTCCCCCGTGCTCCCATCTTCCCTCAACCCTTCCCCTCCTCCCTCCCCACCAGTGTCCCCAATTTGTCCTTGTCTTTCATTTTTGGTTTTTGTGTCTTTATTGTTATTATTATTATTATTGTTCTTATTCATTTCTTTGATCCTTATTTGGTTCCCTTATATTCCTCCTAGGGGAGGAACCATCTGGTATTTTTCTTTTGCAAGGCCTCATTCTTTTTTTTTTTTTTAAACATTTATTTATTTATGCTTACAAGCACTGGGGTACAGACCAGAGGTGTGGGGCGGGTGAGAGGATTCACCACAGAGAGTGGGGAGCAGAACAGGCAGACTGACCGAAGCACACTGCTGAGGGGAGCAGCGGGCACAGCAGGAGAAATCTGCCTCACCATGTGGGTCCCACCCCTGGCCAGCAGCAGGGATCGAACTCATGCTGCAGTGGCTACGGTTTGCTTCATAGTTCGCTGCTTAACCCACTGCGCCACCAGGGAGGCAAGGCCTCATTCTTAATGACAAAGCTCTGTGTGCTCGGGCCCAGGGAAGCAGCACTAGCCTCTTCCCCTCTGGAACAAACCATTGGACTCTGCATGAACTACAAACTCTACCTAACTCACAATTTCAGCATTAAACCCATGACACCAGATCTTTAAAAAGCTGGTTTTGCAGGGGTTACTGCGATAAAAAGCAGGCAGTGCATTAAAATCAACATGGAGGGCCACCGTGGTGGTGCAAGGGGTTGAGCGCCACTGTGGGACTTGCGTAGCACTGTAGCACAAGTTCAATTCCCAGCAAGGGAAGGGACCCACATGGTGCAGCAGACCTCTCCAGCTGCTTGCTTGCCTGCTGCTCTCCTCAGTGGTGTGTTTCAGTGGATCTGCCTGTTCTGCTCCCCACTCTGTCTCTAGTGAATCTTCTCATCACCCATGCCTCTGGCCTGTACCCCAGCTCTTGTATGCATAAATAAATAAAATATTTAAATAATAATAATAAAAATATCAACATGGAGCAGCAAATGAGGGTGACAGCCCAGACCGATGCCTGGTTTTGCAAAGCTCAACAGGTGCACCCATTCCATTAGGAAATGATTCTGGTTGTGTAAGACCAAAGCAAAAAAATTTTTTTTCAGTTCACTGTTTCTGTCTTTGAAAGTGGTTTCTAAGTTGTTAAATCATTTGGGAACAACTACTTCATAAATTGAATTGTTGGCTTTTCCTTTTGGCCTAGGGGTGCCATGAAGGTGATGCAAAAGGAGAAGGTTTGGGAACCTCTGTGCTCACCATGTTGCCATTTGAAAACTCTGGACAGTAATGATGGGGTAGACCTTATAGCCCAGAGACCCCACTCTGGTGGTCCACCCTGCAGAAGCCTTTTCCTGTCCCTACAACAAACAGCCTGTGACAATGGAATCTCCTTCTCCCCTTTCCCCTGCTCTCTTTCCTGCCCCATATAAACACAGCTCTCCTTACCCTAACATAAGAACGAATATCCCCTAACCCTAATCAGACAGTTGCCTCATTCCATCTCAGTTCTCCATAGGTCAACCTCTTGCCCCCTTTCAGAAAGCAAGCTGGTTCTGTTTTACAGCTTGAAATCATTTCAGGTGTAAAATGAGCATCCCCCACTGACTTTCAGTCTGCCACTCAGGTCAGAGGTCACATTGCCAGTCAGCCTTCACCACAGGGTACTAAATAGACACACAAGTACAACCCTCCCCAGCCTCCCCCCCACCCCCCGCCCTTGCCTCAGACTGCCAAACTGAAGCCTTCACAAATGTCGAGAAATAATTGCAAGATGGGATGGAAAACTTGCAGAGGGCTGGTTGTATGGCAAAGGCGAGACGGGGAAGCTGTGGGTGGTGAGAGGGTAGCTTGTCAGGGAAGTGATCACTGGGGGTGGGGCCACAGAACACTTTTCATTCTCTAACTGCCTAATTCCCTATGACAGAAAACTAGACAGCAGTGGTGTGTTGAAAACATATGGGACAAGGACAGGTGACCTGACTTTCATTTCGAACCAGGAACCACCCCTGATATGTCACTTCCTGCTGTGCCTCAGTTTCCTCATATATAGGGGAAACTGCCCAGTGCGTGCCAAACTAAGCTGCCTGAGGTACATTCACAGCCTGAAAATATTGGGGTGTCTTTTTGGGGTGTTGAGCTTATTCAAGATTTGGGGCATTCACCATTTTTTACATGAAAACATTTTATATAATTGCTCAGAATGCAAAATTGACATGCCCTTGCACTTTACTTGTAATACTGGTAATTGATGACACTTCGTGAGTGATTCCTGTGTGCTCAGAGTGTGGGTCTCTTTTTATGATCCTCACAATTATCCAGTGAAGTGTTATTATTTCCAGTTTATGGATCAAAAAACTGCACATAGATTAATCCACCCAAAGTCTAATGTTACCAATGATAAAACAAAAGATTCTCTGGCTTTTACCTCCTCAGTCTCCCCCACCCCCAATCTAAACCCATTGCAAGGTGCTTTGGGGTCTGCCCCAGAACCAGGGAGCTTCTTTGGTGAGACCTGAACAACATGGAATAAAATGATTTCCCATGTCTGGCTCTGATATTCCTAAGTGATTTTAGTTAAATGGGTGGACTAAAGGCTTCGCCTGTGACGGTTCACTAGGTAGGTACGTTTCCAGGGTCCCTCGGGTGCTCCCAATCCCACCTGAAGGGTGAGGCTTTCGCCTGGGTCAGCACCCAGCCGGGGTGTTTCCAGCACTTCTCTTCTGGCACTTCCTCGTTCCCGTGCGCAGCCCAGTCGGGAGCTCAGCTTGCTACGCCCAGCACCGGCGCTCCTCAGGCGGGAGGGGGCCAGAGGGGAGATGTCGCAACCGCCTTCCTCCCTCTTTCCCCGCCTTGGCGCTCAGTCACCTCCCAGATGAGCGCGCTCGCAGAGGGCTGCGGGCCGCTGGGCGCTGGGCATGTTCCCTGAGAGCGCACAGGCTGAGGGCACCGGCCCCCCGCTCGGCCTGGAGCCCGCCAACCGCACCCGCTTCCCCTTCTTCTCCGACATCAAGGGCGACCACCGGATAGTGCTGAGCGCCGTGGAGACCGTGGTGCTGGTGCTCATCTTTGCGGTGTCGCTGCTGGGCAACGTGTGCGCCCTGGTGCTGGTGGCTCGCCGACGGCGCCGCAGCACCACAGCCTGCCTGGTTCTCAACCTTTTCTGCGCGGACCTGGTCTTCACCAGCGCGATCCCGCCGGTGCTGGCTGTGCGCTGGACTGAGGCCTGGCTGCTGGGCCAGGTCACCTGCCACCTGCTTTTCTACGTGATGTGCCTGAGCGGCAGCGTCACCATCCTCACTCTGGCGGCCGTCAGCCTGGAGCGCATGGTGTGCATTGTGCGCCTGCAGCAAGGAGTGCGCAGCCCCTGGCCGCAGGCGAGGGCCTTGCTGCTCACGCTCATCTGGAGCTACTCAGCGCTGGCCGCCCTGCCTCTCTGCATCTTCTTCCACGTGGTCCCGCAGCAGCTCCCGGGCACCGACCAGGTGAGCGCAGGTCGGGCGCCCCGCAAGGGCAGGTGTTCAGGGCGGGCTGACAGGGAGGGATCTTGCAAAACGGTGACTTAGGATGATGGTTAACAACAAAATAATAGGGCATGTGAAGCAGATATTGATGTCAGAGACTGGTGCTTGGCGCTGTGAAGTTTTCTCTTAAATTTCACAGTAGCCCTGTGATGTGGTTACTTGAGCTCCCTCTAAAACAGGGTAAGTGGAGTTCCCATGATGCCTGTAAAGTGTAGAGACTCTTTGGCAAGGTTCATGGACTAGAGGGGACTTTAACAGGCAGGCAGAGAGAAACTTGGGGGCCAGGGATGTGAATGGTTAATCAAGTTATATTGAATTCTGCTTTCTCCCTGGGTGCTACCATTATCATCACGCCTACTCTTCAGATGAGGAAACTGAGACACACAGAAGAATAATTACTTGCTCAGGGTATCTCCTTACTGCAGGGAGGGACTGAGAGTGTGAGAGTGCTGGCTCTGTAGAGGCCCTGCTTTGAGCACTGGAAGGCAGCAGTATGAGTGGGCCAGGAGGAAGGGCACTGGAGACCCAGGGACACAGATCTCTGCAGGTTGTGAGTGCTCCTTGAAAGCTTTCGGTTTCCCAATTACAAGTTGGATGGCTCAGACTAGCCTGTGGGATCTTTTCCTGGAGCCTTTGTTGCGTGACTCCAGAGTATCCAAGGCTCTGGAAATAGTCCACAGAACACAGGGTTGGGTCATTAAGCTTTATCCTGGAAATGGCACCCACATTTGTCATTAGAGTCCATGATCTAAAAAAAGGTGGACAGCTCAGGACACTTCCCTGGGTCCTCTTGAGTTCCATGGTCCAGAATGTCTGGCATAGGTATATTCTGGTTTACTGCTCTGCTTTGTGCCTGCTGGGTTTGTGTGCTGAGGTTCCTGAGCCCTCTCCTGGACACCCCACCTGGCATGGGCTGGACAGAGGACAGCATTCTGAGGCTGATTATCATCAGGTGTGTGGGTTCTCTGTGCCTGGAGGGGATGGGCAGGACTTACGTAGGTGTGTCCTACTGGAAGACTCAAAGTACTTGCTCAGGGCCCATTGTTCCTGGGTTAGGTTCTGTTCCAGGTTGGGTTCTCTGCTTCCTCCCTTTCCCTACAGAGGTTGCTGGGTTTGCCCTCATGGAAGACACTAAGACTCAACTTTGGCACTAAGTAGGAGCGTGGGGCACAAGCCACAGTTCCAAAGGGAGGCCTACTCACCGGTCAGAAGAGGGTGGGAGGGATGGCAGCAGGAGGGATGAGATGTGACCTGGAGGCAGGCTATGGAGACAATACAGTCTGACCAGGGATACCTGGCTGTGTCCTCCAGAACATGGACACAGAGATGGTTTCCTCTGAGTCCCAAGATGCCTTGTGTTTGGAGTAAGCCGCTTGCATCCTTGTAAGCAGTATCTTTTTTTACACAAATTAAACCTAAAAATCTCTATCTTCATAGTCTACTTCCTTTGTGGAATACCTGGCTCATTTGTTTTGTTTTAAAGTCTTGAATGATTAACTAGTATGAACTCTGTCACATCTGTGGCACTGATTAAAGAATGTGCAGGTCTCGAGCAGGGCAGAGCTGTGCCCTGGGAAAGGCAGGCAGAGCTGTGCTGGGGTGTGCCAGTGGCAGGTGCAGGTGACAGGACCTTCGCTTTGTGGGCGGCAGTCTCCCTCAGCCCAGGTATGCCTGGGAATCAAGGCGGGCCACATGGTTGCTTCTAAAATCAGTGGAAGACCAGGTCACATCTGAAACCACTGAGTTAGCTGGGAACTGGGGTTCTTCCATCAGATTTAAAATCTTATCAAGCTTTTTTTCTGCATGAGTTACACTGTTTTTGTATTTTTCACAGAACTTGAGCATTTACCTCTATTGTTTTCTTATAGAAATTAAATACCTACACAGGAAATGAAAGATCAAGTAGCAATATCTTAGGGGCATCTTTCCTTTCCCTTTATATGTCTTCCCCTTTTAGAATTGTTCTAGGTACAATCCTGGCAAATATTGCTAGAGAAATATGCCCTGCCAAAAAGTCCATACAAAAATGGTTTGCTGACAAGCCTACGGGTTGTTTGCACCAGAAGGTTGTCACCTAGACGAGGGGCCCCTGTCTCTCCACCCTTGCTTTTCCCCCACTGGGGGCTGGGTGGCGGTGGCCTTCCCCGGCTCCCACAGGGCACACACACACACACACACACAGACTATCTTGTTTGATGTGGAAACAACTTATTCTGAAGAGTACTGGAAAATGATGTGGGCAAAGTCCCAGTGAGAGACTGGACCCAGATACACTTGGGGAGACTGAGGGCCAGGCGAGTTATGAAAAGGAGAAAAGAAGGGATGAACAATTGATGTCAAATATATACAAATAAAAGGGGAAATTTTTAAAAAAGAAAAGAAGGGATGAGGGAGTTTGTGAGTAAAAAACAGGACAAGCTTTGCCTACTCCTCACCCTCTCTTTCTGTTTCTCCCTCCCTCGCCCTCCACACACTCACCCGCCAGTTCCTTGAGGGTGAGACGTAGTGTAGAGGAAACCTCTCACTTTATAGGTGAGCACAAGAAAGCTCAATGGTTGAGGAAATACAGTGAAAAGAATGAAAAACAGGAAAAAGGGAGAGTGGCCATTTGAACAGAGACAGAGTAGGGTCTAGACTAAGCTGAGTCTCATTTAAAATTAACAAGGACTAATTTTCTCAGGCCTCTGCTCCCAGCTCCCAGACTGTACATTCTGCCTGCCCCTCCCACTGGACATAGAATGTGGAGGTGTGGCTTGGGGGGGCATTTTCCTACCAAACCACAGGTGAGAAAACTGACCTCAAGTACACATTGGGTACTGCCCACCCTCCCTGAGAAGCTGAGCCCTGGGGCACAGTGCTTCTTAGCCCTGGCCTGGGACCGATTACCCTAAAATTGGAACTTGGTGCCAGCAGCCCAGGGTGACTCTCAGACTTCACTGCAAGGAGGATGAAATGATTAACGTGCTAGAAGATGCTAGAAAGTTTGGCGTTAGGAGTGTAGGTTTTGGAATCAAGCACTGTGAGTTTGCATCCCAGTTCTGCAGGAGTTCATCTAGGAGCCCTGTCACACAGGAGAGCTGTCCTGCCCTTGTCCCTATGATTCCTCAGTGGCCCATGACACCGGATTAACCTCACGGGACTGTCCTGGGGACTGATGTTCAGTAAGTAAGTGGGCCAACACCTGGCACACACACAGTTAAGTGCTCAGGAATTGCCAGCTATTATTAGTTTCCTTATCTTTGGTTATGGACATTTTAAGCATTCTTCAAACAGTGTAATTCTTCTGGTGGCTCTGAAATAATAGACGCCATTCTAAGAGAGCGGACACATCCTGGCAACTGAGACATCTCAGCCAGGCCCGCTCAGCCTGGCCCCAGGGGATTCCTGCCCATGTGTGCCGTGGACCCGGCGGGCCCCACTGGCAGGTGGGGAGGACTGGCCGCTTGGACTGGAATGTTCCACCCACTTACTCCACAAACGTTTACTGAGAATCCTTGCCCTCTGGCCCCTGCACCGTTCATATGACCAAGACACTGTCATTCTCTCCAAGGAGGTCTATGAGCACAGACCTCTTCCCAGCCCCTGCCCTAGTTTGGTTCTCTCAGTAATCCCCTGACAGGTGTTGTTGTATTAACTTGCTTAAGATGGAAGTGCCTCATGTCACGGAATGGGCAAAGGATGGAACTGGAATTTAACAGGGTTCTGTCTGTTCCTCCTGGTGCCATCTCCCCCGAGTTCTCACTTCCTTAGACACTCGATCTCACTGCTTGCACTGTCCTGATTTAGTATCAGCCTAGCAAGGCCATCCAGTGTCTACTGTGTGGACTGACTGAGGACATAAACTCAGTTTGCTTGTCTTTGTTGACATTACAGGATTCTTTTACGATATAAGAAAGTAAGTCCTTCTCTCTTCTATTGGGAAGCTGATAGGACATGAGATATCCAACCAGGATTTCAAGTTCCTAAAAATGATCTTAAAGTCTTCCATTTCTTTGAAGAGGTGGGGCAGGGCAAATGACTTACAGAGAGAACCCCCAGGGTTCTCCAAGGAGACTCAGTAGAGGACCAGACAGGAAATAGCTGCAATCAGTTGGCATTTGCAGACAAGTCAGGCAGTATGGGCAGGGGTCAGTATTTGAGTAACTGTCTCCATTTACAGGGCGTTTTAGAAAAGAATTAGTGCGAGCTCAGCCAAGTGCTGTGATGAGGGAGAGTTAGCCAGACATGGATGTGGAAGACCACAAGGACATTTCAGGCAGAGGAATTAGGAGCAAGAGATGGTGTGGAAGGGCTACTGGAGGCTACTTGGAGAAGGGCCAGGTAGACCCCCTGTAGGACCCTTTAGGCAAATTAGGTAGACCCCTTTAGGAAGACTGGACTTATGAGGTATGAAAGGGCCTAGACTGAGAGGGGCTGGGCTGTAAGAATGAGACATTCTACTACATAGCTACTGAGATAGAAGGCAGTTTCCCTCAGAGCAGGCAGGGCTTCAGAGGAGAAAAGCGGAAGGCTAGTGCTCAGGATTCTGGCAGCTTGGGGGTTGGGCCCTGTACAGTCCATGACTGCAGCAGGTAGAACCTTTTGTGGGGGGAGCATCTGAAGAGTGGCATGCCTGTGAGGTGCTCTGTAACATGTCCTCTCATGGCAGTGGGGTGAAGCCAGGGGTTCAGGACAAAACTGGGCTGGAAAGAGTAGAGTGCAGCATCATTTGCAAAAAGAAGTCATAAAAAATGGATTGAGAAGTGCAGGGAGAGACAGAAGTCACACTAAATACCACTGTATAAGACCTCCTCCTGTCTGTCCTCCTTGCTCCCTGCTCCCCCGGCGGAAGCCCTGTCGTCATGAGAACATGCAGCACTGCCCTTCTGGAGGCAGCTTTCCCACTGACTCTGTCACCTCGAGCTCTCTGGGCACGTCCAGCTTGATGCCCTATACTGAAGTTTCTCAGTGCTTCCCACCCCACCCCCACCCCACACTGCATCACAGCAACTGCTTTGAAGCTCAGGCCTGAGCCTTGCCCATCGTCACTATGGCCTCACAGAGACTTGGCCACCATGGTTTAAGTCAATGAGTAGTTGAGCAAATGAATTCAAGGACACTGCTGTCATCAAAAGGAGTGAAGGGGAATATCAACAAGCATAAACAACATCAAACTAAAGCATTTATGCTTAGCAAAAGAAATATCACTAAAACGAAAAGGCAGCCTCCTAATTAAGTTATTCACAAACCATTTACAGACATCTCATATAATTCAACAACAGCAAAATACCATCAGATTAAAAAAAAAAAAACAGGTAGAGGATGTAAATAGGCATTTTACCAAAGAAGATGTATAACATTGTTTATCGTTAAGAAAATGAAATCAAAACCACAATGATATTTCACCTCATACTGGCTAGAGTGGTTACAATGAAAAAGTTAAAAAACAGAGCTGATGAGGATTTGGAGAAAAAGGAACCTTTATTCCCACTAGTGATGGGAGTGTACATTGGTGCAGATATTATAGAAAACAGAAGTTCCTCAAAAAATTAAAAATAGAACTATTCTATATACCCCTACGTTCACTGAAGCATTAGTCACATTAGGCAAGATATGAAAACAACCCTAGTAATTGAATAGAGATGACCAAATAAAGATCTCTCTCTCTCTCTCTTTCTCTCTCTCTCTCTCTCTCTCACACACACACACACACACACACACACTGGAATACTACTCAGCCACAACAAAGATGAAGCCTTGCCATTTGCAACACATAAATGGATCTTGAGGGGATCATGCTAAGTGAAGTAGAAGGAGGAAGACAAAAAAATCTGATTTCCTTGTTTGTAGAATAAAAAGGAGGGTGGGGGAGAAGAATCAAACACAAATCTTTAGGCTCTGACAGCAGAATGGTGGTTACCAGAGGAAAAGGAGGGAGGAGGAAAATTGTAGAGGACACCAATTGGTTGTTGGTGGATGGTGACTGGACATTTGGTGGTGGCTGTGGGGTGATACATAACCATTATGGAGGTGAGAAACTGTATCCCTGAGACTTATACAGAGTTATAAATAGTTTTCTCAGTGAAAAGAAAAAACAAACAACATTGTTGGCTCTATCAGCTCTACTCTGTGCTAACAAAGCAGAGCTGGCACATTTGGCTTTCAAATCAGGAGCCATTGGAAGCATGCAGAGCAAATACAGAGAACCTTCCAGTGCTCATTCCACCTTCCAGATTTGAATCCTGCTGAGTTCCTCCTATAGTCCCAGGTACCTCTCATTAAAATAAACCAAATGAACTTTCCCACAAAAACAACACCAAGTTAGATCTCTGGGGCCTATTTTTTAATTCTTTAATGAGAATAGATACTGCATTTAACCAACTATACCAGGTCACTTTCTAAAGAGCACATGAATCAGCCATTTAGTCTTCGCATGTTTACTCCATGTGTGAAGGTGCTGCGCAGAGTCCTTTATCTCACTTCCTTATCACAGTCTCTACCTGGAGTGTGTGCCACAAATAAAAGGTGAAAGAGTATCTTCCTCAGAGTCAGGGAATTTGGTGACTTCCTGGGATAGGTTCATTGTCTTTGTTGAAAATCCACTTGGTCAGGCTTGCTAAACTGTCACAGTAATCTGTATTTCTCTTTGACCATAATTTTTCTTAAAAACTCACCTATTCTTAGAAAGGTCATATCAGCATATTATAGGAAGTTTAGAAAATTTAGATGAGACAAAATAATAGAAATAACTGGGGAGACTCATTTAGAACCAGACAGTGTTAACTTTCTGGAGTAATACTTCTAGTCTTTTTCCCAATGTAGATCTGTATGGGTGCACGCATGAGTGGAACTTACTCCTTCTTACACACACACACACACACATGCACACACATTTTCTTCAATAGCACTGAGCTCATCATACAAGCATATTATTTAGGGACTTGCTTTGTGTCCTGAATGTCAGGGGAACACTTTCCTCTATCATCACATATTCTTCTACAAAATTTGTTAAACCTGGAGAAATTAGGCAAACGTTCTGGAGAAGGCATTGGAAAGAACTGGGGCTTCTTGGGGACTTTAAGAAGTGGTTTTGGGGTCATCTGATCTTCTGTCCTCCATGTACATTTTTCTATCACATGTATAGGGGTTAGAGACCAAGTCACATTGAGGACTGGAATCCATTTCTTCTGATCGTTACTTTAGCATATCTGCTGCTGTATGCTGTCCACCAGTGCATGGAATGGGGGTCCACGCTGGGCAGAGGCCTGCACACAGCAGAGTCTGCGTGGATTATCTCAAGAGCATTGGTGAGCTCACTGCCAACAGTCAGAAGATCCTTGAGAGACTCACCTTTCTTTTCAATCAGTAAAAGGCAGAAAGACCTAATAAACGTTCTCCCATCAGGGGTGGACAGTGGGGATAGGGATGGAGGGACGAGTTTGTGGAATACACCGTACCTCTAAACAAAATAGGAAAATGAAACCACATCCTCACTCTCTTTTCACAGAACAAATATAATTATTCTTCCTTGTTTGACTTGCCTTAGGGTTTTCCTGCTAGGTGCCTGAATATCCTTTACGAACTTTTAGTTCCTTGGAAAAAATATTGTATACTTAAAAAAGGAATATGCTCTTAGTGTTTTACACTTGATCTTAGCCAAAAGGCTGAGAAGCGATATGCTCTTAGTGTTTTAAATGATTGTTTTAGAAGACTGTTTCTAAGCCTTAGTTACCTGTATAATGTTACCTTAGTTATTCTGTTTAATGGGGAAAATAATAATATATTTCAATAAGGTTGTTGGAACCTTCAGTAAGACAAGGTACGGGAAGTGAACAAATGCTCAATAACTATTAGGTGCTACAATTTCCTGTTACCCTTGAATAGGAAAATGGGTGACGATTTAACTATATTTGGAGTTTCACCACTCAATTGTGATACCTATTGGAAAATGATAAAAATGTTTCACCTCTGCCTGGAATAGCCTTAAGTGACTATTGGTTGAGTGAATGGGTGAAGACAGAGTGCCTGAATCTGGCTTCTGGTATAGAGTTGGAGCAAGCCATGACCTTTCATGCAGCTTGTCACATTTTTGACATTTGAGCATCCCCCCAGAGAACACAGTCCTTCACACAGGCCCTTGCCTTCGGCATGCAGAGTATGACTGCACCGAAACCTCCTTCCTGTGTTGGTGTGTTTGTGGGCAGCTGTTACTTCCCATCTACGTGAGTGTTCAGGGGGTCAGTTTTTTCATCTGTGAAATGAAGACCTGGAAGGCTCACTGGCTGCTTGCAACGTAATCCAGGGACATGGAAAGAGCACACGAGCTGGAGTCACGCCAGGGAATGGCTCTACCTCTTACCAGCCTGTGAGCCTGAGGCCCAATTGCCTGCCCTGGAGAAGGGCACTAATAGTGCTGGTTAGATGCAGGTCAGATGCAGATGGCTTGTCAGTGGGCTGTGAGCAGTGGAAGGCATTCTGGGACTTCCTGTAATGCCATCTGTGTGACACTGACAGCTATGAGGCAAGGCCAAACCAGAAGTCAGCATTTAAATGATGATCTCTTTCTTTTTATAACCAGGAAATTCAAATTTGCACCCTGATCTGGCCCAGCATTGCCGGAGAGATCTCGTGGGATGTATCATTTGTTATTTTGAACTTCTTGGTGCCAGGATTCCTCATTGTGATCAGTTACTCCAAAATTTTACAGGTACGTTTGCTTGGAGCACCACAACTGAACTTCATTCAGCTTGGGGCATATCAGGTGGAGCAGGAAGTTCTGGGTCAGAAGTCACCGCAGCCCTCACACCAGCCGAGCCCAGGCTCACCACATCCACGCCTTCTGCCCTCTGTCACACTGATGAGCGGGAGTTTAGTACTTATTTAAAGTTGTATTGTGATCGTTATTATCTTTTTTTTTTTTTTTGCTGATCGTTAAAGTCATACAAGCTCACACGCACAAAATTAAAGGCTAGAAACGCGTAACACAGAAACTAAATATGCACTTTACCTGCATTGTTAACAGTTCAAAGTGAAACCGGACCCCGCTAGTACGTCAGGGCTTAAAACAAAGCCCGCTCGGCAGAGCCGCGGGATGTACCGCTTTGTCGATGGATGAAGCCGGACCGAGTCCGCGGGCTGGTGCAGCAGCGGCTGAGGGCTCAGCTTCAGTGGCGGTTTCCCGGCCCCAGCCGGAGCTGCTCTGACAGCGGCAGCAGCTGGGGACCCTTGGCCTGAGCAAACAGCCTGCGGGCAGCCCCTCCCCCGGCACTAGCCAGGTTTGCGCACTGGAGGCCCCCCACCCGGGCCTCGGGACTCGGGCGCCCCAGAAGCTCGTTGCTTAGGGCAGTGCAAGCCCGGCGGCAGTGTGTGCCTGGCGTTTTAACGCCTGACATCAACGGCCCGGTGAGGCTCCAGCTGCAGGCGCAGATGAGCAGTGATGACGGGTGCAATGGTTCCCCTGCTGCGCTGCCCCTGCTGCGTGCCCAGGGCATGCAGACCCACCAGGGCTGCAGAGTAGGCCAGGTAGCCCTGTGCAGAGTAGGGGTGGCGGCGGGGTGGGGGCTTGCTGTTGTCCCTTGACCCAAGGTTGGGGGGTTCTATGGTGCTCAAACCTCTCTAGAGCAGGGCGACCCTGGGCCTCAGTGAAGCTGCCTGCAGCAACCCCGGACCCCCACGCCCCAGCAGCCTGCCTGTCGCCCAGAGGGCGGCTTACTGGTGGCTTACTGCTGCCGCCTCCGAGCTTACTGCTGTCGCCTCCCCAGCCTGAGGGGCTGCCTTAGGGGCTGCGCTCCGAGCTCAAACCAGGCTGTGGCCAGCAGAGGTGCCGCTCGCAGGCTTCGTGCTCTGGCCACCGGCCCCAGCCGCTGCCGCTTTTAGAGCAGCTCAGGCTGGGACTGGAGCAGCAGGGAAACCGCCAGTGCTGGGGAACCCTCTGCGCCTGAGCTGTCAGCCCGGAGTCCAACCCACTGGGGGTGGGGGGTCCAGCCACCCACAAAGCCTGCTCATCCCAGGCTTAGGTGCTGGGAAAGAGCCGGTTTTGCCCCACGGCTTAAGGCAGGACATCTGCTTTCAAAAGTATGATTTTCCTGGTTATTTTTCTTCCCAGTTTACATATACACACATTTTCATGCTGTGTATGTTGTATATATGCACCTGCAGATGTATATCGCTATCTAGATGACGAACCACATAAAGTGCTCAAATATCAACTCTGCATAATGGTTCAATCCCATGTTTTGCAGGTTCCGTGTTGTTTTGTTTTGGGATCTGAGCTAGTACTATCTTCTCTGTAACCTCCCTTCTTTGCTGAACACCAAGATCCTAGCTTCTTTCCATGTCCTTTCCTCTCTCTCTGTCTCATTATTTTTAATGGCGTCTGGGTCTTCTGTCATACAGGTGTGACATGGTTTGTGGACTTTGGGGTTGTAGCCATTGTTTCCCTGTCACAAATTGCTGTGTTGTGATAGAAGATGTACACGTTGGTCACTTTTTATGGAAGTGTAATACACACCCAGAAAGGCATACTCAGCACACAGGGCCAGCTGGCGAACTGGCCCCCCTCACAAGGGCAGCATCCAGAAGCAGAATAAGCATCCAGAAGCAGAATAAGAAACAGACCTTGGCCAAAAGTCCCCTCTGTGACCTTTCAGGGCTACCCCTGCCCCCAGGGAATATGCCTTTCAAAGTGCAAGAAACAGGAAATGCTCCCTCAGGGATACAAATAGCTGCCAGCCTACCTCTTACTCTCCTGCAGGCAAGTGGCACCAGTGCAAGCACCTGACTCATGTCAGACTTAAGCAGAGCCTCTGCCTTCTCTGGGAGGTTTACAACTGTTGAGTGCTGGTTTTATGGCACATAATGGGTCTCTAGCAAACAGGTATATTGAAGTGGGGCCCTGATGGTCCTGTTCCCCATCTGGTCACTTTTATGGCCCTTTCTTTGTAGCTGAGGATCTGTAACCTTAGAAGCACAGAACCCAAAGCTAGGCCAGTCCCCATCTGGGTCTGCTAATTCCAGGTCTTGTTGGAATTGCGCCCCTGACCCCATGTTATTTCCTAGACTCTTCCCTACCACTTGACTTGTAAAGCCCTTCAAAGGACCCCCTTTCCCTCCTGGGGCTTGTTCAGGTATGAGGTGGATTCAGGTTTAGGGTTAAGATCTGTGAAGGACTGGCAGGAGGGCCAGGGGGCTCAAGTATATAAATGCTGTGTTAGCTGTTATCATGATGTTGGAAGAGAAGAAGTAAGGGAAATAGGAAGAGAAGTGAAGAATGAGTATTTAAAAATGTATTTAACAAGTCTATATGTGTCAGGAACTAATTCACCTAATCCTAAAAAGAATTACAGGGTAGGAAACAAAGGCACAGAAAGGTTAAGTAGCTTGAAAAAGGACCACACAGCTTCTAAGTAGGAATATCAAGATTTGAATCCAGGCTGCCCTAGAGTCCCAGACATTTGTTATGGGTCTGCTTGGTGCAAGTGTTACAGGGCAACCCTAATATAAAATGGGCTTCCCTCACTAGGTCCTCACCTGCACGCTCAGAAGACTTTTATAATAAGTCCCAACTTCAGGTACACGTGACAAAAGTTATTAATGGGTTTTATTTTATGAAAGAAGGGGACTAAAATAGTAATAATAGGAAGGGAAAGAGAGGGCTACAAATCCGTAAATATCCTACCAGATCTTCTAAGCAATGGCGCGTTGAGAGCTGGCTCCGAGTCAAGTGAGATGGCTCCAAAGGAAGAGATGGCTCCCAAGGCTCACCTCTCTGGTTTTATAGCCAGCCTGGCTGCTTAACTCCACCCTCAGTTCCTAGTGATCCACTCTTCGATAATCATCTTATCGGATTTGTGGTTCTGGAACACTGGTGGTCTGGAGTGGGGGTTGGAGTCCACACACCCATCTGTATAATCCATTCAGGACTACCTTTCCCCCTAACACAAGGTGTGGTGATGCGGAGATGGGTCAAGTGGGGATCTCACAGTCTCCATGTAGCAAGAGTCTTGCACATGAAAGGGAGGGGAAAAGACAAGATACTGCTATTCAGTGAAACCCTGAAACAGAGTGGTGATGCTGAGATTTAGGCAAAACGCTTTGTAAACTGTTAAATGCGACACGAATGTAAGGAATGAATGAGGGGTAAAGAAGAGAAGGGAAAGGGCAGTCAAGACAGACATGGAGTCATGAAAGGCTTATTTTAATAGCTTAACTCAGACTATATTTAATAGTCTAACTCACGTGCTGTGTGGCCGCTGGCAAGTTCTCTAGCTTTGCGGAAGCTCCCTTCCTTCATCTGCAGAATAGCCATCAGGACTCCAACGGTGTAGAAGGAGTGAGCCATCCAAGAAATAGCACTGGTAGAGCATGCCAACCTGTGACAGAGGATGAATGTTACACCTGTTATTTGTTCGGCAGGGCTGATCCTCCAACCTTCTCTCAGATTATGCTGGGAAAAGATGGTTTGAGAGAATGGATGGCAGGGTCCTGATTTGAAAGGGCAAGAACAAAGAATCGGTTTTGTTCTTTGGGCTGGGCTGGCAGCATTTGCAGCTCCTACTCAGGTGCCCCTGCTCTGGATCTTCTGACTCCCTGACCACCAATTTTCCCATGGCCCAGAGGAGGAGGCACTGCTGGCTCCTTCAGAAGGATCCAGTAAGGCTTGCTCTAGGGATGCAGCAATGACCAAAACAGTCTCTGTCCTCACAGGAGGACCAGTGCAAGCAGGCTTCACCTGGCTCTTCCTTCACGTGCTCAGAGCAGTGGCCTTAACCTCCTTCTGCCTTCCCTGCTTCCTCTCCTCCCGACTCAGGCAGCCATACACCTTCAGGGGCTGTTTCCAATCCATAGTTTCCCAGGGTAATAGTATTGCAGCCACACCCAGTTGCAGAGGGTCAGGCTCAGTGGGAACTCTTGGGCCTTGATTTACATTGTCACCCAGCAACTGTTGCCATGGCAAGATGGAAGCTTCTATCTTTGTGACAGTTGGTAAGTTTATTGTTGCCCCTCCCCACTCCCCTCAAACACACTAGAGTAGAAGCGCAGGAAGTCAGGGCTCCCTGGTTTCTTGCTGTGTTTTAGCTTCTATAAGAGCATTTGGCCCATAGTAGGGGCTCAATGAACATTTGTTGGATAGAAAAATGAGGTTGAAGATGGGAACCCCTTTCCTATCTCAGTACTTGACTGAGAAAGGAAACTGCTTCAGGTAGTCTTGAAGGTGGTAGGGAGCGAAGGTGCAGTCCTTTCCTGTGCCCGGCGCTCACTCCCCAGCTTTGGGGCCTGCTTGCTGATAATAAGAAGGAAGGTGGCTCCTCCGGCAAGATGCTGCTAGAGTCTGATGATTCTAATCAAAGGGCTGCTGGTTGACCAAGGAACCCCAGGAGGCCCAGCTATGTCAATGGGGAGCAACTCCTCCCTGCACCCACTTGTTAGCATCCATGGTCTAGTGACCCAGTGTACCAAGGGGCGTGAGGTGGGGAGAAGTTTCCTTCACAGGCTTCTGACTCTCATGTGGGTCTGAAGGCAGCAAGTCTCCAAAAGACACTTTAAAAAACGACTCTGTAGATTAGAAGTTCTTACACTTCAGTGCATGAGAATCACTTGGGGGAAGTTATGAATCGTGCAAATTTCTGGGTCCCACTTAGTCACATATGTTGGGGGTTCCTGGAGGTAGGTTCAAGCATTCACACGTTGTTGAGTGCTTGGGGACCGAGGCAGGAGGCTGAGGTCACATTCCCAGGGTGCTGTCTTCTTCAGGAGCAGCAAGCTCCTAGGTGAGGGGCCAGGGTGCCCCCCGAGAGTGCCCTCCCTGCACTGGACCTTTAAGCCTTAGCAAGTTACTTCACCTCTGGAGCCTCCATCTCTCACCTCCCAAGTGGGGTACTGACAGAATGCACCCCAGAGGTTTATTTTGAGAATAGCATTTAATCTTCACAAGTTAATTGAGCATTTGGTTTAATCTAAAAGCTTGTCAAGCAGCCTGGCCAAAGTCAGAGATATTTTAACCCTTCCATAAAAGTTGACTCAGCTTGGTCCTCTAGTATAGGGGAAGGGGAGCTAGAGAGGAGACACGCTGTATTATAATGGCCCATTTTCCTTCTCAGTCTCTGTGAGTTATGGAAATTGTAGGCAGGAGGAAATGGCAGCATTTTTCACTGCGGGGGGTGGGGGGGGAAGACCTGCCACATACTCACTTGGTCCATGAGTCAGTTCATTTCACGTTTCCTCACAGTCATTGTCAGGTATTTGCTGGAGGGCTGGGCTCGAAAGTCGGGGTGAGGGGGCGGCGGGGGGCGGGGGGGAGAGGCCAGCCCCAGGGAGCCTGCCTTCCCGTGAGATGAGGTATGAACACTTCAGTCTCCCAGCAAGAGGCGAGCCAGGAAAGCGTCTCAGTGTTCCTGGCATTAAAGCCCAGCGCTGAAGGCTGAGCATTAGGCCTTCCATGGAGAGAGGAGAGGATGGGAAGGAGTCAGTATAAGACAGGGAGTGGGGGCTGGACTCAGACTGCCAAGGCTTGAAGCCCACCCAGCTCTGCAACTTCTGAGCCGGGTACTATTGGCTAAGACCTTTAACTGCTTTGTGCCTCATTTTTTCAATCAGTGAAATGAGGATCATCAAAGCATGTCCCAGAACTGCTGGGAGAATCGACAGTGATAAACCAAGTGTTTTATATATAGGGCCAGGCACATAGTGAAGGCCCAAGTGTGAACTGCATCAATGTCATTTATTCAAAAACTAGTTATAAGACACGATAGTGACGCCATCCTTCTTGGCCGGGCAAACTGGACAAGTTGGAATCACCTCTTATGTGCCCACCAGGCTGCATTGGGGTTAGTGATGCCCATACGCAAAGGTGGTGCCATTGCCCTGCAACCCGCCTGTCTGCCATCCTGCCCCACTGCCACTCTTGCAGGTCTACTGGCCAGGTAGTCTCAGGTAGCCTAGCTTTCACCCGAACACAAGCTCTAATTCATCCTACACAGCAACTTTCAGATTTGGATGTGTGCCTGTGACCTCCAGCATATGGTCTGAGACAACGGGTTATATAGCTCCTGAAAACCCCCCACTGCAGAGCAGTCAGGAGAGGGGAGGCCTGAAGAGGATGGTAGCTCCATTGGAGCCTTCGATGATGTGCCCCATCCACAGCTCAACTGAGTGGATTTTCCCAGAGGGGAGCTTTGACCACTGACTAACAGTTTCTCAACTCAAATTTTCTGAGTTTCAATTTCCTCTTTTCTGAAATGGGAATAATTATCCCTTCCAATTAATAACCACCTTCTCTGATTGATACTGAAGCAAGACCTCTGAGACCCCAGGAGGAATGCCTACAAATTCTCCTGAAATATAATAGTGTAAATCCCAACAGGAGTTGTGAAGATTAAATGTGACTATTTATAAAATAAATGTATTTTGTAAGCTGTCCCTGGCACCTGAAAAGCCCCACTTAAAGCTTATTCCTATTCTTGTTGTTGGGGAGTGAGTGGGAAGGAAAGGGGTCTCAGCTTCCATCACCAAGTGGTGGACCTGAACTTCTGCCCAGCAGCAAACAAGCAATTGCATTTAATTATGAAACAATTAAGTAGCCATCTTTTAGTTAGCTACTTAGAAGTATTCTAAGGAGAATACGTTAAGCCATTCTGATCGTATAGTTAAACTTGCTTAAAGTGTAAATGATGCTAATTACCTTCCAATGACTTCCCCTCTTGAGACTCAAGAATCTTAGGGGAGGGCCTCCCTGGTGGCGCAGTGGGTTAAGCAACACACTATGAAGCAGACCGCAGCCGCTGCAGCATGAGTTCGATCCCTGCTGCCGGCCAGGGAGGGGACCCACATGGTGCAGCAGACCTCTCCTGCCTTGCCCGCTGCTCCCCTCAACAGTGTGTTTCAGTCAGTCTACCTGTTCTGCTCCCCACTCTGTCTCTGGTGAATCCTCTCACCGCCCTGGACTCTGGCCTGTACCCCAGCTCTTGTATGTATAAATAAATAAATCTTTAAAAAAAAAAATCTTAGGGGAATGGGGTGAGGAAGGCCAGTGCTGAGCTAATGATATTTGTGGCTATTCACGTCTCCAGACGCGTAAGACGCACTGTGTGGTCCACAGCCTGCTCCACCAGGAAAAGCAGAGACACAAGCAGACTAAGCAAACAGCAGGAAGCATGAGTGTAGCTGTGACGTTCTAAGCTGGATCTTTTCCCTGGGGTAGAGGTCACAGGCTGGAACACTGTGTGCCAGGCTAACGGGTACAGTTCCCCATCACAACCCAGGTTGTCCTGCCAGTCATTACCTCTCAGTTGGGAGCATAAATATAAATGGTTTTGATTTTCCAACAAATGTCACCAGCAGTGTTCTGATTAGCTTGTTTCTCACTAGGATGGGAAAACTTTAATGACACCAACATCTGATTCCAGAACTTTCCAGCCCAGGTGTACCTGCTTATTTGAAACTGTTAATCTCCTAGTCAGTTGGAAGCCTTCCCTCCCTATGGTACAGGATGGGAGTGGGAGGGAAGTAGAGGATGAGTGGCAGAGAAGGGTGGGCTGCTCTGCCAGTGTACCCCACCTCCCTCGCAAACAACTAGCACAAGTGCCCACCTGAGCTGGTTATCCTCTCCTGTCAGCTGTTGCTTCTGACCAGAGGTCACTGTGATCCTCCTGCTTGGGATCATTCCCAAACCGCCCCGCCCCAGGCTTTGGTGAGGGCTCTTCCCAGATACAGCTCCATTTGGGGACTGACTCCAGGCAGCACCTGCCCCGGTGAGTGAGCACTGCCTGTCACAGCCCCAAACTCAGCTGATGGCAAGACTGGGAGGCATCTTCAACTCCCCTGAGAAAGGGTAGGAACCGACGTGTGTGCTCAGTGCTCTCTGTCACTGCCTCCCCCCCCATGCCTTCTCCTGATACCTTCTTCCCAGCAAGCTATGGGGGAGCAGAGAGAGACATGAATGTGCACTGTCACTCCAAGCAGTACCTGTCCCTCCCCACACCCAAAGAGCTAAGTAGATATCAACAGGGACTTGCAAAGGCTGGAACAGCCACACTATGGAACCTGCACAAGCACTCAGATAACGCTGAGGTGCCTGCTGCCTGGGCTGGTGTGGGACCGGCACTAAGATACATTGCTAAGAAAGAAGCAAGGTTCTGAGTGGTGCATGGCACAGTTCTATCTGTGTGCAAAGCAAAAGAGCAGAAGCCCCATGAATCCAGAGCCAGATCTGTGTGGAGGTAGTACACTTTTGGTTGAACCCAGCAGAACACCGTTCGCTGAGGGGTAGAGATGGAGGGTCTAGCCCTGTATTTCTCATTTCCTCTTCTTTGGTATTGTGTTTTGCATTTGTACTTTCAGCACAGACTGCTTCTCTCCAAATGAATGAATTCTTTAAAAAAAATGATATGAATAATGTGTCTTAGTCCATTTGGTATGCTGTAGCAAAATACCACAGACTGGATGACTTTCGAAAAATAGACATTATTCTCACAGTTCTGAAGGCTGGAAATGTAAGGTCAGGGCATCAGCACATCAGGTTCTGTAAGAGCCTCTTTCGGGCGCCAACTGCTGACTGGACACTCAGATGGTGAGCCGGCGAGAGGGAGCTGTCAGGTGTATTCCTCAGGGCAGTAACCCCATTTGTGGGGCTTCAGGCTGTATTGTAAGCTCCCAGAATGGACTTTCTTTGATGACGGGCCATCAGAGGGCAGCCTCTTCAAAGCGAGCTAATCCAAACACACTGCCAGGCAGGCAGCTGGAGAAGAGGCAGACCACCTGCCCTGTGAGCCTCCTTCTGCTTTTCAGACCCTGGCTAATCTAAGGAACTTGTCAGCTGGGACTAACTTGTCTTTTCCTTTCACCTTCTTTTCTCTCTTCCCACACTTAAAGGTCCTACTTTTATAAGTGGAATGCACCAATAAAGAGTAAGCCCAGAAATCCTAGACCGTCCACGCTCAGCCCTGATGAGGGCAAAACCCCCAAACTCTCTCTTCCTCCCTCTTTCCCCCATCAGTGCCCTCACTGCGGTCCAGGTGTACTGTATAATTCCAGGTTTGTAAGTCATAAGCCTGTATCTTCTCAAAGTTTCTGGATGGGTATTGCTGAAGGGAATAGGCGATCATAAGAAGAGCCCTAAGGGGGGAGACCAGTTGTATTGTCTTAAAAAGAACCAAAGTCTATAGGAAATTACCTGACCCCAGGTGAGTGCCCCTAGGATTTTCTAACCATTATTTTATTTTATTATTTAAAAAAATTATTTATTTATGCATACAAGAACTGGGGTACAGGCCAGAGGTGGGGGGGGAGTTGAGAGGATTCACCAGAGACAGTGGGGAACAGAATAGGTAGATCAACAGAAATACACTGCCGAGGGCAGCAGCGGGCAGGGCAGGAGAGGTCTGCCGCGCCATGCGGGTCCCCTCCCTGGCCGGCAGCAGGGATCAAACTCGTGCTGCAGTGACTGCGGTCTGCTTCATAGTGCGTTGTTCAACCCACTGTGCCACCAGGGAGGCCCCATTAGCATTATTTCAATAGACTGAGACTGATGAGAAACATGTCCCGTGAACCTAATCACCCCCAAAGGCTCCCAATGCCATCACTTTGGGAGTTAGTATCAACATACAAAGGGGGAGGGGCACACCCAGACTAGAGCTTCTGTTCATCCCTCTTTCAAGCCATCCAATTCACGCTTTTCACTTCCCCTCATCAACTCTATCCACAATGTGGTTGATCGTCTGCCTTGGGTTTCAGGAGGTCAGCTAAGCACCCCACTTCTCAGTGCATTCTAATCACAGACAGAGTACAGGGCCACTGAGACGGGTGCTCTCTTTACAGAGTTCTGGTACCAGATAGCCCCAGTGCAGCAGGGGGTAGATTCTGACTCTGGGGCCCTCTATTCCTCTTAACTCAAAAATCCCGACATTGGGCCTCCTTGGTGGCACAAGGGATTGAGCGCTGCAGTGTGGAGCTTCTGCAGCCACTTCAGTGCAAGTTCCATCCCCAGCCAGGGAGCTGGTTCACCTGGCGCAGCAGACCTCACCTGCCTTGCCCGCTGCTCCCCTCAGCAGTGTGTTTCGGTGGATCTGCCTGCTCTACTCCCCACTCTGTCTCTGGTGAATCCTAACCCTTCCCCCTGTACCTCTGGCCTCTGGGGTATAAGCCTGTACCCCAGCTCTTGTATGCATAAATAAATAAAATCTTTTCTTAACAAAAACAAAAACCCAACATCTTTCTCATGTTCTTGCAGATCACAAAGGCGTCCAGGAGGAGGCTGACGGTGAACATGGCTTACTCGGACAGCCATCAGGTCCGCGTGTCCCAGCAGGACTTCCGTCTCTTCCGCACCCTCTTCCTGCTCATGGTCTCCTTCTTCATCATGTGGAGCCCCATCATCATCACCATCCTCCTCATCTTGATCCAGAACTTCAAGCAAGACCTGGTCATCTGGCCGTCCCTCTTCTTCTGGGTGGTGGCCTTCACGTTTGCCAACTCAGCCCTCAACCCCATCCTCTACAACATGTCACTGTTTAGGAATGAATGGAGGAGAATTTTTCACTGTTTCTGGCTCCCAGAAAATGGAGCCATGTTTACAGACACATCTGTCAGAAGAAATGATTTGTCTGTGATTTCCAGCTAATCAACTTTTCTGTCTAAGCAGTGTCTGTCACTGTCCGTCAGACATGTATGTTTTCAAAGGGCCTTCATCTCAGGACCATCGATGAGTGTGACATGCTCTAAGATGTAACCTCTGCAACTATATATTTACAGTACCAGTAAATTAAGGGGTGATCATAGAGAAGAACCATTTTGTCTTTTAGAAAAGGATGTGCAATAGGTTTCTTTAAGTATGAACTTTTTCAGTGTTTGTACGATTGAACTTAATAAATTTTTATTTTTAACTGTTCAGCAAGCTCATCTCCTACATGTAAACCCACACTTGGCTGTTTTTGAAGGGAGTTTTGGAACTGATCTGTGATCTGGATTTCCCCTCCAAGGGTCACGGCTACTCTAGGTCCCCACTCTGGACTTGCAAGGCGGCGTGACCATGAACGTCAAGAACATCACAGGAATGTCCAAGAAACAAAGATGACTTCTTTTTCTCATGTTTAAGAAATGTGGACCCTTTGGGAGAAGCAGTGTCATGAGATCAGGGAGAAAGTGGGACGAGTCCAACGTGCTTGTGAGTGAGAACACCCCAGACGCCCCGGCAGCACATGCTGTGGCTGTGGTGCTGGGAACACAGCAGCAAACCAGACAGTCATGGCCCCAGCCCTGGTGGAGCTCACAGACCTTCTAGTCAGGGGAAGAAATGTTAAGCAGGAGTCAATAAATACTTTTGCATCATAAAGAAAGTAGGGCAGTGGTGGCAATTTAGACGTGGCAGGGAGGGGCCAAGGAAGATCTTTCTGATGAGTGATATTTCAGCCAAAAGATCAACCGCAAGAAAGAACCAGCCATACGAAGCCAGGAGAATACTTTTAAAGACAAGCAGATGCTGGTGCGGAGGCTGGTGGGCTTGTAGGCCAGAAAGAAGATGATACAAGCAAAGTGAGGCAAATATGGGCCAAGAAGTTGGGCACGAGGCACTGCCCTTGGTGGTAGGGCAGGTGGGTGCCCTCTGGGAGAAGTCAGTGGAAACCAGGAATGTTACAGGGCTAGTTAGACCCCATAGAGGCCACCATAGTGGATTGATTCTGTATTCAGTGGACAATCACAGGAGGTTTGCAACTGGAGACTGATAGAGTCTGATATATATCTTTAAATATGACCAAAAATGGACTTTTAGGAATCAGAATAAAAATGGAGACCAGTTAGGAGGCTATTGAATTGGAAAAGAAGATGGGGAACATGGAGGTGGGTGGCATCACCAAGGGGGAGAAATGATCTTGGGAAGGTAAAGTGAATGTTATTTATAGACAAACAGGATATCAAGTATGAGGGAAGAAGAGGATTCAAGGGTGACTTCTAGATTTTTATACTGGCACTAGTAAACGGTGGGACAGGCAAAAGAGGTGGGGAAATCTGGAAGGAAAGAGGTGGGAGAGCCACGAGCTTCATTCAGGACAGGTAAGTTTGAAGTCCTAGTGAGGTCCAAACAGAAAACAGGCAGTTGTTTGCAGGGATGTGGAGTCTGGACTTGAAGCTAGTGTTGGGAATTGTTAGTCTTTACCGGTCGACAGCTTTATGAAAAGTCCCTGAGAGAAAAGGGAGGGGAGAAGAAACCAGAGCCGAGGTGAGCCCAGCGACATGTACCTAAAGGCTGGACCAGTGACCTGAAAGTGCAGCAGCTCAGGGCACATACTAGGTGCTCAACAAATCTTTGTTGCCAAGTAAAATCAGTACCAGTAGGTGCTATTGCTCATGGAATTCTTGAATGACTTCTTCCTACAGTAAGATGTATGGCATCCAGCTGGATAACAAGATTAATAGATTTGGTGTTGTATTTTGAAGTGAGTGTGGCTATCTTAGGGCTCTCTGGAGCGGTCCACCTGAAGCTGAAGAGCTGGGCTCTCACAGGCCATGGTACGACAGGTGACACTTCTGTACCTGGTCAATTGTCTCCTTTCTCTCTGGTGAGGGAACAAAGCACATAGGGAAGAGGGGCCCAGGAGTCTCCTTTGGGTCCTTGACATGCCAACCCAAGAAGAGATCTCCACACACGAGAGAGAAATGTAACCCCTCCTTCCTCACACACTTTGTAGATGCCAGCCTGGCACTGCCAGAATTACAGGGCTCCTAAGTGCTCTAACCGAATCCTCACTGCACCCCACGAGGAAGGTGCTGTTACCTCATATTTCACAAGAGTAAGTGAGGCTCAGAGAAGTCATGTAACCAGTGTCAAATCTCATGGCTTTTATATATCTCAACTGGATTTTAACTTACAATCAAAACTCTCTAGTACCAAAGCCTGACTCTGAGAAACTGCAGCATCTGGGAACTCCTGGAAAACTGAGGTGGATGACTTTTCATGTGACTATACGATAGTATTCACATGCGCTGCTGCTGGTGCGAGACACTCGTGTTCCATCCTACTCCCAGCTCCCGACACCCCCTCCACCAGCCCATCTACCCATTATTTTTCTGCAAGTTTCAGGCAGGGGACACCACTGTCTTTCTCTTGACCTGGATTCCAGAACTCTATGTCCCAAATCCCCCAGGAAAACCCAAGATGTCTCCTCAGTATTTTGATAACATCTGGAATAAGAAGCAAGTTAAGTGCCCGAAGTAATGAACTGGGGGTATTTCCAGAGCTCACCTAGAACTGCCTCATGGCCTCTCAAAGCAGCTGTAAGTGAGCACCATCCTGAGCACCTCCCGGGCTGGCTGAGGCCCAGAACTGGCAGGCCCAGCTTATAACTACCTGCCGGCAGTTAAGGCCATCCAAGGTTAATGGGGTAACTTCTTTTTCAGGAAGGTGGGAAAAGCCACAATCATTGATAATGGAGATTAGGCACAAGAAGAGGCCAAAGGTCCTAAAACGTGGGAGGTAAGAGAGCTTCCTGGGATATAAAAGTGCACCGTCCCCATCTGCAGAATTTCTCACTTTGACATGTACTTGAACACAAAGACCCATAGCATAGGAAACAGGTGACTGTATTTTAATAAATCAAAATCTGGAATCTTAAGCCTCAAACGATTCCTTAGAAAACTCTATTTAACAACAGACATTTGAGTGCAAACAGGTCCACTTATTTCCACATACATAAGTTTTTATGTGAACAGAAGGTTTTATGTTTGCTAAGGAGAGGAAAGGAGAGAGGGCCAAAGTAAATTAAGATAAATAGAGTTGACAGCTGAGAGTGAGTGGGGAGCTTTCAAGTGAAACTTGACATCCTCGATGTTGCTACAAAAGGCTTTTTTCGGATCTGCTATTACAGTAACCTGAAATAGAGAAAACAAAGCCATTCATGACAAAAGATGTACCCAGAGTTTACTGTAGATAATGGATATCAGGATGGCTTTTGGCCCCAACTGTTCAAATCTCCTAAGGTTACAGCTTGATGTGGCTATAATTCATAAATAAACTCGAGGCTGTTTCCAAAACCTGCTGGATTTTTCTGGAGGCCACGGGGACTGAGAAAACAGAATCTAGTGTTCTTCTTCCTTGTCGTCCATTCTGTTGCAGAAAGTTGGAGGAGGGTCTCAACCACTCTGTTTTACAATGTTCACCATGTCCTGGATCACATCACCAGGTGGTGCCACCAAGGGCTTCAGAGTCACACACACAAATACAAAAACTGAAAAACCCTCAGTGTGCGTCTATCCAGTTACATATTGAAGATCTTGGGCAATTTTCAGAATCTTTCTTATCCTCCAATCTCTTATCTGCAGAATGTGGATATTAAGAGAATCTATATCATAAGCTGTCCCTGAGG
Organism: Galemys pyrenaicus; assembly: GCA_019455555.1. NCBI lineage: Eukaryota > Metazoa > Chordata > Mammalia > Eulipotyphla > Talpidae > Galemys > Galemys pyrenaicus. Next base: position 7,092,275 of record JAGFMF010011406.1, on the reverse strand, counting down.
ATTAAACTTGATAATGCAGGGCCTCCCTGGTGACACAGGGGCTAGTCTCAGCACTATCATGCCATCACTGCCATGGTCTGAGTTCAATCCCTGGCCAGGGAGTTGACCCACATGGTGCAGTAGACCTCTCCTGTCTCTCCACTCCCCTCAGCAGTATATTTCAGTAGATCTACCTGTTCTGCTCCCCAGTCTGTCTCTGGTGCATCTTCTCACCCCATGCACCTCTGGCCTACACCCCAGTTCTTGTATGCAAAAATAAACTTTAAAAAAAAACCCTGCTTATGCAGTTAAAGGGTCTGGCCTGCAGTCTGGTCCTGTTGGAAGTGGTCAAGGCCCTTCATTTAGGCTGCCCGAGGGCAGAATATCGGTATCGCACCACTTCATGTTTTTGGCCTCAGCTCGTGTCTGTTTATGGTAGTGTGGGTCAGCTGGTTAGATGACCAGCGAAAGAGTTTCTATATTTTAGCATTACCCTATTAGCATCTTGTAACCTACTTTCCCACCAGAATGATCATCAGTTCAAAACAGACTGTGCACTTACCTCCAGAATGTTCTCCTTTTTATATCAAGAAAAGGGTAATACTTACAAAAAGATTCAGTGGGGGAATCACAAAAAATAAAAATAATTGAGGAAAACCAGGTAAACAATTTAGTGCTTTGGTTCTGTTTTAGAAACAGAGCATTTGTTGAAATCCTTCTCTCCCTCACTTGTTTTGGGGATTTCTCTCTCTCTCTCTAATAGTTTCAGTAGTTGACCAGCTTTTCACTGGAGCCACTCCATCACCAAACATGAATTCAGTTAGTGCCAATAAAGGTGCTACAGAGTGCCACAGACTGGGCTTCAGGGAGCAGGAAAAAAAGGAATAGTGTGTCTGTTTCACTTAATTCAAAGTGCCAGGGTTGGGCCTCCCTGGTGGCGCAGTGGGTTAAGCACCGCACTGTGAAGCAAACCACAGCCACTGCAGCAGAGTTCGATCCCTGCCTCCAGCCAGGGAGGGGACCCACATGGCCCGGCAGACCTTTCCTGCCTCCCCCGCTGCTCCCCTCGCAGTGTGTTTCAGTCTGTCTGCCTGTTCAGCTCCCCACTCTGTCTCTGGTGACTCCTCTCACCTCCCATGACTCTGGCCTGTACCCCAGCTCTTGTACACATTTTAAAAAAAAAAGTGCCAGGGTTTTGGGAAATGGCCTCAAGATAACGCCAATGAAAGGTCTGGTCGAGAAGGACCAATATTCAAGGATGGCACCGGCACTTCCCTTTCTCGTGCGTGCAGAAGAAACCACCCTGCTAGCACGAGGGCCCCACCTCTCTGCCCACCGGCCCGCGGCCCTGACCCCGGGCACTCGCCATTGTGAGCGATGAGCCGGTACTGCCTGGCCAAGCACAGCTCCTCCTGCCTCCGCCGCACGATTCTCTGAGCTTCCGGGGGCAGGCCGTTGGGGTCACGGGAGAATATAAAGGAGTAGCTGTCGGCACAGGTGCCGTCGAGGTTTTGCAGGCGGCAGGAGTACTGCACAGCGTAGGTGTCGTAGTCCGTGTCGATGATCCAGTGGTCGTCGTCTGCAAGTCAGAAAGCCAAGCGCCAGTGCCTCCCGGGCCAGCCCATCCCGGGCTGGGATGTCAGGGAAACTCACCTTCGGCGAGTGGAAGGCCACGGAAAATTCTGACAACTTTTATAACATTGGGAAAAAGACACAGGGTCTTGTTCTCCTTTACAGGGAAAGTCCTGCAGGAATCCGTATGACCGGTGATTCTCACCCTGGTGATCATGGGGATAGCATCCTCCCAAAGAACAGAGTGTGGGCTCATCAAAAACACAGATGAGGCCTCTGCACTGCCTTCGCTGCCCTCTACCCTTTGTGGCTGACGTGTGACAGCCATCTACTTGGTTGGCCTCAACCTCAGGGGTGTCTTCTGCAGGGATGACCTGTCCCCGCTAGTTGCTGGGCATCTCAGAACCCACACTGCCCTCCCCACACGACCCACCACTGCAGCGTCCACGCTGTGATAGGGCTGTCGGCCTGGATGGCTCCTTTCTACTGCCGGTTTACTAACTCGTTCACCTCTGTGAACGAAAAGGGAATAGTTTTTCCATTGACGTCAGCAGACAGCCCATAGCCCAACATCAGGAATTCTTTCTTAGTGCATGTACTTTACAGAATTTCCCTGATAAAGGCAGAGTTGAGCTTTTGAAGAATTTAAATGATACTTATTCCTAAGGCTGGGATGTGAGTCATGAGGAATGAATGTTAATGATGGTGGTAAAAATATCAATAAAAGCAGGTGGAAGTAATGTTAATAGACTGCACATGAGAGATTTTCCATGGAGAAACAGCAATGTTCTAGCTTATCCAAATACCCTCCATTTGGAAAAAAAAATAGCATATCTCTACTTTATTTTAGTCTCATTGACTAGGACTTTCTGAGGCTTAATTATGAGCCAGTCACTGTGGAGACAATTTTATGTTTTCTCAGTTATTCCTCACACTGACCCAAAAGTGCACACTGTTCACCCCTATTTTACGTATGAGAAAAAGAAGGCACCAAGAAATCAAATAATTCACCCAGTATCACAATAGCTGAACAAACATGGGATTAAACCTGACTCCAGAGACCACGTGTCTAAGCTCATTGACTCCAGGATATAAACAAATTGGGGGAGAGGAGACAAGAAACAAAAATCAAAAGCACTTTGTCTACATCTCACGCCTAGGTTGTGGGCAAATAATATTTTCTGCCCTGTGTTGGGCTCCATGCTGGAGGAATGCAGAGGTACCTGCACCCCAGCATTAGGGGGTGTAAGGGAGATCTTGCCCCCAGTCACCTACGGGTATACCTCTTGACTGAGGACTCCTGGGGTGCCAGTCAGGAGGGGATTCAGCTCAAACTTGAGTCTTCTAAGAGGTGTAAAGGAGCCGTGGGTGGAGCCCCTTCCTTATCTCAGCGCAGGCCTGCCGGGAAGAAGCGTGAGCCGCCCCTGCACCTCCCAGGCCTGGCCCTGTGTCTGTGTCAGAGTCTGGGGGCAGTGCTCAGGTGGAAATTCAGCAGGTGGAGCAGAAACACCTAAGCACCGGCGACCCTCACAGGCCCCCGAGGAATTTTTTCCCTGGTTATGTGGCTCACTGCCTCGGTCACAGGCGCACCAGCAGCCAGGCCTCAGACCCAAGGCACTTTATTTTGGGATGCTGTCCCAATTCATCATCCAGGCAGCTATTAGCTTGGCTCATCTGCTCCTTAAACTGTTGCCAGAATGCGAATTCTGACACAGGAACTAAGTAACTCTCAGAGCTTGGTTTTAGGAAAACTGACACCATTCTTAACTTTTAAAAGAAGACCTAAGTTTGTTTGGTTTATCTCCATGCTCTTTTTGGTTAAATAGTTCAAGGATGAAGAATTTAAATAAAAACAATGTCAACTACAGTTGTCAAGAGGTGAATTGCCTAAACTCGGCTAGAAAGAACTCAGTCCTTCAATCTCCTCTCTCCCAGAAGCTGGGTACGTATGGACAATCAGATGCCCGAACATTTCCAGATAGGGGAGCTAGGAAGAGAGTGAGGGGCGCCCTGACTCCCCGTTACCATCCCAGGGAGTGGGGTTACACTGCAGCTGTGTCTGTACTGTACCCACAGAGGCTGGGGTAGAGGTTTGGCTGGCTCTGGTGACAGGGTTCCCTGGGAGCTCTGCTACTCACTTCAGGGAACAGCTCCTTACACCAAATTCTCATCTAGAGGGATGAGATCAGGTGAGAAGCCACCTGCAGTTCTCAGGTCTAATAGCCCAGATGAGCCTTCCAGCCATTGGTATGATGCTCTTTCTGACTTACTGTCCAATAAAGCCCAGCAGGTCCCAGCAAAGTGAGTGGAGTCTAAAGCCTCGAAACCAAAGTAAGCCAAAATAACAACTTGGATTGAATTATCTAGGCCAGTGGTTCTCCAGTTTCATTCTACAGAAAAAGCCTATTAAAAATGCAAATTCTGGGGCCCTACTCCAGGAGTTTCTGATTCAGTAATTCCAGACTTGGGGCTCCAAATTCTGCATTTCTAACATGCAGCCCAGTTGATTTACATATAAGTGATGCAGAGATCCTGACTGTGAGAAGCAGATGGGGACAATTAGGCCCACATTGTTATCCAGCCTGACAAGGGCTCCTCACCAGTAGAGTAATAGACTTTGTCTAGAAGATGGTCAGAAGAGATGTTTCCCTTATCTTTCTGGGTGCTCAGAACAATCATAATCATAGCTCCTGTTTTGGGGCACTTCAGAATCAAAGTAAGCATTCTTCATGCATAAGTTTAATCCTCCTAACAATCTTATGACATAGGGACAATTCTTTATCTTGATTCACGGAGAAGGAAATCAAAGCTCTGAAAAGCTACTCCATGGTGAAGCCTGAATTCAACCAAGCTAGGGTGATGGTAGATCCTTTCCGCCTGACCATCCTGCCTGCTGCTGGCCGAGCTCAGGAGGAGGTAGTGCAGAGCATTCCCGAGGCTGGGCCAGTGAGCCATGACAGAGTCTGTTAACCCTGCCATGTAATAGAGGTTCAGTACATTTACATTTTAAGTAACTTGACAGCTGATTTAATGATTATTATTTCCTGAGTTATTTACTCTGCACTAGAGTATCTCATTTTAAATATATTTCTATGGTGAAATGAAGTATGCAGAGAAGAGCAAAGATTAAGTATGTAGGCCTCTCTCTGAGACTTCCAAATCCTCCTGATCAAATCTGTGTTTAATGCCAGATGAAGCTCAAGGAAGAAAGAAAACCCAGCATGAGGAATGACAGCAGAGTGGGTAAAATATAACTCCCTTAAATAAGCATATAAGGAAGGTAGAAGCATCAGATCATTCAGTTAGTGGGATATTTGGAAAATAGGGACAATTAGGGGCCTTTATATTCCCTGAGCAAAGAAGTGTCACTAATCAGCTGTGCCCCAAGGCTATTCACTTCTCTAATGTAGGCACTTCTCTAATGTAGGCCTCAGTTTTTTCACTGCTAGACACTTCAGCCTGACCCAGAATATAAAGTTATTATTTCATGACCAGGGGAATAATTAAGCAGCAATAACATTACACCCTGACAGAGACGTCCTGTCCCAGACTGTGTTCTAAGAGCTTTCTGCAAGTTAATGCTTTACAATATAACTTCAAGAGGCAGGTACTCTGAGCACCTCCTTTGAGGCTGAGGAAATTTAGGCACACAGAGAATAAGGGATTTGTCCAAGGTTCCCCCAGGTGGTAGGCTGAGTTAGGGTTCAAATGCAAGTAGTCTAACTTAAACCTTGCATGTTTAACCACCACACCGCACAGCTTCTTTTCTGAAAGGTAACCATGAAAAAATTGATCCATAAGCCTTCCACATTGTAGTTATTTCCTGTTAGGTTTATAACAATCGCTTTCAAGATTTCAAATTATTTTTTCCTCCAAATGAAATGCTAGAAGTATTTCGGTTTACAAGAGGTAAGAGCAGAACCATTCTGTTTTGGGTGGGGGAGAAGATGAGGCAAAACCCTTCCTCCTCATTGGGGCCTCTCTCATCCTCCCCAGATGTATTGCCAAGAGAATCCTATCCCTTTAGGAGTGCATCTCAAAATGCTATAGAGGATTAGGTAGTTATGTTTGCACATAGAATTAGTGATCTCAAATTCGTAATCTTGTACTCCCTGAAGTTCATTTTTGTAATCCATTTTAGAAAGGTAGATATTTTATGTTAAATGAATCACTTTAGAAAGATTTTCTTTATTATTTGAAATACTTTTTTATTATTTGTAAGGATAAACGCTTTTTTCCCTTCTTCTAGAATAGCAACTACATCCATACAGTGAAATTAATACTGAAGATGCAATTTGCTAAAAAATGCAATTTGATCGACTACAACTTCAGAGGATGACAAGGATCTGTGCTGCTTCAGACGGGCTACATGAAGAACATGTCTCTTCTTGATCACTATGCTAAGAGAGAATCCCAAACAGCTCCCTGGGGCCAATCCCGCAGGAGAGTTCAAATAACACTTAGCAAAATTTGCCCTGTATTAGGAGTCCCTGCTGTTCACAGCCACCTGATCCCAGTTCTGCAAAGCTCTGGTTTCTGACACTGGCTCTCACAAACTTGTTGCAAGACTTTGGGCAACCAACATGTTCCCTTCCCTTGGCTTCAGCATATTCATTTGCATATCGAACCTACTTTGTAGAGTTGCCTACCTGTTTTTAACTGTCCTCTGGTCTACATTATTTTCTAGCTAACCAAGAAGACTACATACAGATTTGAAGTTTAAGAAAAATAGCAGGGGTGGAGAGGAGGTAGAAAGAGCATGTACATGCTGTGTTTCCAGGATCTGGCCAAGCTGCTCTTCTGAAAATCCTCAAGATCCTGTCTACTCCAACTCTCCCCCGATATGAGTTCTGGGAGAAGGGGAGGACTTCGCTGCCACCCAGAACACTGTGCCTGGCTCAGCATCTCAGCCTCTGTGGGCAGGCACCCAGGAATGTAGCAACCCTGTGTACAATGTTCCCTGCGTCTTTGGAGTGGAGTCTCCCAGCGTCTGCTGGGGTCTCAGGGATTCAGCCCAAAGAAAAGGCAGAAAAGCCAAACCAGGTTATGACATACCTGGGGTATTTTTCAAGCTTGCTAAGCATGAAGAAGGCTAACTATGCTACCACACAGCTGGACTGGAAAATGGCAGGAGTGGTTACCTCATGAGCCCTAAGGTCCTTTTTGGCTTAGGTCAGGATTTTGAACTGTGGGTATGAGGTTAGGACTGGAGAAGAGACTAGCTGCCCCCAGTCACATGCCCCTAACCTCAGGCAGTGCTGAGGTTCCGCCATCTGCATTTTCCCCAAGGATGCCACTGGTGAAGAAGCCCAGAAATTTGGCCAGGCATGCGCCCCGTTTCCCAAGACAGTCCCACTGAACTGACTACTCACTTCCTTTCTGGAGGAAGGACGCAACGCCCCAGTACTTCATCTTGAACTTGGCAGGGTCTTCCGTGTCGGTGAAGGTGCCCACCATGTCTGCGCACACATCCCAGCTACTGCAAACGCCCAGGGGATCCTGAGTCAGGAGGGGTGTGGGCTTCCTCCCTCCATCCCGTCCCTACTGACCCCGCGTTAGGCCCTTTGCCCCAGGACCCCACTGACTTCAAAAGTCGGACTCGACCCTTGGCCGTGGCGCTCATCTGGCCGTGCTGGTCCACAGAGAACTCGGTGATGATGTTGTCCTGCAGAAAGAGGCCCTCGGGGTCCTTCTTGGCCATGGCGTACCACGTCCCGGAGAACTGCGAAAGAGACAGTAACCGGGTTCGGTGCCGGACAGTGCACCGCGGGCCCAGGCAAGGGGAAACACGCGAGACCCGAGCCTGGGTCTGGACTCGCCGGGGCCTCGGGGTCAGGATACCCAGATACCTACGCGGGCCTTGTCGAAGTTCTCCTTGACTCGGAAACTGCTCACCCGACAGTCGCGCTCGGCCCGGCCGCTGCCCAGCGCCGCCAGCAACACGAGTGCCCACACCCACTCCATCCTGCCCAGGAGTCCGCCCTGCGGAAACCGCGCGCCGTGAGCGCCTGGCCGCCGGCCCTGCGCCACCGCCCGCCCGCGCGACCCGCAGCCCGCCCGCCGCCGCTCACCACCGCGAGACGCGCGCAAGCCTGGCCCCGCGTCCCCGCGCGCGTGCAGCAGCTGGGCGAGCGCGCCGCGGGGGCCGCCCGGCAGCTTTATAGCGCCTGGGTGGGGGGGTCGCGCTTTCGTAACCGCGCGGGGTGAAAGACCGAGGGGGAGGTGCCGGGGGCCGCGGGCCAGTACTTGCATCACGCGCCCTGACTCACCGCCGCCTGCGTGCAGGGAGGGTCCCTGCAGGCGACAACCTCACCTCCAGTGCCGCCCGCGGCTGGATGGAGAAGCCGCACGGGGTGGCCTCGGCGGAGCCCAGATTTTCCAGCGGCAAAGTGCCCCCCACGCAGAGCGCTGGCCGGGTTACCCATCACGTGTGCCAATGCGACCAGCTGCCGCTTGGGGTGGCCGGGAGCCCAGATGCTCTGGCTGGAGCCTCAGGTCGACCTGGCGGGAAGAACGCGGCCTCCCGGGCGAGAGGGGACCTCTGATGCCGCCGGGTGCATCGGTGCCCAGACCCGTCGTGCCAACACTACCCCGCCGTCCTCAGAGGGCCAATTGTGCATGGGTTTGGGGATGTTTGGGCCAAGTAGTTTTTCATTTTACAAAGGGTGTATTTTTTACTCTCTTTCAGGAGAGCTGTGGTGCTCTCTGGGTCAATATTTGTTCTTTAGTTTCAACATCTTTAGAAGCATTAAAGCCTGCCTGTTAAATATTCTCCAGAAACCCTGGTCAGGGCAGGAAATACTGGAGCAACCTCGGTGGTCGCCTACTTACTCTGCGGCACTTCCCTCAAACCACTTCGAAACACATCCCAGTTGTTTAAAATGCAGTTTTATTTCCAGGCCATAGAGGAATTTCATTTTGTTTTCAAAACAGCCCAGGTTAATTGGCTGAGGAGTCGACAAAAGGGTGGAGGTGAACAGAATCCTATAACGTCAATTTGCTGTGACTAGTTATTTTGCCTACACGATGACACAATTTACTGACCATATTTTTTTCTCTTTCTGTCCAGATTTAAAGAGTTTCTTTAATGGGATGAAAACAGTCAGAAGACACAGCTTTCGACTAAATGAGAATTATTAATAAGGCAAAAAAAAAAAAAAACCTTTTTGTAAGACTCCTTTCTGAATCTTTGTTGTGTTTCTATGACCAAACTGGAAAGAACTGAGTAAATTGCAAACATTTTACTGCACACAGCTCTGACATAAGAAGGTGGAAGCAAAGTGGATGGTGCTTAGACCAATGCTGTACAGGGCATTGAGGCCACTTCTAAGCCACCAGAAAAGGTATCTGTGGCTCCTGAAACTTCCTGTTGGGTATCTCCCAACCTCATTTCTGCTTCCACTTTCCACATTGCCCTCCATTGTTGTTCCCCATTTTAGGTGGGGTGTCTCTGGAGGACCAAAGGATGCACTTAACTTCCAATGGCTCCACAGCAGGGAAGTCTTATTTCTGGCCAACCAGTCAACTAAGAGACTTTTGGTTACAGGCAATTTAGTCATAGACAATAGAATCTTAATCTGCTCAAAAAAGTTTTGCTCCAGAGCCTCTCCTGCAGGGAGCATGTGTGTGGCTGTGGGTGGGCATCTCCACACACCCTATGTGGAAAGCACCGAAAACATCTCTCTCCTGTTCAATTCTTGCATCCCCTACCCCCACCCCAGACATTCTACACTAGAGCTTTTCTGGCATCTGTTTCAACACCTCCAATTCTGGGACAGCCCATGGCTGAGCCAAATTGCTTTGGGACAGTTATAATACTCCCAGACTTTTAGTTTCTCCTACTACATATTCTGCTGGCCCTTACTTATGGCCGTACCATATGGATGGTATGGATAAATGTAGGTGATTTCAGTGCACTTTTTTTTTTAAAGATTTATTTTATTTATGCATACAAGCACTGGGGTACAGGCCAGAGGTGTGTGGGAGGGGGTATGTGAGAGGATTCACCACAGAGAGCAGGGAGCAGAACAGGCAGATCAACTGAAGTACACTGCTGAGGGGAGCAGCAGGCAAGGCAGGAGAGGTCTGCCTCGCCATGCGGGTCCCCTCCCTGGCCGGCAGCAGGGATCGAACTCATGCTACAGTGGCTGCGGTTTGCTTCATAGCGCGTTGCTTAACCCACTGCGCCACCAGGGAGGCCCCTCAGTGCACTTTTATGGTGATTTTGTTGTTGTTGTTGTTGTCCACAGAAACTTACTTAGTTATTTTTATTTGTTTGCTTTAGAGGCATCTTTTATTTTTTCATTGATGTAACATTGGTTCATAACATTATATAAGCTTCATAAGCTATAAATCAATATCTGTATATTAAAAGTCTCAAGCCATTACCATGCCACTGGCCCCTTTTAGCCACTTTACCCACTCCCTGGCCCCTTCCCTCTAGGAATCACTTTGATCTTATACTCTAAAATCTTATTTCTGTTTAATTTAGTTCATTTGTTTTGTTTCTTTATGCATATAGTGATTGTTTTTATGACAATGTTTTATTTGTTAGCTCTTTAAAAATTGGTATATTCTTCCTCCTCTTTTCCTCCCCAACATCCACTGCCCACCCGTTAGTAATAAATCATGAACCTTGATGTCCTAGACACCAAGAAAGAAAAACAGTTTATTTTGGCATTGTCTGTTGGATTTCTTCATGATTGCAAATACATGAATACAGGTCAATTGATGTTTTTAACTTCAGGTCTTTGAAATTTATCCTCACAAAATAGTTCTCAAATATGCAGATATATAAATATCAAAGGAAAAATATCCATAGTGATTATGTCAGTATGATAGGATTAAGGACATTTAATGCTTTTTTTTTCTTTCCTGTGTGCCTTTACATATATTCCTGCAGTGAAAATGTTTAATCAGAAAAAAAAAAAAAAACAAATTTTCCCATTGCAAACATATTTCTTTTGTTTCTAGAGTAAATGGTATTTTTTTTAAATTTTTTATTAATATAAAATATTTTTTAATTTACATATACTTGCCATCAATTGTAATCCCCATGTATTCCCCATCACCATCTCACCAGTGCACCATCACCTCAGTCCCTCGTGCTCCCATCTTCCCTCAACCCTTCCCTTCCCCTCCCCACCAAGTGTCCCCAGTCTGTCCTTGTCTCCTCATGTTTGGTTTTTGCGTCTTTTAAAATGGTATTTTAAATTATATCATGGATAGTTTATAATATGCACAAAAATTCTGCACTATCTTGCAATACTTCAGGTAGTGAATGGTCTTGTTTCATTCATTTTGGTACCTGCTCTCCCCTCTCCTTCTTTTGTTCAGGATTTATCAAGAGACTTGCATTTAGTAAGTGCTTAATCAGTAGATACTCATTTAATTTTTTATTGAATTTCACTAGTTTATATAGACTTCATAAAATATCTATTTTTATAGACCTGGTCAGAGATAGCTTTCTAAACTATAATTTCTCAGAATTTAGTGCTTGTAATAGAGATGGCTAGAGATAACCATCCTTCCATTAAAAAATTTGCAATCCCTTTTCATGGTGTAGACCAGTTGTTGAGAAGAGGTTCCTGTGTCAGAAGCTACTTCCCTAAGTTCTGGTCAATGGAATGTGGATGAAAGTGCTATGTGTCATTCACATACGGGGCTTATAAAGGCTCCCCTGTCCAGTTGTTCTTGCTCTGCTCACTCATCTGATGGCTGGTGGAGTCTCCATCAGTCTGGAATCTTATGGGTGACAGGCTTTTTGTGAATGAGAAATATACTTCCATTGGCTTAAGATACTAAGATTTCGGGAGTTACCTGTAATAGAAGTTCATTACCTAACTAATACAGTAACAAGCAAGTCAGTAACTCCTAGAAGATAATTGGAAATGTTTTAGCAATTGAAAGAAGAACTAATGCAAGAAATGTATGCCATCCTCATAAAAATCAAGCACTTCCAATCAGCTTCATTTGTACCAAGTGACATTTACCCCTCCTGCATGAGTTTGATCTTTGGCCGGGGAGGGGACCCACACGGCACAGCAGACCCCTCCTGCCTTGCCCGCTGCTCCCTTCAGCAGTGTATTTCAGTCAGCCTGCCTGTTCTGCTCCCCACTCTCTCTCTGGTGAATACTCTCACCCACCCACCTCTGGCCTGTCCCCCAGCTCTCGTATGCATAAATAAAATCTTTTTTTTTTAAAGAAAATACTGCCTTCTCTTAACTTTTCTCTTTTCAGTGCCTAAAAGTGAAAAGTGAATAAAATACAGGAGATCTGCAAGGACCACGGGGAGAAAGAAGAGCAGGGAGCTGAGGAGTATAAATCAAGGGCAAGAAGGCAAAAGAAGGATATGTGCATTTGCTTATAGCAGGCTTCAAAATTTTCCTTGAAATTTTTTTGTCTTTATTAAATTTTATCCAAAGTAATGCCAGTGACCTTTCTTGCTTGCTTTTCCTAAGCATCAGTTGCCTCATCCTGCCAATTGTTACCTGACATTGTCCCTTCCTTTCTCATCTCCTCACCTACAGCCTATGAAACTGGCCTTTGAAACTTTGATATGTTAATTTCTTCATCACATAAATTATATATGTTCATTTAGATTCTTTAGAAAAATCAGATACACAGAAAAGAAGAAAAAAAATTATTACGACTTTGAGATGATCACTGTTATAATTTTGGTATACAGACGTGTGTGTGTGTGTGTGTGAGATCATACTGCAGCACTCTCTGGAAATTTATTGCATGTAACAAATATTTATTCATATCAGTAAGAGACCTTTACAATAGGATTATCAATAAATGTCATCTTCTAGTCTCTGGACGCAGTGTGTCATTTATTTACTCAGCCTCCCAATGTTGAATGTTTAGGTTATTTCTAAACTTTTATTTGTGTAAGTATACTTTTGATAAGTACCTCTGTAACAACATTAGTCACATGCATTGTTAATTATTTATTTCTGTAAGATAAATTTATAAAGGCAGAATTAGAATTTCAAGATCAAAACCTATATGCATTTTTAAGCTATTTGATAATGAACCAATGCTATGTAACTTTTTAATCTGTATCCCAATGTCCAATATTTCTTTTCTCACAGTCATCTTTCTAAGCACTACCAGAATAAATTTATAGAGAAAAGTCCTAATGTCAATTCCAAATCTCCAAACTTCCCCGGGTTCAAAATCCTCAGTCTAGTCTTTGAGGCCCAACCAACCTTTCCAGGACCATTTTATTATTTTCCTCGTTACTCTATACCCTGCACTATTGCTTCTGCTGTTTCTATCTTCTGGAACATACTCATTTTCTATTGCACCCCACCCATTCTAGAGATGATCCCTCTTATAAACTCACTTCTGGAATTTATCATATTCTGCCCTATGCTTTGTGACTTTTTATGTATTACTCTTATCTCCCTTATTATACCAGAAATGCTTGTAAGACTGGAGCAAAGCTGTATTTATCCCCAGATCCCTGCATTAGAAGTATAAAAGTGAGGACTGATGTGATTATGCTAGAGTCAACAGACGACCTACAAATCTCAGAGGCTAAAACAAGGAAGGTTTATTTCTCTCTCATGCTATATGTCCATTGCAGGTTAGCAGGGGCCTCTGTTCCATGACATCCTCACTCCAGAATTTGGGAGACCCCTCCATCTAGAACTGAGGTGGCATCGGGGAGAATGAAGAAGCCGAGGGCCTCATGCCAGCAACAAATTAGTCCTACCTGGAAGAAACATTTATGCCCACAATCCATAGGCCACTTACACATGACTTTACCCAAGGTGGAGGGCAAAAGAATAATCTCACATAACTAAGAGGGGAGAATGACTAACACAGGAGTTGTTAGTCAGGTGTCTTATTTATAATGGACAATCCATAGATAAGTGTTGAAAGAATGAGAAGATGATTAGATCTAAAAGTTGTTATAAAAACAAAAGAGTGCTGACTGCACTAGGCTTCACTGTTTACAAGACCAGTGCTCTCACCCTGAGTGAAGGAGCCAGTCAGGCTTCACTTTTTAATGTGAATTTTTATTAGCAGGGGAATGTTAACACAGATGTTTTTCCTACCAAGTGTAAATCTGTATATGGCATGGCCAACAGGCACATGAGAAAATGCTCAGCATCCCTCATAATCAGGGAAATGCAAATTAAGACCACATATCATCTTACACCGGTAAGAATGGCACACATCAAAAAAACCAACAACAAATGTTGGCGAGGATGTGGAGAAAAAGGAACCCTAGTACATTGCTGGTGGGAATGCAAGTTAATCCAACCACTATGGAAAGCCGTATGGAGGTTCCTCAGTCTACTAGAGATGAAACTACCATATGCTCTGGCAATCCCACTCCTACAGATCTACCCAAAGGACACAAAAACACCAATCCAAAAGAGCACCTGTACCCCTATGTTTATTGCAGCGCTATTTACAATTAGTAAAACCTGGAAACAACCCAAATGCCCAAAAGTAGATGACTGGATCAAGAAGATGTGGTACATATACACAATGGAATATTATTCAGCAATCAAAAATGACAAACTAGGGACATTTATAGAAACATGGATGGAACTAGAAAGAATTATACTCAGCGAAACAAGTCAGAAGGCAAGAGAAAAATATCGATGGCTTTACTATTAGGAGGAATGTGAAAGAGCAACAACTACAACAACAAAAAGAAGAAGAAGAAGAAGTTCAAGAAAATGGGCAATTACAACCAAAAGCAAAGAAAAAACTCAACAAGACCAAAAGGTCAAAGATAAACAAAAGGGAACATGGCACGGGGAGGGGAAGGAGGGGAGGGCAAAGACGAGGATGAAGGCAGAAAGAGCACAAGGGGCTGAGGTGATGGTGCCTGGGTGAAAAGGTGGTGGGAACTCCCTGGGGAATACAAATGATGTCAAATATAATTAAATAAATTTTTTTAAAGTAGTTCCAATATTAGAAAATAAATATAACTGTTGAAATTTAAATAAGTAAATAAATAAATCTATATATGGAATACAGATTGGTATTTTTCTTTCTCTGTTGAAAGAAGGAAAGATAGAATCAAGGAATTATGGGTATAACATAGACTTTTGGGAGAATTAAGAGCTGTGATTGGAGTCACACAAAATAACCAAGTAGAAAGAGCATCTAAACCTGTGTTGGGAGAAAATTGTCCCATCAGCAGACTCAACTTCTTTCTCCTGGGAGATGAATCTTCATGTGAGGTTTATGAGATGCTAATGGAGTGTTTTGAAATAAGTCTCCACTTAGTGTTCTGCAGCACGTCATCTGAGGAGGGCCTTCCGATTAGACGTGGATGCGGCTGAGGGGCTGCAAGCGCAGGTGTGAGCTTGACTAGGCCATTGAAGGTAGCAAGTGAGCTCAACCCTGAGAGGTGATGTAGCTCAGCAAGGGTCAGTGTGAGTTCTCTTCTCCTGGGAAAATCATGTTCTAAGACTCTCTCATTTCATGACCTAGAGCACACAACCTCAAGGGATTTCCTTCCCTTTTCTCTCTAAGGTTAGAGAGTTAAATGAACCCATAGGGTTGCAGTTTTTGAAGTGGACTTAAATGTGGCTGTAACTATAACTTTTAGAGTCTCTGTAGTATGTTATATCTGTCACCATTCAAGAGAACTTGTCATGTGAGGCTTGTAGTCTTATTTAAATGCCTTAATAGACCTTGACTATGTTTGAAATTGGCATTTAGATATTCAAGGACATTGATTCATGAAATGTGTAGTTTGACTTATTAGTTGCATCATAGTGTTTAAATATTTGGGAAAATGTGCTTAATCCATGTAAAAGCTTAATAAACTGAACATCAAACAATCCTAAGTAGCGGTAAGTGTGCTTTCCACACCAGAAGCCCCTGAGGCAGACATTAAGGAGCCTAGCAACAAACAAGATGGGTTATTCAGTAGATTAACAGGTTGTACCTTGGAGCAAATGTGTTGAGATCTGGCTCCTGCTACTGAAAACAAAATTCAAACTAGTGAGCTTCACAGTAATACCAGGGTAGCAGTTCTGTGGGCTGCTTTTTGCAATCACATCTTTTGACAGATTATTGTTTAAATTGTGGCATCATTAAGCACAGATCACTGGCAAATCTCTTGCTTTGTTCACTTCTCTAGACCAAGTTTTGTTCCTTTAAAAACACTTCAGAAGTTCAGCTTTCTGGATTGAGGGGAACTGAGAGACCATGCTTTTAGAGGAGCAATGGAAGTCCAGCAAACTGGAGGACTGAAAGGACTTTTAAGAAAAGAGAAAAATTAATATATTCAGCTTTATGTTGCATCATGGTAAACTCTTCCATCTCTCCCAAATGTTTGTTAAAGTTACTATATAAGGCGCCTCTCTGGTGGGTGGTGCAAGGGGTTAAACACCGCACCATGAAGTGTCTGCAGCCACTGCAGCACGAGTTCAATCCCTGGCCAGAGAGATGACCCAGATGGTGCAGCAGACCTCTCCTGCCCCGCCTGCAGCTCCCTTCAGCAATGCATTTCAATAGATCCACCTGTTCTGTTCCCCACTCTGTCTCTGGTGAATCCTCTCACCCACCCACCTCTTCCCCCACACCCAAACACCTCTGGCTTGTACCTTAGTTCCTGTATGAACAAATAAATAAATCTTTTAAAAAGTTTTTTTAAAAAAGTTGCTACAAAAACATGGTCACTTCTGAGGCCAGAGTAGTTTTACTTCATATAGCTGTTTTGAAAGAACTATTCGACTCACTGATTGATGCTGATGTAATGTTGTTCTTCTTTGCTGTGGACTGTCACCAACAGGCAGTTATTTCTGTGGATGAGTCACTTCAACTTGCCACTTGCTTGGCTGATCTAAGATGCTCTGAGGATTTATGAGCTTATAATACTTAGGGGTTTTGTGTCCTGAAGAACTCTTTAATCCTATGCTTTCCGAATCCCACTAAGCCAGGACCTTCTGTCATATCCCAAGTGTTACAGGCAGTTTGAAAGCTCTGGTCAGCCACCTTTGTGCGGCTTGACCTTTGGGGGTCCTGGGAGTGTCACTTAGTTTCCTCAGTAAGTGTGACCGGGATGCTTTTATTCTCTGGTGCCCACGGCAGGAAGTGCTCTGAGCATCAGCTTTTCTGAACAGCTGCAAAGTGAGTGTCACCATGGGCGAGATCAGCCAAGAGGCTGTGGAGAAATATCTGGAAGATAACCCTGGGTTTGCCAAGGAATACTTTGATAAGAAGCTGCAGGTGGAGGCACCGGTGGCAGCCAGCTTGACTTTCCCCGAGCTGACACTGGCCGAGGAGTCGGCCCTGTGCCTGGAGCTGCTTCAGGCTGTGCGGGAGGAGGCAGGCAGCGCAGACCTGGCTGTGCACCAGGTTCTGCAGAGGCTGGCCCAGCTGCTGGGGGCCGACCGCTGCAGCCTGTTCATGTGCCGGGCCCGCAATGGCATGCCTGAGGTGGCCTCCAGGCTGCTCAACGTCACCCCGACCTCCAAGTTTGAGGACAACCTGGTGGCTCCTGACCGAGAAGTCATGTTTCCATTGGACATCGGGATAGTGGGTTGGGTTGCTCACGTGAAGAAACCCCTGAATGTCCCAGATGTGAAAAAGGTAGGTGGCCTTATGATAGTGGGGCAGAGATGAGGTCTTGGGGGGCCAGGGAGGAACAATGGGAAGGAGAGCTGAGAGCCAGGGGGCTATCCCTGTGACTGTGGTTTGGCTCTAACCTGGAGAGTAGCGAAGAGGAGACCCAGGTCAAGGGTTGACAGATGTGGCAAACTAAAGTAGAAGATGTCCATGCAGTTACATTTCACATAAATCACTCCAGTGATGAAATATGATGTTATCCCAATAAAGAAAATAAATTTCAGGAAAAAAGTGAATAACTTTTAGGTAAGTGTGCCCCAAGTATGTTTGGCATCTTATCAGGCAGGCTTACCTGGGCCTGGCACAGGCTACAGCTTACAACCTCCTTTGTGCTCTGGGTACACCCTTCTGAACAACTCGGCAAAGCAGGCTGGCCACTGGTGAGACCGACGAGCCTGGCAGATGCCAAGACTCCTGGACTGCTCCCATGCCTTTCATCCAAATGCCTTGAGGACTCTTAGTTCTTTGGGATGAGTTGGCTCATAAATGGATTCTTTCACCTACAGACCAGATATAGAAAGAAAAAAAAATCTTACCATTTCTAAAGTTCAGATGTTCACATTGGAATAATAAAAAAATGAATTTGGGTGAAGATTAAGTACAACGGGCCATCCCAGTCCCACATACACAGATGTAAATGGCGCGTTTAGACTCTCCTGAAGTCCAACGGCACATTGCACAAACCGTTGTCCTCTTGTAAAAACAAAACCAACACTCTTCCTCCTCACCACTGTTATGCTCTTTCATCCCAGAACAAGTTATGAACACAAAGAAACCACAAGACGGACATGCAAATCTCCTACAATCCTCTGTTCAGTAGGGCCATAGGTACCAATCTGGAGTTTCGTCCGCGGGACCTTTCTCTAAGCACGTGTCCCATCATAGTGATTTGCTATTAACAAAGGGGGAGAATGAATTATGATGGAACAGAGTTGATTGGGAGGTAGGGACCCCTGAAATGCTGTCTGTGCTGAGGTTTACTGCCAGCTCACGAAGGCGGGCAGCCGGAGGCGGGAGGATAATCCCCGACATGCTTCCTGAAGCTGATTACAGCAGGGACGCTGCATGGATCCAGAGGCACAGAAGTTGTCAAACATTAGCAATACTCTGCAAACAACCACAGGACAGCCCGCAGGTGCAAGGGTTGCTGTTAGACACCAGAGTCCTTTGTGATCCCTCTTCAGTGACTTTAGCAAGTTTGAGTAGGCTTTCGAGGCCCACTGCAGCTGCTCAGTGACTGAATTGAAATGTGCCCTTAGGGCAAAGTTCTTTAGACCTGCTTGGGAGGCTAGACTCACACACCCTGAGGTTTCTCCTGGGAGCATGCATCTTGTCGGTCTCCAGCTGAGCCCAGCTCCAAAATTACTAACATCAAACTTAAGAAAGTGACTTGCAAGATCTTTTTTCTACAGCTGGTTTTTTAAAGAATAGATGGTAAAATGACCTCTGCTATGATACAGCTTTAATGAGCATTGTCCTCTATGTTGAGGAGAGAAAAGACAGTAAAGCTACTTTAAAGACCAGGTGACCTTGGTCTGTTTCTATCCACAGTGAGCACCCTGCATGGACAGGGCAGTAAATGGGGGAGGTCATGCTCTCCCTTCTCCCTCTTTCTGAGGACTCCCATCTGCTTCAGGTGGTTCGTGACCAAGAAGTCATGTTTCCACTGGACGTCGGGATAGTGGTTGGTTTGCTCACATGAAGAAACTCCTAAAGGTCTGCACAGACATAGGTGTGGAAAACAGATTCCCCCAAGCTCAGAAGAGAGACCTCATTTGTTCTCTATTTCTACTGATTCTAAGCATTTTTGTCTGAGTGGAATTTTTCAACTCTGGAAGTACAGTAAAATCAAACTGTAAGCTCTAACAATGTCCGAGACTCTCAATAGACTCAGGTTGGGATGCAGACTTTAGCAAATTTTAAAAAGCTTCCTGGGTGGTTCTCACACTCAGTCAGTATAGAAAACTACTGGTCTATTGGGCAAGCAGATGTAGGAGGGAGAAGTGAGTTTCAGATCAATTGTGGAATATTAGATGGACGGGAGGGTCTCGGAAGTCTTTAGTCCAGCCATTTACTTGGGCAGACCAGATGGTGAGATCGTGGGGACATCTCTCTCCCAGAGTCCATGGTATGGTCAGAGAATGAAAAGGGTTGAAGTAGAACCAAGGTCTCCTCACCCTGTCCAGAGTTCTCCTCACCCTCGCTCTACCCACATCCCTGCACTTTTGCCATCCTTCAGCTGTTGCAATTAAATCTGCTAAGAGAAAGGTGATAGAGACCAATGTTTTAAGTGAAACTCGATTAGTTCTATTTTTCATTGCACTTGTCAATTTATGAAGATTTTCTCATTCTTAATCTCACTCAATTTTGGCAAAGACCTTGTATGGAAGGCAGGTACCTTATTTTTATTTCCATCCTGAACATATAAGAGTCTTCTCAAGGTCAATTAAGCAGGATGTGGTGGGCCTGGGACCACATCCCGGATCTTCTGAGGTCTTTTACCATACCTCTGACCACACCCGACTTTTCTGGATGGTGGTGTAGCATACAGGTGAGGGAAGGGATTCTCACACCTAGACAAAGAGGCAGAACCAAAGCTCCAGACTTTGGGGGTCCATGAGGGTGGTAACAGAGAAGCCACCCCGGCACACACACACACACACACACACGATGTCTTGCTTGCTCATGTGCTCTCCCCAAGGTCGTCCTAGCTTCTCAAGAAAGACCCCAGGTCCAGAAGGTAGCAGAGGGAAGACTAGCCCCAGTGGACAGGGTAGGGGTGGGAGAACAAGGGCTGCCCATTCCTAGGCACAGATGTAGGCCTGAGGCAAGGTAATTGTGACAGACTAAGCTCTGTCCTGAGAAATGGAGGTGCCCAAATGTACACATATTAAATGTGCAAGAAGAGCCTGAGTTCTAACAGATAAACCACCAGAGGCCCAAGGGGGCTGAGGTGCTGGGTGCAGAGGGCCAAGAGCTGAGGGGCTGGGTGCAGAGGGCCAAGGGCTGAGGGGCTGGGTGCAGGTGGGCAAAATTGGGTCAATGATCATTGTCTGTTTTTAAAACAGGTTAAAGACAGCAAAACTTTTAATAACAGGAAACTGAGAGATATCCTTTCAAGTTAATGATTTCTTTGTTGTGTTGGGAAAGCTGTTGACCAACTCTGTGAGTGGTTCTCCTGATTGTGGTTTAAATGAAAGCCATGGGAGAAGTCCTGAGTTTTCAATAATTAACAGGGTGTTTCTAGCTCCCTTTCCTCCCAATTTTCTTTTCCCTTCTTCCTTTCTGATTACTGATCTCCAGGGATCACAGATTTTAGCCAGAATTATAAAATGCTCAGAGTGAGTAAGGCAGCAGTGAGTTGCTCTAAACTGTCTCCAGTCCCTTCTGTGACTTCTTTGAAGAAGAACTACAATTCAGGAAAATACAGTAAATGCTGTATTTATTCAAGAAAACTTTATGAAGGATTGTTTGAGCTAGGGAAAATAAAAAAGGAGGAGGTCTCATCTCGCCTCTCTGATAATTTAACCAGTAATTGTATTATGGAGCAGACACTTTTCTAGTGTTTCTGTGTTATTCTATTATCACATCAAGTACTCTAGACAGTAGAGAGTATCATTATCTCACTTTCCAGATTAGAAAATGAGGGACATAGATGGTAAGTGGAAGGCCCAGGACCACATAGCTGGTTTCAACTAAGGGCATTTGTCTCCAGAAACTTCTTCAACACTATGCTGAACTGTCTCCTACAGAAATAGTTGGCCTTTCTGCTTCCACACTGGGAAAGGTCTAGAGGAGAACTGGACTGAGAGGCTTCATGTAACGCCTTCAGCATCTTATACTGTGTGTGCATGAAGGGTTCCATTTGTAGAGATCTTCCACAACAAAGTACAGATTCCTGAGGAAGATAGATTCTGCTTAGTTATTACTGCATTTATCTGTAGTGATTCTGAGGCATAGCTTGGGACTAACACTTTCAGATCAACTCTGAGTGCTACTGTCCAAACCTTCCTTGCTCCCATGGAAATTACAGCCTAGAAGTTACACACCATTTCACTGGTGCATTTTCAATTTGGATTAGACAGAAGTCAGCTCAAGGTTTGTGTTACACTTACAAGCACCATCAACTAGGAAAAAATAGTAATACAACTTGTGAAAAGAAGGCAACAGCACACTGATTTTGGGCAATGGCTCTCAGAATTAGACTGAGTCTCAGAATTAGAGTGAAAGTTCAGTTTTAATCAAAGAAGATTCGGGCTCAAAAGGAAAATCACAAGAACCCATGGAAGGCTGAGTCTACACCTATGAAGAGTAAGTCCTCTAAATTACAGCTGATGAGAGAATGGCTGTCTCTGACCATCTTCTCAGACCCTTGCATTTGTGCAACTCTAGCTTTCCCCGTGGTTATTGTACCAGAATTTTTCTCTTACACCTATTACATAAGGCTTATATTTGAGAAGATCCACTTCCTTTTCATCAAAGAAGTAAATAAAAAATGAAAGACAATAGCTCAGAACAACACTAAAAAACTGATACACTTCCGGTGCTCATAAGGGAGTGATCCTCACACATCATAGCAGAAGAATCCCAACTTTTTGTAAAAGTAAGTGTGGATAGAAAGTACATATATATGTTGATCCAGCAAAAAAGGTTTCTGCTTTGGGAAATCCATCACATTAAAAAAAGGGAAAAAAGGGCCTCCCTGGTGGCGCAGTGGGTTAAGCAACACACTATGAAGCAAACCTCAGCACAAGTTCAATTCCTGCTGCTGGCTGGGGAGGTGACCCACATGGCACAGCAGACCTCTCCTGCCTAGCCTGCTGCTCCCCTCAGCAATGTATTTCAGTCGATCTGCCTGTTCTGCTCCCCACTCTGTCTCTGGTGAATCCTCTCACCTCCCATGACTCTGGCCTGTACCCCAGCTCTTGTATGCATAAATAAATAAATATTTTTAAAAAGCAAAACTAAGAATGAGTCAGTGCAGCATCGCTGGCAGCAGAGATACTATAAACAGGTAAACAGACAGGCAGTCAGGTAGGGGATGACTGAGGGAGTCATAGAACAAGTGCGAAAGAATCTGGAAGATAAATTTACCTCCACATGTTTTGGTCTGGAGAAAGTCCATAAGATACTGCTAAGTGATAAAGTACAATATAAAATTAGAAAGAAAAATTGAAGAAAGTAGAAAAGTGAAAGCCAGAGACATAGCAAACAGTTGATGCTGATATTTTTTTCAAGTGGGCAAGATTTAAAAATGTTCCGGGGTTATTAGTTCTTTATGTTAGGATATACTGGTTCTCTGGTTTCAAGTGCACATTTTACTTGTGTTAACAAAAATAAGAACTGTTTGAAATGTAACAGTGGCACAGCTGTGCTCTCCTTCCAGGGATACACCATGTCCATCATAACCTCTGTATTTCTCTCACCTCCTTTCTACTCAACTGTCCCACCACCTCTTTTCTCCTGGCTCAACCTCAGCCTAGCCTAGAGAGACAGCTCAGCTGGGAAATCCTCATTTTGAAATAAGCATTTTCATGCTTTACAATCACAGCAAGGGGAGGAGGGAGGGAGGTTGCTGGGTACCGCCGTGTTGGGGCCCTGGATGCCCATCAGTAAGATGTAGACTGGAGAGAATGATCTCTTGCTGTTCGTAGGTCTACCGCTCCATGCTTCTATATTGTTTTGATGAACATGTGGCTGTGTCTTTCAGAATAGCCATTTTTCTGACTTCATGGACAAGCAAACTGGGTATGTCACAAGGAACCTGCTGGCAACCCCAATTGTGATGGGCAAGGAGGTTCTTGCTGTGGTTATGGCCCTTAATAAAACAAATGCACCTGAGTTTTCCAAACAGGATGAGGAGGTAATGGTAGCCCTGGGTGCCCAGTTGGAGGCACGGGAACTTTGTCCATGTATAACCAAAAGAAAAATGTCATAACTAATTTGTTTTTCTTTGCCTTCTTTAGGTCTTTTCCAAATACCTCAACTTTGTTTCTATCATCCTAAAGCTTCATCACACCAACTACCTTTACAGTGTTGAATCCCGAAGAAGCCAGGTAACAGGAGGTGGCATGATGAATGCTCCGTGGTGACTTGTTTGAACAAAGGGACCCAGAAGGAACCAGCTCAGACTCCTGTTCCCCTGTGTATGGGGAGAATTAAGCCACATGAGCAGATCCCCAAAGTTCAGTCCCAGGTTTCCTCTGACGGTCTCCTCCCCCATCTCCCTGCCCCTTACTTGTATTACAGCTGGCTTGCCTTTCTTCACTCTGTGCTTTGAGCAGCCTGAGTTTTTTCATATATATGAGTTAGTGATGATTTATCATACACGCCCCACATAGTATTTGTGACTATTAAGTGGCCATTGGATGAATTAGTTCAAATAAAGCTCTGAGCAGTTCCTGGCACATAGTAAAGCTGTTAATTTGAGGAACAAAGTGCTCCTATGGGGTCTGTTGCCTGCTGGAGCCAGAGGGATAAAGAACATCATTGGGAGCCAGCGCACTTAAGCCTGGACCACTCTCTGATCTCAGTTTCCTCGTAGGGACAATGCTAGGAAGAGATCCAGATGGAGGGCTCCCAAGGACCCCTCCCATTCTAACTGTCCAGGTGCAATCACCTCTAAAGCTCAGGATGCACAGAAGGAAGCATGTGGCTTTCTCCCCATGAGGGCCAGCGGGAGCCAGGGGGTCATCAATACTGGAGCCTCTGGCCAAAGACTTCAGGTCCTTTGACCCTTGACGTCAAAATATTTGGACATGAAGACCAGTCAAGGCTTATCCCCCTTGATAAACCAACATCCTTACAAAGTCTACTCATCACCACACCTAGAGAAGCTGAGTAGTTTGTTGGTGTGTACCTGTGCAAAATGTAACAGCAGCGTTTAGCAATATGTACCCATTTTATTGGCTGTGCCTCCTGTTATCTTCTAGCTACTGCTCTTTTCATGGTCTATTTTGTTCTAACTGCTTTTCTTTTTAATACCCATGTTTAGATCCTGATGTGGTCAGCCAATAAAGTATTTGAAGAGCTTACAGATGTTGAGCGACAGTTTCACAAAGCACTCTACACAGTGAGAACCTACCTGAACTGTGAACGATACTCCATTGGCCTGCTGGACATGACCAAGGAGAAGGTCCTCATCATTCCCTGCGTTTGGTCTTGCCTAAAATCACCTATAAAACACATATCATATGAAATGTGATTCATTAAAAAATGGATACACTCTGTAAATAATCAGCCATCATATATATATAACTCAATGCCATGAACTATGGCACAGAAGTGTGCATTTTTGAGCAAAAAAATAGATCTAGGCATCTATCTACCTGTGTTTTTGTCTTCAATGTCTTTTTACTAAAAAAAAAATTTTTAGCCTTTTTTAGAACAACTTTACATTTATAGAAAAAATGAGCAGAAAGTTCAGCAAATTCCACATATATCCTCCTCCTTCTTGATCCCCTTCCCTCCCCAACCCCATATTATTAACATCCTGCATTAGTGTGGTACATTTATTACAGTTGATGAATTGATAATGATACATTATTATTAATTAAAGTCCACAGTTTTGAGTTTTGCCTTCAAAAGTCCTATATTTGGAATCATTCAATATGTAGCTTTTTCAGATAGGATTCTTTCCCGTAGCCATATGCTCTTAAGTTTCTTCTATGTCTTATCATGGCTGGTGGCTCATTTCTTTTTATTGTTGAGTAATATTCCATAGTCTGAGTACACCACAGTTTGTTTATCCACTCACCTGCTGAAGGACATCTTGATTGTTTTCAATTTTTGGCAATTATGAACAAAGCTGCTATGTAAACATTGTCTGAACATTTAGAGTGGATATAAGTTTTTAATGCATTTGGGCAAATACCACGGAGAGCTATTGCTGGATCATAATGTAAGGCTTTGTTTACATTGCCTTACACAAACACAGATGGAAAGATGCCTAGATTTATTTATTTATTTTTTTGCCAGACTGTCTTTGGAAATGGTTGTATCTTTTTGCATTTCTATCGGCAATGAAAGAGAGTTCCTGTTACTCCACATTTGCCAGTAGTTGGTATTGTCAGTATTTTGGATTTTAGCTATTTTGATAGGTGTGTCATTTTAATTTGCATTTCCCTGATGGCAAATGATGTGAACTCATTTCTTCATATGCTTCTTTGCCATCTAGTATTTTCTTTGGTGATGTGTCTGTTCAGATGACCATACTTTTTAACAGGGTTGTTTATTTTATCATTTGGTTTTAAAAGTTCTTTGTATATTTTGGACACAAATTCTTTATCAAATACGCATCTTGCAAATATTCTCTCCCAATCTATGTCTTATCTTTTCATTCTTTTACTATCTCTTGCAGAGCAGATGTCTTTAATTTTAATGAAGTCTAATTCTTTTTCTTTCATGAATCATGGTTTTGATGTTGACAAGGTTGATGAGCTAAAAAAAAAAAACTCACCAAACCCAATTTCTCCTTATACCTAAATAAAATCAGTTTCTGTTAATTAGGAAGAGGGAAATTGGGGAAAACATGGTTGGCGACTCTGTATGACTTTAATCAAGCCTCTTAACCTACCTGGATTTAGTTTAATTATGTATAAAAGAGCTGCTAACTATTATGAGTAGGTGCTCTCTATGTATAGTTCACTTCATCCTCACAATGACTTTATAATATAAATTATATCATTATCACCACTTTACAGATTTAAAAGGCTAAGCAACTTGTTCACAATAATGAACATTATTGCTGAAAATTATAGGTATTTCCAGCTCTAAAATTCCAGAAATATAGATATTAATATAAAATATGCAAACACATGACATTCTTAAAAGATAAGGTAGAATAATTTGTTTAATCGTGCTTAAATATAATTGCCTCCAGGAGTTCTATGATGAATGGCCAATCAGGCTTGGAGAAGTGGAACCTTATAAAGGCCCAAGGACACCAGATGGCAGAGTAAGTGTGCACGTCTCCCTGGATGATACCTGTGCCTGGTTCACAGATGGTCATGCAGAGAGGAAAGAGCAGCAGTTTGTGAAGACCTGGCCTCTGTCCTGAAGCTTTCTGGAGGGACTTGTATTAGTATAAAGAGCACTGGACAAGGAATTTGAGGCTCAAGTCTCAGCTGTGCCCCAAGCCAGCTGGGTAGTTCTTGCCTTGATGCACTGTTTAACCTTTCCATTTCCTTTACTGGTAGGTCTGTGGGTCTCAGCAGGGAGAGAGACATCAGAGCCACACGTGCAGCTTTTAAAAACACAGGTGGCCTGCTCATTCTTCATAGTTCCTGGCATCTCTATAATGAACTGGGTTAGATTTACTTTTAGCTTCACTTCAAACTTCCATCGCAGGAATTGTGCTTCACCACTCTCTCCACAGCACACGGGGAAAGGGAAAGTAATGGGGTGGTATGTGCTCAGGTCTCAGGTTCTTCCTCTTCCCAGGAAATAGAGAGACTATTTCTCTAGTTCCTTCCAGTTTTGAAAACATAGTTATTGAATCTTGCTTTCAAGGCATCCAATTCACTGTTGGTTGAGAGAATGCTCATTGTACAGCTGGGAAGGGAAAACTTTGACTAAGGTTGAAAATTTACATGATTTGCTCCACTGAAGTGATCAGTCAGATGTTTCTGGACAATCAATTAAAAGGAAAAACAAGATGCCCCTAAAAGTTGTCTAGGTGAATTCAGTTTTTTTTTTTTTTTTTTCAGTTTAGTCCAACAGGCTTTTTCATGTAAAGGGCAGTAATATTTCTAGTTTTGTTACAAGCTTGTAATCAGGACATGAGTAGTTTGGTAGTTTGTGTTATATAGAGTTAAGCAGTTGGAAAGTCAGGTTCTGTTTTAAGGAGCTTAAGAAAGTATAAATTCGAGGGACTGAGGTGATGGTGCACTGGTGAGATGGTGATGGGGAATACATGGGGATTACAATTAATGGCAAGTATATGTAAATTTTAAAATATTTTAATAAAAAAATGAAAAAAAAAGAACAATAATAAAAAAAAAAGAAAGTATAAATTCATCATTTGGTTTTAAAAGTTCTTTGTATATTGTATATTTCTTTGTCTTCTGGGGAAAAAAGGTTATCCTTGTGATATTTCATTTTTTCTTAGGAAGTCATCTTTTATAAAATCATTGAATATATTTTACATGGAAAAGAAGAAATCAAAGTGATTCCGTGAGTATTGTCTGGAGGTGGCTGCGGGAGCTGCCATTTAAATTTTGTACAAGTGCATTTCTTGGGATAGTTGTGATGTTCTTTCTTCTAACCCTCATCAAGGACACCTCCTGCAGACCACTGGACTCTCGTTAGTGGGTTGCCAACTTATGTTGCTGAAAATGGATTTGTAAGTAATTGCACAAATTCAACTTTTAAATAATGTTGGATGAAATTATTATTAACTCAGAGATGGAATCAATTGTGAAAAGCAAGAGTGCACTTAAGCGTGAAAGTGAGATGGCTGCTCCCTTTGGCATAGGACATAAGACATGGGATCTTGGCAGTCAAAGGCAGTTAACTAGAGACTTCTAAACTCCCCATAAAAATGTTTAATAATATAATAAAGATTCATTCATCCCCAATTTCTTATTCTGCAGCCATAGGAGGTTCAGACATTCTCTAGAAGTCAGTGACTATGATTCCTGTTGGGTTTAACTACCATCTCCTTGGTCAAGATTTTTGAAGCAGGAAAGTTACTGTCAAAGAAAAAAATACATGAAGAGAGAATGTTGTCACTAATTGCAAGTGCAAAATGTAGTGAGTTGGTAAAGGAAGTGATTTTTCACTGGTATCTAGGGTGGTTGGACAGTAGGTTACCAAACGTGGCCCCTCCCAGGGCCAGGGGCGAACAATTTGCCCATGAGCACACAGCCATGCAGGAAGCACCCACTCCCAGTGCTCTTGCTCACTCTTCTTTGTGGGTTTAATGGCTCTGACACCCCATGTTTCAGGACTTTTGTCTCTTCTTGCTTTACAGATATGTAACATGCTGAATGCCTCTGCAGATGAATACTTCACATTTCAGGTAACCTCACCTTCTGCCCTGGCTCACTTCCCAGAGGACCCTGGTTTTACCATTTCACTAAGAAAAAACGTACACAGAGTTTTTCTCAGTTTTGTGTTTTTGTCCTCTTAAGCAGTCAGTAAAGTTTATTTTGGAAGCTCTAAAAAAATATGCATGGGTCCTTATGGTTGTGAAGTTATTTGCACAAACATATTTTGTTATTAATTTGTTTCTAGCTCATGTAGAGGAATAAGTATGTAAATATATCACAGTATTCTCCAAAGATGAAGACTTAAGAGAACCACTGTACACTGCTCTTATTTTCCTAAAGCAAATTTTTCTAATTTGACCATTAGACCACATGCATTGAGATTTAGTGTCCCTGCTATAAAGATGGTTTCTTGGTGTACAGAAGAGATTTTCAATGAAGAAGGGACTGTCTATTCAACACATATCCTATGCCTAGCACTGCCCCATCACTTATATGACAAGGTTAGATAGCCTTAGAGACAAAAACAAAAACAAAAGCCCCACTATTCCAAATCAGTTGGAAAATATCTAAATTATATGGTCCAAGGCTCTAAATGCTGGTAAAGTCCATATGGGTTTTAAAAGTTAGCAGGGTCTCCCTGGTGGCACAAAGGGTTGAATGCCTCACTGTGGGGCTTCTGCAGCCACTGCAGCATGAGTTCGATCCTCAGCCCGAGAAGTGACCCACATGGCACAGCAGACCTCTCCTGCCTTGCCCGCTGCTCCCCTCAGCAGTGTATTTCAGTTAATCTGCCTATTCTGCTTCTCACTCTGTCTGGTGAATCCTCTCACCTCCGGCGCCTCTGGCCTGTACCCCAGCTCTTGTCTGCATAAATAAATAATTTAAAAAATAAAAATAAAAAAAATAGAGGTTAGAAAAGGCTTCATACAAGAGGTAGAAAACGTGGGCCTCTGATGACTAACCAAGCCAAGGAGGGCTGAAGAAAGAATAACTGCGGGTGAAGTGCCTGGCCTTGCTCTGTACTGTGCTATATCACGCTTCTCAGACCCCAGGGGGCATCCAAATTACCTGCAGAGCTTATTTAACAATGATGCCCAGAAATTATGAAACAAGCTAAAGAAAAAACTCTGTAGTATATGGTCCTATAGTCACACCTTGAGAAGCACTTAAACTTCTGTGTTTGCATCCCCCACTGGGCCATAGGACTACAAGATTGGGGCCTGTGATTTTTTTCATGTTTGTGCCCCCAGCAGCCAGTCCAGGTTCCAGCTGGACAGATATTTAACTAAATGGAACTACACCATCGAACAAAAGACTATCTTGATGAATCAGTCAGGAAAACAGAATCCACCATAGATATTTCAATAGAGTTCAATGTAAGGAGTTGCATTAAATGTGTTGGAGGACAGAAAAAGTGAACAGGGGACACTCAGCAAACATAGGTTAGTTCTTCCCATCCCTAGGATCAGGGGAACATAGAAGAAGTTAGCATTGCTATAATATGAAAACTTGATTCTAGTACACTTAGTGGAATGTACTAGAGAACTTGTCATGACTGCACAGTCATAACCATGTTCTGAAACAAAGCCAAAATGATATCTAACACCCAAAGATGATATCTTTTTTTTAAAAAAATAACCTAAGTGAAGAATGGTGGGTTGGTACCTATAAAGGAGTAGCACAAGGGAAACTTGGGGTTGATGAACTGATTATGCATCTCAGTTCTAGTGGAAAAAGCCTAGATCTATACATGATACACTTGAATAGAAACACACACACACACACAAAGATGTACATATTACATATAAATCGGGAGAAATCCAAGTAAGTTCCGCAGACTGTACTCGTATTTAATTCCTGTTTTGATCATGTACCACAGTTATACAAGATGCTGCTATTGGGGGAGCTGATCCTAAGACTCTAAAGTTATTTCACAATTAAAAGTTAAGAAAATTACCTATATGTCCTTATTGTTTATAGAAAGGACCCGTAGATGAAACTGGTTGGGTCATTAAGAATGTCCTGTCCCTGCCTATTGTCAACAAGAAAGAAGACATTGTGGGAGTGGCCACATTCTATAACAGGAAGGATGGAAAACCGTTTGATGAATACGATGAACACATTACTGAAGTAAATGCAATTATAAATTGATAGACGTAGATGAAATTCATGAAACAGAAGATGTGTCATTATTTGCAACCATGGTTGCAAATAACACATGGTTGCAGTCAATATGTTATTACTGTGTCATTTCTATTTCCCGACTTCTATAGGTAACTTTTCTACCCAAGTATAACTTTTGGCTTAAGCAAATTCTTTACAATGCTGGGAAATCAGAAAAGAAAAAAAAAAAGTTTTCTATTTTCTCTGTCCTTCCAATTCCAGCTTCTAATTTCTTCTCACTACTCTCATTCCCAGCCTCTCTCATTTTTCAGGTCATGCCCTGTTGAGTATTGTTATGGCTGTATAGTCCTAGCCATAAGACTATATTTGTCTTAATATCTATTGCATATTCATCATTCCTCTCCGCTAGTATTCCCTATGCATGTTTGAATAAACAAGGCCTTAGCCCACTGTATTGTCTGGGGTTGATTATGAGTATGGTTTTTTCTTAAGTTAAAACAAAATGGAAGGGAGAACAATATGAAAATACGCAGACTCTTCTCCAAATCAATTTTCCTTTAATTTTAGAGAGCTGAATCACATTTTACCCATTTTAGACTCTCACACAGTTTCTTGGATGGTCTCTTCTAAATACTGACATCTATGAGAAGATGAGCAAGCTAGAGAACAGAAAAGACATTGCTCAGGAAATGCTCATGAACCAGACCAAAGCTACACCTGATGAAATCATGTCTATTTTGGTAAGTGGGAAATTCAGTTCAATGGACATTAGGTAGTAACTAATCAGTTTCCAGAATTCACCCAATTACCCAGATATCTGATAAATGAGAATAGGTTTAGTCCTGGGATAAGAAGGGGGAGATAAAGAAGGAGGAGACAAAGGACCTGGGTGACCCATTATACACAGACCTTCCCGGACTTTTAGGCTGTGTGGTAGGAGCTCTTTGCTAAAGACAGCTCCTGGTTGTAGGTCCTGAACTAGTGACATACAGATTCAAATGTATTAGCAAGGAACAACTACTTTCAGGAACAGAAATTCATTAGTCCCAACTGCTATATAATGCTGCATAACAGCTGTAACATCTCAATGACAAACAATTCGCCTCAATTTCTCACTTATGCATTTGTCAGTTCACTAGGTTTCCACTGATTTTGGTTGGGCTTGGTTCCAAGCTGTGAGTTTGATTTGCTCTATGCATCTCTCATCCTTTTTGACCAGCAGCTACTTGACAGGTGTTCTTTTTATGGTGTTGAGAGAGTATAAGAGAGCAAGTCCAACTGTTCAAGGACATTTTAAGTTTTTATCCCCTTTCCAATCACTAAAACCATCATTGACCGAACATGGCCAAGACCAACACCATGGATGATGGGGGAGTGAGTAGACATTTGCCAACAGAGTTCTAATCACTACAAAATGGAGGGGAAATATCACATACCTTTGGATTTCTATTAAAAAGATCTCTGTTCCTTTATTTCCATAAGCTTTTGGAGTATATGCATAGGTATAGTTTGATTGGGTAATTTTCCTGTTTTTGGTTTTATAGGGTGCTTTGAGCATTAAGAGAAATTTGATTTGAAGGTTTGAAATTTTAAACATGAGGGAAATTTCTATAAACTAATAGAAAAATAGATGTAAGTTATTCTCTCAATTCTCTCCTTTATAGCTACTGTCACATCTTGGGGTTATAGAGAATTTACTACATCATATTTTAGATATATTTTAACTGATTTGGAGAGTAGAGAAATCAGATAGAAAGTTTCTTCTTTATAGGAATTTTATACCTCAATTTCTTTTACATTTAGAAATTTAAAGAGAAGTTAAATATAGATATAATTGAAGACTGTGAAGAAAAACAACTTGTAACCATTTTGGTAAGTGTTTTACTTCTATCCTTATTGTTCCTTTAACAGAATATATTAGAACATTCTCATTTTTCAAATCAGTGTTGAATTTCCTATTCCCTGGCACCTCTCAAGGCTGAAAAAGAAGGATTTCTTCTAAAGAATGTTCTTCAGTTTCTACCTTTTCTTCTTTATGTTCGGCAGGGCAGTCCAGTTCACATAGATAACATAGAACAACAGCTAAACTAGACTATTGCCCAGGACACTAGGGATTTCAGACTATATGCACAGAATGTAGGGAACTGGTGGCCTAGTTTATCTCAATACCTTAGAATTATACCATGGCTACCCTAAAGGACGGGGCAGAATCAAACTAGAACATAGACCCAGAGGCACAATTGTTACCTGACACCTCTAGTTTTTTCTCTGTATCCTGAGGAAATCATGTCTTGTTGCCACAAGTCCACTCCATTATTTCTGGTTGAAATTAACATATCTTCCAGTTCATTAGTTCTATATTTTGGTGTGTCTACTGTTAAACCTATTGAAATCCACTTTCTGCAGCCTACTGTTAAACTCATTCAATAATATTTTTAAAAACAGATGATTATTTTCAGTTCTAGAATATAGATTTTAATTTCCTTTTAAAGATTCCAGCACTGAGTTGAAACATTTTATCACCTCTGCCTCAAGTGACCGGTCTGAGTGGCACTGGTGAGTAGGGAGCCCAGGAGGAGATGAGAACCCCACAGAGAAGGGAGAAAGGCAGGGGTGTGAGGGGCTTTCCAGACTCAGGAGTTGGGGTACCAGAAACCAGAATTTTACTTAAAGCAGCCATATGTCATTTGGTCTTGCAATTTGCGTAACTAGAGCGTGACTTATGCCTGGGAAACCTTAAAGTTACTAAGGGAAGGAAACTTGGCACAGTATTAAGGGCGGAAGATTGCTAACTCCTGCCTCCTGGTGCTTTCTCTTTTCCCAGGAGGTCACCTTCTTCCTGCCTTTTACCAGATGAGCTGAATACACTTCCCTTCAGAATCTCTCCTCATTTAGTCTCCCCTTGCACTCCCCCAAATTTTACCTGCCCTCTGGTGTTTCATTTCTCCCACAGGTACTTAATGCAATGCTGTGTGATTTTTTTTTTCTAAGATCTCACCTTTCAGTGGTTTATATTTTATTTCCCTAGCCATGTCATTATTCATGTGCTTAGTTCACTGTTTTTTTCACCTTGTCTTAACAAGGTGCGGGTTAAGAGATGTTCAGAAGTGTGCCAATATCCTGTGCAGTTCATTGACTCGATGAACGTTTGCTGAGCACCTTCATGGCACAGGTACTGAAGGTTTCTGGATACCACAGCAGATAAGACAGGCACCCTTGCACCCTTACACCCTCGTGGGTTCACTGTCTGGTGGGAAACTCGCTGAGCATGTAAAGACAGTATGGCAGAATTGAATGAGTGATGATTCACTGTTTACCAAATATTTTTGGTTAGGAAAATAGAGGCATTGAGTATTGAAAGCAGGTAAGGCAGCTTCAACTAAACATTTTATTTTACAACATGGAAAGAAAAGAGCTACTGGAATTAAGACCCATTTAGAAAGCTTCTTAACTTCTAGAAACGGGATTCTAACATCTAGAATCTGGGGATAACTGACACTGAAGATAATATATGTAAACTGCTTACATCAGTGAATTACACATGGAATTCTTCTATTGTAATTGTGTTGAGCTATGTTAGCACTGTATTAAGGGCCTGTTATGAACTCAGTAAAAACCCATTGAACTGAATTGCTCCTGCATATCCATCTGGTAGACCCACAGAGACCACAAAGGGAGAAAAGATCCATGTAAACTGAAACAAATCATCCTTATTTCAACAGAAAGAGGACCTGCCAGACCCAAAGGCAGTAGACCTGTACGAATTCCACTTCAGTGACTTTTCTGTCACAGAACACGGATTGATTAAGTGTGGACTACGACTGTTTTTTGAAATAAATGTGGTGGAGAAATTCAGAGTACCTGTAGAGGTCAGACAGTTTCTGGCTTACAAGACTGTGATTCTGTTACTGTATTTCACTCATGTTTCCTGTGGTTCAAAAGATCAGCTTCAGTTTGGGTATTAAATTATTATTAACTTTGTCAAAATAGCACCTTAAACCCAGTAAACAAGACCAGCATACCTTCTTAGATAAGATTGTCACCGACCTTCCAACCTTGAGAGTTCTATTCCAAAGTCTGAATGGTGTGGTCTTTTTTTGGTGACAGGTTCTTACCAGGTGGATGTACACTGTGAGAAAAGGGTACCGATCTGTTACTTATCACAACTGGCGTCACGGGTTCAATGTGGGACAGACCATGTTTACTTTGCTAATGGTAAGTGCAGAGTGCAGAAAATAATTGTGAAGTTCCATGTTTCCCTCCTGAACATGATGAGATATGGATATGGTGCTTCATTTTAGATCCATCATTTTGGAATTGTCTTACACAATCCCATAAACCCCAGTGCTCCTGAAAATGATACCAGGAAATGTGAGCATTGCTGGGTGCTTGGCTGGATCATTACTCTGACATCATCCCCAAAGGAAAATTCCATTATCTGCTGGGTTTTGTAATTGTCTAGAATGAGCCTCAATACTCAAGGAATAATACCATTTTGCTTTAAAAACACAGAGGGTCTCCATCTCCATGCAAGCAGGAGTCACTGCAGTGCTGTAGAGGAGTATTAATGCAAGCAAATAAACATTTGTTTTTCAGACAGGAAAATTAAAGAAATACTACACAGATCTTGAAGCCTTTGCCATGCTCGCTGCTGCTTTCTGCCATGACATTGACCACAGAGGCACCAATAATTTGTATCAGATGAAGTGAGTGAACACATGTGGTGAGGTGCATGCACCAGTGATGTTTGAAGGCATTTGAGGAGAGAAGAAAACTTCTGTCTGCCTGTCTCTCTGCCGAATCAATTCCCCATAATGTTTAGGAGCTCAGGCGCACATTCTGCTTCCTCCTAAGCTTTGGCCCTCATGTCTGCTCTTCCTGCTGGGGTCTGCCTCTGCTTTTCCTTTTTGCTTCCACTTCCAGATGTGCCTAGTCTTACTCTTTCTTTTCCCAGCTTTGTTGAATCAAGGTATAGAATTCATGTACTAAAGTGCATTAATCTTCGGCTTATACTTGTACTCACCTGTGCAACACCCTCAACTCAATTTAGAGATCATTTCTTCCTGGGCACTCATGTCCCTGGGCCTTTGCTTCTACCCAATTCGCCTTCAGATGGCTTCCCATTGCAATGCTGTCATCATGTTCCACTCTTGCTTTAAGGAAGGAAGTGTAATAATTAGGATGTAGCACTCAGGTCAGACAGCTTTGGGTTCACAAGTTATTCAAACTTTCTGAGCCTCTATTTCCTAATTTTGAAAGTAAGAATTATAATAAGCATACCTAACACATAAGGCCATGGTAAAGAATAAATAAGATCATGCATATACATATATATGTGTGTATATATATATATATATATATATAACACTCAGGGTAGGTAGGTTCTAGGCAGTAACTAAATATTAGGTATTAATGTTACTGTTACAGTGTCATTGGCACTCATCAGGACCTAGAATGAAAAATGCACATGGCCAGCCTATCTCCTTGGTAATGATCTTTAAGATGTTCTTTCTGCCTTTGCCATACTCTCTCCTCATCTCTGACACACAACCTAGCCCTCTCCAGAGATAGTGAGGCATTTTAGAGAAAAGAAGCTTAGGCGTCCGGGCACGTGGGGTTCAGTAACTTCCTGGTTGAAGGATCTTGGACAAGTCACTTGTCTATTTGAGACTCAGTTTAACTACCTGATGGGTATAATAATTACCTCTTAAAGACTTTTTTTTCCAACCAAGTGGAATTACACACACATATATGTTTCTATTTATATATACTACACGTAAGTGTTCGTGAAAATTTATTCAGTGAGTGAAAAGCACTCACTTGTGAGCAGTGACTTTTCCCCTTTAGGAATGCTACCTGTCAGGCTTTGTCTTGGAAAGAACTCCACTCTGCCTTTGGGTGAGGGGTGTCTCCTGTAGAGGTTCCAGCCCATGCTGGCTATTCTTCAGTCCTGAACCAAAGATTCCCATTAGTCCTTGAGTTCTCTTCCTCCCTCCCTATCAGTAGTGCATCAGTAGTAGTTTCTGTTCCCAAAGAACTAAACATTTATCGAGTACCTACTGTGTGCTAGGGGCCAGGCTAAGTTCTTGATACCCACTGCCTCACTTAATCCCATAACAGTTAGTTTCAAGGGGAGATTCTAGTATCCCTTCTTTCACTGATGATAAAACAAACTCAAAACAGTGAAGTCCAAACTTGTCTTAGACAAAAGGAAGTGGCCAAGTTGGATGTGGCTTCTTGCTCCCAACTTTGCAGAAAGGATGTGGCCACATCCCAGCTTAGGTTTGGAATCTATGAGGAAACTTCTGTTCATCAGAGGGATGTATAAATGGTAGTTCACAACTATAAGCTCCAGGGAACTCAATATTTTAGATACAGGGATTAAACCAAGCTTCCCAGTTTAAACAATTCATTTAATTCATTCATTTAAATCTAAAAAAACAACTTTTCCAATGTGTCAGTTTTGACAGATTCACAGGCATTAGGAGAGGGAAGAACTGCAGAAATTCTGAGACAATAAAGATTCTGTATTATATGGATTTAACATGAACCTTTAAACAGCTAAAAGTGCAGCATATCCTTTTCCTCCTAGATCCACATCTCCACTAGCAAAGCTTCATGGATCTTCCATTTTGGAAAGGCACCACCTGGAGTACAGTAAGACTCTTCTACAGGATGAGGTGTGTGAGCCTCTCTCTAGCTCAGTTCTCAAACTGGATCAAAACACTAACCATAAAAAACATTTGGAAAGATGAGGGTCTTTTGTTTTGGAGGTTGGCAGTATAGACCCTCATTGAAATCAGTTGCTAAATTGCAACCATTTCTGAACAACTAAGTTGGAAGTAGTTGACATAAAGGAGAAAAGAACCTTGGAAATTTACAGCCTCTGTGAGTCTGTGGAGAAGAAGAAAAAGCTATGGTGTATATGAAAGGATCCTGTGCACCCTGAAGTGCAAGTCAAGGGGAAAGGAGGCTACTAGCCACTATTTTCTTACTGGCTCACAGGAGACATCATAGGTAGGCCATGGTCCTTGCCTTTGAGAAAGTCAGTAGTGGAGGTAGTCGTGAGTCATCAGACAGAATGAGAAAATTGCCATCAGAAAGATATTGAATAAGGTTCTGGGAGTGCCAGGGGGTGACAACATATTCAGGAGTGGACAGGACACAAGAGGTCAGTGAGAGCTTTATCGGGAGGCGGCCACGAGCTTGGTCTTGAATTCACTTTGGTTTACATTTATCATATACCACAAACATTCCGAAGAAAGTAATCATTCTTCCTTCGATGATTTTTATTTAAGGGATATGTAGGTTTGTGGAAAAGTTGTGGCTATAATCTAGTTATAAATTAAAAAAATCTCCTGAGAAAGTTCTAAACCAAAACGTATTAAAATGAGGCACACTGTAGATATTGGGGAAACAGCTCGGTCACTGCACCAACCATTCATAGAGTGGGGCTGTTCTCAGTTTCTGTTATAATTGTTTCCTAAGGGTTCAGGAAAGGGAATGCAGAGGAGTATGTCCTGGTACAGAGATAACACTACAACTCCTAGATACTGGAAAATCAAGTAAAGCTTGTGAGGCAGAGTGACTGGGCAGAAAAGAAGGAAAAGGAAAAAGACTTGAGTGTTTTAACAGCTTATGATTGCTGGAATGTGCACACATGTGGACCCGGACCAACAGCATTAGAATCGTGCATTTAATAGAGAGGTTGGGGAGGTGGTTAAATATGAATCTGAGCTTCATTTCACACCTGCTGACTGGATTCTGGGGTTTAGGCCCAGGAATCTGCATTTAATACAAATTTTAATCATTCTGTTATGAAACTGAAATTCCCTCCAGAAGAATTAATCCCATCAAATGATAATGTTATTTTGATAACTGAATTAAATGGAATAATATTGAAAGTAAGTCAGGACCAATTTGTTATGTCTTGGTTTTACCAGTTGGAACAATCTTACATTTTCTGGGTAAAAATTTTCTGTGCATCCCACTAATTATGTGATACCGGAGGCAATGTTAAATATAACATTATTTTACATTTACTTACTAAAGCAAAATTTTCAAAACTGTAACAAAATATTTAAAAGACTTAACAGTGGAAAGCTTTTAGTATTATGTATGCTTTTTCCTTCTGGGACTTGAGATTTTGTAATAGATTTGTGGTTTTCCATCTTAAATGTTTAGTGTCATTTACTCTGGAGTCTGAGCTGCTTTTGAAAGACTTACAATTCTTTCTAAAAAAGACTATTGCTTGTTGGTCATCCATACGTCTTTGGCGAGATGCTCTCCACAATACTATTCAACCAGCTGATTGCAGACTTTTAAGGTCTGTACATAGAGTCGCTAAGCAATGCAATCACAAAACTTTTTACAAGCAGGGAAAATGAATGCTTAAAAAATGGAAATTTTTAGCCATCAGATGCACTTTTTATATGTGGGGAGACAATGCATTTCTTTCTATTTACTTATTTATCTATTGTAGAAGAAAATATTCCCATTTAAAAACTTCAATTTTTAAATAAGGGAAACACTTAGGACTTATATAGCAGTGTGGGTATTACTCAGGCATTTTGTTTCACATATTATAAGGCTTTCCCTTAAAATGTCCTTTTATCCTAGTAGAGTTGAGGATTAGAAACTGCTTTGAGGATAAGAGCCACCTGTATTCTAAGCCAGCTGTCATTTTGTTAAGTATAGCTTGGTTTGCTGAATTAAAGATAAATTAATAATTGCACTTTATTATGAATTTTCCTCTTACAGAGTTTAAACATTTTCCAGAATCTAAATAAACGCCAGTTTGAAACAGTTATTCATCTGTTTGAAATTGCAATAATAGC
Source organism: Galemys pyrenaicus (assembly GCA_019455555.1). Classification (NCBI taxonomy): domain Eukaryota; kingdom Metazoa; phylum Chordata; class Mammalia; order Eulipotyphla; family Talpidae; genus Galemys; species Galemys pyrenaicus. The sequence goes on along the minus strand of JAGFMF010011406.1, from coordinate 7,053,163 downwards.
AACTGACCTGGCTTTATATTTTAAGTAAGTACAGAACTTCCCTCTATCCAGAATGCCCTTATACTCTACATAAAGCCACCTTCCATAAATGATCCACTAAAGTAAAGTTAAAAGGAACTTATTCCACATATTTATTCGTTTTTCTTTTGGACTATCAATGGAATACCTGCTAGGAGCCTGAAAGTGAATTTATTAGACACCTGGAAACATATTTTTAAAAGTTTAACACCAAACATTAAGTAGTTTGTTACCTTTAGAAGTTTGAATCGAAGATTTCTGAATGCAGCAAGGCTGGTGCAGTGCCAGAGAGCCGGCCATGAAATCTTACAAGGTGCTTGCTTCATCCTGGAGAATTTCCATGGCCTGGAGTCTGGTAGTTAGTGTTGCAGGCTCAGACACTTGACTCTGTCAGAGTCTGGTCACTAAGCAGTCTTGGATACTGACATGCACTGATAAAACTCATACCATCTAAGTTACACACAGCGCCAGTCTCTTTACAGTTACATTACCAAAACCACATACCCCAAGCTCCTGTTTTATTTTCTTATAAGTGAACTTAACAAAGTTGCTTGGTGAAAATGGGTTAGAATAAAATGAACTAATAGGATCTAAATATTTAATGACTCAGATTGACAATGTCAAATTATGCTGATTCTTCATACTTTAAAATTTAATTATTAAATATTTCAAATGTGAAGACAGATACAAATAATAATATAGCTGATCTCCAAATATCCATGATCCCAGTTCAACAAATGCTAAGATTCTGACACATTTCTTAGGTAGTTTTTTGTATATGTGTGTGTGGTCTTTAATTTTATATATGTTTTAATTTATTTTCCATTTTTGTACAGTGTATATTTCTGTCCCCATAAAATTCCCATCACCAATTCACCTGTGCATCTTAGGTCATTTTTTAAGGAGGCAAAAAATGATGCATTCGAGATATTCCACCCCCATTCCACCATCATAACCCCTTCTCCACAGATATCACTATTCTGTCAATGTTTATCTGTCCTTTCCATCCGTGTTTTTATATGTTGTTGCTTTCAGATTTTCCATAAATGATATCATACTGTATGTACCTTTCTGCAACTTGCTATTTTCACCCAACATTGTTTTAAAAATTTACTCTTGATGGTAAATGGAGAGCCAGTTTGTTAACTGTATATTCAACAATATGAATGTCATAATCAACTTTGCCATCATTTTATCCACAGCTATTTAGATGGTTTCTAATTTTTCATCTTTGCCTACAATGCTACACTATATATCCTTGTACATCTAAGAGTTTAAGGTCCACTAGAAGTGGGATTACTGTAGACTGTGTATCTTCAACTTTATGCCAGTAGCAAATTTGTCACTCCGGAATACCAGTTCAAGCTCTCATTAGTAGTGTACAGAGTTTCCCTTATCCAGTGTCTGGAATATTCTCAATCTGGGCACATTTTAATTAATTAATTTTACTAATCTGAATGTGAAATGTCTTATTGTTGCTCAGTGAGTTGTTTATCAGTGAGATTGAACACCTTTTAAAATATTTTGGGTTCTAATATTTGTTGGTTTTAGGCAATGTAAATATCTCAACACAATCTGTCACCTTTGTATTTATGGTATGATGTCTTTGTCACATGTAACTTTGTTTTAAAGTATTCCAATTTATCACTTTTAGACTCCAATGTGTACACATTCAATGCAAAGTGGGAACACAGAATCTGAAAGGCATTTGTTAAAGATATGCTAAATTGTTGCAATTGTCCCTTTTTTTAGGAAGAGGACCATGTTTCAAAAAATTGTGGATGCCTGTGAAAAAATGGAAACTGAACAAGAGGCCATCAAATATGTAACCATTGATCCAACCAAAAAAGAAATTGTCATGTGAGAAGCTGAATATTATTCTTTTTGGTAAAAAAATAATTCATTCAGAATTTCTATTTTACATTTTTGTTTTCTTCCAAAGGGCAATGATGATGACTGCATGTGACTTGTCAGCTATCACAAAGCCTTGGGAGGTACAAAGTCAGGCGAGTATAATTATATATGCTTTTCTGTCACGCTTTCAGGTATTTTCTAGGTCCCAGATAAAAGTGAACAGAAAGACTTTCAATTTCAGAATTTCATTTTTGCTAGCAATTATATATATTATGAACAACTACTTTTTCATTACACATGAATTGTCCTATCAAACCATAGGTTTATAATCCAAAATGAAGAAAAAAGGAATTTGAGAGGACAAAATAAAATGTTCCCTGTTGGGCTCTGTTAATGAAGCAAATCTATTTCAAGAGCTCACAAATGTCAGTAAAACATTGGTCATTTGATCAGTCCCCAGAACAGGGCAAATAGAGGAAATCTTAGAAAGAAAATGCTTTCTGGAAAGAATTCCTTAATCAACCGAGGGGAAGAAGTTTATATAAAATTATTCAAGGGATCAAATAAAGATCAAATCAGCAAAATACAAGGACGGGTAATTCCCTGGTGCTTTCCTCAGTCAAGGATGGCTTTCTTCCTACAATTCCTTCTTAATGAGCTGTCAAATATTAGAAAGCATTGTTGCGACCTGGGGTTTAAAGGTGACTTTCATGGAAGTTCTTCCCCAACCTTGAGGAGTAAGAGTGGGGAACCACTACCTTATCAGTTGATTTCAATTGGACTAGAGATGCTTCTCTCTTTCCCTAACTTCTAGAGAAACATAAGCAGGAGAGAGACGGGAGTTACTAGGGCTTAGCCATAAATGTGGATTGTAAAGTTGGAACCATCAGGTCCAAAACCAGACACTTGTGCTTCTTCCACCCTGGCTTGCCTGCTCTTCCTCTGTTTTCCATGTACACAATCGCCAAGCAGTTTTCCCTGAATTCATCTGCTGTTTCATAGTCATTCCTGTCTATCACTTTCACTACCATTTTAATCCAGACTTTTCATGAGAACTCTGGTGGGAGCTTCCTAGATGATTCTTTCTCACCCTTAAATTCCCAACCCTCCTCTCCTCTGAGCTGCTGCTGTGATTGTTTATAAATAGAGCGTGGCCTAGCCTTCCACCGCTTAAAAACCTCCTAAACTCCCCATTGCCAGAAGATTTCCACCTTTTTAAAAAATTCACTTTCTCCCCAAAAAAGTTAAAAACAACAACAACACTTCATAAAAAAGAAAGAAGCAAACTTACCTTAGCTTTAATCTTTCTTGGCCTTCACCTTCTTGGGCCTCTTGTACACTCTGGAGGAATTCTGGACTCAAGGAATAAGAACCACTGGCCTAGAGAATCAAGTTCAAATTGTCCAGCAAGGTTCGCATGGCCTGCCACTGCCTGTGCTTAATTCACAGCCCTTGGTTCATTTCCCAACTCTCTCTCCCATCCATGTCACCTTTCACTCTAAGTGCCTAGTCACATAAGTGCTTAATGTTCAGTTTCATCTGCACATTCTTTCACTTCTCTTTACTTGACCAATTACCATTTCTCCTTGATACAGCAGGAAAGAAAAAATACTCTTTTTGAAACATCTTTATTCCCTTCTTGATCTATAGCACTTCACGCTATTAATATTATGTGCTTACCACATTATTTACATGACTGTCTTCATTAGAGTGTGAGCATCCTGAAGTAAAAGGTAACCTAAGCCTGACTCATACCAATGTAAGGCAGCTAGCAAATGTTCAATGACCTTGATTTTTTTTTAGACTATATAAATTAAACCTAAATAGCCTCACAAGGTAGTTAAGTAGAGCTGTGTGTATGTGCATGTGTGCACATAGGATATGTATGCTAGATGCTAGCAGCTAAGCAGGATAAGAGGAGGACCTGGGAAGCATTACAGCTCAAAGCACATTTAACAAGAGACATGTGCTCCTAGACTGAAACCTACAACACTGAAGTAGGGAAGAGAAATTCCTTTTTTTTTCTATCTCAATATTATCTGTAAATGACATATTTAAACCAAAGATCACAAGGGATAACAATACCTCAAGCATTAACTATAAACTCTGTCCTTAAATGCCATACAAATAAAATGCAAATTTCTGAAGTGGCTTTCATAAACCAAGCCTTTCTTATTTGCAGGTAGCACTTCTGGTTGCAAATGAATTTTGGGAACAAGGAGATCTGGAGAGAACAGTGCTGCAACAACAACCTATTGTAAAGCCTGACATATAAACTACTACTTATTAAAAATTTCAATACAAATCAGTACATTTTGTTCAGTCTTAGAAAATTATCTTAAAAAAGTTCTTTCTTTTTCTAGCCTATGATGGACAGAAACAAAAAAGATGAGCTACCTAAACTTCAAGTTGGGTTTATTGATTTTGTTTGTTCTTTTGTATATAAGGTAAGTTAATTGATTATTTGAGTGAACTATATAGTTTCCTGCATGAGAATTTTAATTTTAATATGTAACCAAAATCAAAGGGGAACCCACAGAGAAAGCATTCAGGGATGTTCTTAATTCTCCAAAGTAGTTTGAAGTATTACCCTAATCTTTCATTCAGGGGTGGAATAAAGGGAGAGAAAACTCAGTCCCCAGCAAATTGAACAGACAACTTAGACAGGCAGGGAAGAAATTTCCAAGATGTTGAGTTAAGCTTTTTCTCGCAGCTCTGAGCACTGTAAAATTCCTTATAGCTCCCTCTCTGCACAGTAATCAAAATCAACTGTAGGATTTAAGTAGTTTTTGGCCTAAAAATTCTCTGTAGGAATTTTCACGATTTCACAAAGAAGTCACACCAATGCTGAATGGTCTTCAAAATAACAGAATAAAATGGAAATCCCTAGCTGATGAGTATGATGAAAAGATGAAAGTAATTGAAGAGGAGACAAAAAAGCTGGAAGAAGGAAACATGACTGAAAAAGGTTCGACGGAATTTTTTTCACTCTCGTAAAATAGCCCAGTACCAGCTGACTTATCTCACATAATAAAGACATAAAAAATATAAATGCAAAACTTCCTTTACTGTACAGAGACTGGTAATTATAAATAACAAATAATAAACTTCTAAAAAAGTACTAAAAAAATTTACATATAACTGCAGATAAACTGACTGGCATCAAGCGTTATGCCTGGCACAAAGCAATAACTTGGATTCCCAGATTGTGAAGTTCAGTGATTCTATTGAGAAACTGAGATGTTAATTAGCCAATCATTTATTAGACTATATTTTTAATGGACCAATATGAAATCAAAATTTTAAATGCTCAAAGCCTTAGTATTTGTTACAGGTTAAAATCACTACTTAGGCTAGGAAGTTGTTACTAGTATCATGAAAGTGTATGAACAAAACATGATCCATTGATTCCTGACAATAGCCTTTTTCTTCTTTTTACTAGCTACAGAAGATTCTGGAGGTAGTGGTGATGACAAAAAGTCCAAGACATGCCTAATGCTGTAATATAATCCAAGTCGTCTAAATGTCAAATATTGTTTCTACTTTTGAAAAAAAAAACAAAACATTCCCCCCAAAAATTCAGCAAATTTCAGTCAGCAACCCATCAAGGACAGAGTATGACAAGCTTTAGAAAAGCCACTCTTGTGACTATCAAGAGAAAAATATATCTCTAGCCTGGAAAAACTCAGAGAAATATAAATTTTTTTTTATTTATCAACAAAAGTACAAGACAATAATAGGTGTTTTTTGGTCCAAATTTGTTTTAAAGGTATATAATCCTGAATGTAGTCACCAATTCTTTAAAAGCTCTTGTTACTATATATTCATATGCTAGAGATAACATAACCAAAAACCACAGACTGGAAGGCTTACCAGAAATTTGTTTTTTCACAGTTTTGGAGGCTGTTAAATTCAAGGTCAAGGTGTTGGCAGGGGTTGGTTTTTGTGGGTCCTTTCTCTGAGTCTTACGGGTAACATCTTTACATGGTCTTCCCTCTGTCTCTGTGTTCTAATCTCTTTTTGTTAAGGACACTAATCACATTGAATTAAGGCCCATTCACATGATCTCACTTTAATTACCTCATTAAATGCCATATCTCCAAATACGTACATACTGAGGCCCCAGGGGTTAGGATTTCAACATATGTGACAGGGGACACAATTTAGCCCATAACATTAATAATCATGCCTCAAAACCTTGCCTGAACTGTCTCTCATCAACAGGTCTTAATGTAAGAGTTGATACATAGTATAGAATGTATATGTAAGTCTTATATATGTAAGTCTTATATATGAAACAAAAGGATGTCAGATGTTATTCCACCTGAAATGCTTATCATTTCTTTCCTCTACTTTTTACCCTTGATAATGGAATGAAGACTTTTTGTAGCTTACAAACTATGTCTTAGTCCTATACCTCCCCCTCTACCCCTGCCAAGCTAAAATATTTTGTTATGTGCAACTAGTAATTCTTTTAATGTTCAGAATTATTTTGCTCACTGAGAAAATTACCAATTTATAAGACATTGCCTGAATAATCCTAAGGCCAGTTAAATGAAGAAATATATATTATTAAGAAGCATATGACTTGATATTATAAGAACTTCAGTCTCAAAAGCAGTTTGGAAGGAATTCAGTGTAGGTCACTTCTAAAAGATGACTACTTGAACTTTCTAACCAGACCTTTCAAATACTGAATTGTGAAGGAAACAAGACTATCAGCTACTTCTACTATCTGATACATACCTGGACTTCAGAGAAATTTAAGATTTCTTTCTTTACTTGTCTTTAATCATAGAACAAATTAGAAAACAGGTCACATAATTATAACATATATTTTCTTTTCAAAAGATATCTAAGTTACAATGAATTGAAGGTATTGTTATATAGAAGGTATTGTTCAAGATTAAGTCAAGAAATAATCACTTGTTATATCTTTATAAGTTAGGTGCCTAAAATCTTAAGATTGTTTCTCTCATATCAGAATTTAAGTTTGATAAGAAGATAGATTATAGACGATTTTTGTCTGTTTTGTTCATAGCTCTACCTCAGCACCTAGAGTATTGCCTGGCACAAGGTAGATATTCAGTAAATATGAGTAATTTTTGAATATCTTAATGAACAAGTGTAAATGGGGAATATGTGTAAATAAGTATTTTTCGAGAGAAGACTTCTATATATATATATATATATATACTCAAGTGAGTAATGTCTATTAAAATTACCACTTTGCATAAGTGATGTGTGTGCTCCCTTATTTCCACTGTTTAAACTTAGACTCTTCATTTCTCACATGACTAATATTTAGAAATCACTTAAAAAGACTCTATTCCTTTACTTTTATGTAATTTTGGATGCCAAAATATCAGTTCAAACAGCTTCCCCTTCTCATTCACTAGAAAGCAAATTGAGGGCAGAATACTGCCACCATGGAAGGTCTGCCATAGATAATAACTGTGCTTAAAAGCAAGTATAAGAATCCTAACCTCAAAGCCACAAGCCACTAAAGGAGTGAATGCCACTGACCATAACATACAATAAACCAATACGAATTTACTATTTTCTGGTAGTTTAGAAATGACTGCATAATGATTTCCTACAAAGTTCCTGTGAGCAATGTCCAGCACAGTGCCTCACATGTAGTAGAAGCTGCAAAAGCAGTTCTATCCATCCATTTGCTCTTCATAAGAGCAAATGGGTCTCCACTTAAAAAAACAAAAAACACTCTTCTGAAAATTTGATGAAGTTATGAACCCTTTCTCCAAAATCCACGGAGAATAAAAATTTAGCCAGTTTCTAGGAGTGCTTAGATCTCCTGAAAAACATCCTCAGACCCATTCAGGGTGTGGACCCTAAGAATTTACACCTTATAATATATCCCTGCTTATACGTATATCCATATTTACATGACTATATTGAACAAGCTCTATACACACACCGTATTACTCAGTTAAATTATTTTATTGTGTAATCTCTGTGAGGAAGTCAGCACACCCACTGTTCTAAGACTACGGGGGCCTCTTTTGGTCTCCTTTACAGTAAATTACCCACCAACTGGGAAGTCAAATTTGATTGTACAAACTCCCTGAAGTGGTAAATGTACAAAGGAAGAAAGAGAAAAGCATGGGGGAAGAAAAACAACTAAAATAAGTGGTAATGGGGAAATAAGTGATTAACAGGAGAGTGTCAGTGTAGTGAAGGGAAGCAGAGGCTAAAAACATTCTTTATCTACTTTATAAGTTTTGTGAGACCCTAATAATCCTAATGATTTAAACTAATCAAAGGGACAATAAACATGAATAAGTGGGGGAATGGCCTACAAATATAGAACAATGGAATCTCTATATAGTTTATTAGTTCTATTCTCTAGGGCTACAGATGAAACAGTTGAAAATAAATAATGAAAATATATATATAAGGTTGAGAAAAATGTCCACAATAAAACTAAAGAACTTCCAAAGCATATGACATCCTGAAAGTTGCTAGTTTTTATTTCTAAAGACAAGTCACTTAAGCTTCCACTTATAAATAAAACTTTTGTGAAGAGTTTCAAAGCATACTTTCATATTAAGGAATATTGGCTTTCTTGCATCTCACAGGAACAAATCTTGAAAATATTCATCAAATTCTTCTTCCCTATTTAAAAGAAAAAGTATACATATGGATTAAAATCAAGAATTAAGAGAAAAATTACTAGGTGATACATATGCGATTAAAGAAATAAAATGTTTTAATTCAACATATTTGTGATTCTTCTATATATATATATCTATATCTCAATATATTTCATGGTGAAACGGTGAAATTATATTCCTCCTAGAGTTGCTATAAGTAGTAAATGCAAAGCTTCTTTTTTTTTGTCTTGGGAACAGTGAATCATGCTGGACAATCAAATTTAGTTCACCAGTCTCTTCAGAAAATGTTATTTTAAGTCAGAGATTCACTATTTGGTTTAAAAAAGTTTGAGTGCAGAAAGTCATCACAGCCATATTCAAATTACAAGAAAAAAATAATTATAGAATTAAGAATTAGCAAACTGGTATTTCCTTATGATATAATGTTCTTTTTTCCTAGCAAGACAGAAAAATGCAGCAGAATTTTTAAAACTATATAAGAATTTAAATATATGTAATTAAAATTCTGTGTGGACTTAGATGTTCAGTAATTAATTGATGTCAAGTTTTCATAAAGTCACAAAAAGTTTTGGATTAGTAAAGCTTTTTCTTTCTTAAGTTTTACTGATATATCTTTACATTATAAGTTAACTCTAGGACCTATTATCTCATTTTCAGCTAAATGCAGTTTGATCAACAGTTTAACTAGGATAGCAATATATAATATTTTATATAAAGAATATAAGTACTCTCTATTATTTGACTGCATATTGGAGACACTGTATAGTCAATTGACTACACAATTCTTTATTTGGTTGGGAAAAAAAGGTCAAGGTTACCAAAAGAAAAAAAAGATGATCTTGTTAAAAAAAAACTGACTCATTGTTAAATTTTTTTTAAAGCTAACTTCTGTTACACTGAGAATATATCAAATAATTAGCAAGCAGTTTCATAATCATCTTAAAATTCATGAATTATGACAGATTCAAAGGTCTCTTAATCAATTATGAATCAGTATGTCTAGGGACAACAAAAGGTGACTAAAATTTATTGGGAACTTAACTGTATTTGTAGGTGTTATACTAGACGAAATAGTCTTTATATCATTAGGACTTAACAATAAACTCTATGCTGTGGGTATTACCTTATCTTCTTTAAACAGATAATGTTCAAGTGATAAACATCCCAATGTATGACAACAGCTGGTTAACATTGCTTCCCCGGCCCCCCAACCCCTCATCCAGACAGCACTTGTTACCCACAGCAGAACACACAATCGTGCACTGAGTCATCTGTCTTTGTGGCCTAATGTGGGTGTTAGCCAATAAACTTTTATACCTGTATAAGGCTTCAAGGGGCTCCCCTTGTATGGGTCTATGATAATCAGATTATCATGGATAGACTACTATAAGTGCTAGTAGACAGCCCTTCTCTTAAGCAAAGATCACAGGGTCACATGTTTGGATGAGGGAAGGAAAGATTTATTCATCAGGAGGAAGCTGGGTAAGTCGGCTATTTATTGCCACAAACAATGGCTAGGAATTTAATCAGGCTAAGTGGTCCTAGGCATTAAACAGACTGCCATTATATTAATTAAACACTATCAAAAAGCTGTGGCTATGTTCACAGCATCCTAAACTGAAAGTTTATCTATGAATATCAGGGCTTACTGTGATTTTTCATCTGTCTCTGGTAGTGGACCCTTCCAAAGTTCAGATTCTGAAGTACTTTCTTCCTCATCAGAGTTTCCTGTTCATTTAAAAAGAAAGTATGTATTGTAAGTATGTATTTAAAATACATTTCAAACTAGCCACTGGTGCAATTAACTTTTAATTTAACTGCAATTTTGTTTCAATTCTGATGAGCTCTTTGGAAACTTATGTCACTCTTCCATACCAATAAATTCTTTTTAAAAATAAATAAGCTGAGATATACCTGAGTCTCAACAAAAATGTCAAGGATTCAAAATCTCAGAGTTAAAGTAGCAATTCCATTGTTAACTCTTATAAAGGAATTATCTCTTATAATATAGATGTCTCTAATTTAGTTTTTCCTTTTTATTAGTCATAAAAAGACAGGTTTTTGTAAAGAGCATATTTACAAGATCAAGACCACAAGAATTGAAATAGGAACAGAGAGTTAAATTATGGGAAAAAATTCCACCAGATATCTTTTAAAAAATTGCTGATCACATTAATTAGGAAAAACCCATTTTATTGAAGAAACAGTCATTCTCATACATTGTTAGGAATAAAAATTCTGTAAACCTTTTACATGAGGCAAACCTGGCAATATAAATCAGTTTTAAGTTCATATACTCTTTGACCAGCAATGCTGTTTTAGGAATTTGATTATTTATTTAGAATAAATATGCACCCTAGATATATGTATAAAGATGTGCAACAATAATAGAAAAAAAAACCCTAAATCCTAACCAATTAAGTATTAAGAATCTGTTAAATAAATACTACACAGTTGTTTTAAAACCATGGCATATCTATATACTACCATGGGAAAATATGTTACATCAAATTTTTTAAAAGTTTCAGAATATACGACTAATATAACCTAATTTATGCTTAAAACACTAAATTTATGCTTAAAATACATGCATAATAATACAAAACACTAAAAAAATAACAAGATGAAACACCTTATATTAGTCAACAAAAAGTTATGAAACGTTAAAAAGTCCATTATGAAGCAATAAAATAATATTCCACATAATAATAACATTAGCAAACAGTGACTCTCCAATAATGACCATTAGCCTAAAAAAAACAGACACAAATTTGGCCTGGCAATACAGAATGTCCCTTAGTTAAACACAACACAAAAATAAAACAGCACTGATTTGCCACTGTGGCTCTACACAGTGGCTCTACCTGCTAGACTTTGATCCTTGAATCAACATGCATATCTGAACTTTCATCCTAACTGAATCTATTCTGGCACAAAGTTTAACAAAAATGCACACATAAAAGAGATATTTATACTTCTTTTTTAAAAATTATTTTATTTATTTATTTATTTACTAATTATATTTGACATCATTTGTAGTCCCCAGGGAGTACCCACCACAGATATTTATACTTCTAATGATCTACATACAAGCTGATAAAAATGCAAAGCCTTGGGAGTGAGATTCCCATTCAATGACAGGCAGCATTGGAAATGCCTGTGTTCCAAATGAAATACTTAATTTCTTCTACTCTTATTTTTAGGAAGGCTCACTAACACGAGATTTAAAAAGCACAAAAAGCTAAAATTAGGACTTTAAAAAGTCATCACTGAGGTGTTACCCTATTAATGATGTCAGAGATCTTTAAAAGTGAGCACTAATTATAAGAGACCATACAACCACCTGTTCTCTTGTTCCATTTCTAGAGCACTTCATACATACCAGCTTTTTTGTACCAGTTTTCTGATTATCAGAAAATTCAGTCTTACTAAAAAAACCAAATCAGTTTAGAATAATATTGTAACAGAATTCTCTTTAAAAGAGCAAATGTCATAAAGTGACCAAACAGCTTTACAAAATCAAATCTGTAAGATGGATTTACATATGTTTAAGCTCCCTACAACCCTATAAATCTATATCCTTCTTCCTTGAGGGTGAACTATGTATTATTCTTAGAATATTTGCTCCAACCTCCAGATATGAGCAGGGTGTTGCTAAAAAAAGTAACAATTGGAAGAATAGGCAATATAGAATGATGTTTTTGGCATCAGTGTCAAATCTATGCTGGAATTATTGGCAAGCAGGGCTGAGAATTTAAGTGACTGACTCTATGTTGGGAGGGGATGAATAAATCTCTGATTGCAATACCATAAAGTACCCAATCTATGCTTGAAGACCTCACTAATTCCCAAAGCAGTCCGTTTCTCCAATCCTTCCTTCATAGTTTTAACTGACGTTTTTCCTTAAATTAAGGCAAAAATCTGTCCTCAGTCCATTTTTATCTATAGATTCTAGTTCTGCCAACCAGAGTCACTAAAAATAAATCTCCTACAAAGTAGCAGTTTTGCCAATATCTATGGTTTCCAAGTCTATCTCCTTACCCTTTCCTTCTCTCTCCTTTATTTTTGTCCAAATTAAACATCTGCAATTCCTCTAAGTTTCTCCTATGATACAATTTCAAGTTATTCCAACACTCAGGTTGTTCTACTCATTAATTTTTCCAAGTTTTCATCAGAAGGTGATGCAAACTGTATATCATTTTCCCTATATGCTTTTAATAATGAAAGCAAGTCTATGGTCTTAGTTTTGCTGGGTATATATGATACCTAATAACCTGACCTACTAAAGAAGCAGCAAATCTCTAATTAGCATAACAAAGAGACAGCCAATTCACAGACTCCTAATCTAGTCAGTTCTAGAGAACAAGCACAGAGTATTAGAGTCTCTACTTCTTTCTCTGATGTAGGAGCAACAGGTTATCAAGGACTTACTCTGTGTCAGACATGCTTTGCAAGTGTGTTATCTCAAGACTCTAAATATTCATCTTACAGAGATGAGATCAAATCGTCTGATCAAATCGTCTGAGACAGATCAAATCGTCTAATATGGACTTATGTAAAATAGTAAAACTGGAGTGTAGAGAGTGGATTTATATTTAATTCATCGAGGAACAGTTATTGAGGATACAGGTAAAAAGAGGTTTAGATTCTGGAGTTAAATAAATTTGTTTTTAATTCCAGCTCTGTCATTAACTATTTGACCTTAAGTAATTTATGTAAGTTCTCTGCATCTCAGTTTACTTATCTGCAGAATTGGGTATTACACCCCTTTTATTAAGATCAAAAGAAGTAGCAACTAAACCACTTGCTGTTGTGGTCAAGAGAGTACAATCAACAAATTTGCATCAAAAATTTTTTTCTTCATAGAAACTGACTTTTTTCTGCATGTATTTGGTTTTAACAAACATGTTAAATGAAGGAAAAAATCGAACTTTGAATATTATTCAAAAAGAAATGAAAGACATAAATAGCAAAGTTTGAGGTCTGAAATTGCCAAGCCAATCCAAGAGATCAGTGTCCATGTACAAGAATATCTGGGTTGGGTATACCATCACATACTTCCTATTTGATACAGCAAATGGCTTGCTGGTTGCCAAACAAGTCACCCTGAGGTGGATAATCTGTTTCTTCATGAGCCAAATTAAACTAGAGATTCTTTAGATTAGGTATAGTGTTCTTCCCTTCCCTACTACTAGAAGTTTGACCTCGCTAATAGGAGAAGAGAGTTAGGGCTAATTCTGGGATATTGGGGAATAATACAGGGGAGTGGAAAGAAGGAAGAGCAAATGAAAGAATGAACTAGAAAAGGGGAATGTTTCTTTCTATGTTAAATAGGATTTCATACCTATCATTAAAACGTTGTTGAAAACAGACAAAAACTGAAACAAACTTTCCCGTTTTAACCTATGTATGCTTCAAACACACACACACACACACACGCACCCCTACTACCTTATCCTCAGCATAAGTCTGTAAGTCTCATGTCTAGCAGCTATGTTCTAGAAACTGTGACTACATTTCCCCTAATTTAGGAGGTGTTACTAATAAATTAGGACTCACATAGGGATAAAGAAAATTTCAGTGCTTTAGGACACTTCAAATATGTTGAAAACAAAATTAGTATGAACAAAATAATTTATAAGGAATATGTTGTACTCTTAAATTAAAGGTATGCCTCCATCAACACCTCTCTCTCCATTAAATTTCTTCAAATTTCTATTTTTCTAATTTTACAGTGAAAAATTTCTCATTACTGAATATATACGAGTAATGAAATTTGGAGTAATTAGCAAATTTTTTACTGTGTTTTACTATATACACATAAAACTTTAAACTCAAAAAAATAAGTTTATATATTTCAAAATAAGTCAAGAAGCCTTAAACTTCTAATTTTCTATAAGTTCAAATATTAAAAAATATATTAGATATGCTCCTGAACTTCACTTTGTTTGACTTTACATTTACTGTAAAATAGAAAAAATCTGATATTGTATTACTGTTCAGATGTGAGGCTACTATTTGCTATATCACAAATGAATGCCCCTATTTATGAAGCTCAAAATTCTGTTGGAAAAAGCTGAACACTCCGAGTTCTCTGTATTATTGTATGGGTACAATCAATAATCTGTTGATGGTTTCCCTCTTTTGGTTTGGTGGTTAGAAGAACAGTAATAGATTTGTGATCTATCTTTGCAAGTATGCAAATTTCAGGTAAATATTTGTATCGATTCCATCTTTATTTTTATTTTGTTATATAAATCATTTCCATTATTCTGAATTCATATTTATAGACTTTATTTTATATATATATATTTTTAAGTCGTGAATACTTTGGGGAGTGCTATGGGGTGAGGCGTGGGGAGGATAATGAATTTAGTAGCAAATAAATCAATAAAATATAATATGGTTTGATCCAATCTAATGAAAAACATAGGACATATTAAAAAGTTATCCAGTAGCAACAAGTTGCTAACATTTTGCTTTCCATATACAAAACACACAATTTGATTAAGCAAGGTTGCAAATGACAGACAACTCAACAAGTATATATAAACAACATGAGCAACATAAGCAAAGCACAATATATGCAACAGTTCTTAAATTTTAATGCACTTCCCTAGTTTCTTTCCCATTCCAACACCATTCCATTTTTCCTCTTTTACATTCTATAATGTAAAACTAAAATATGTGTCCATTGTATTTCCTGGAAAACATTTTTATACTTTTAAACTTAAATTTTTAAATGTTCTAAACTGTGGAATAAACCACACAGTTCTGGTCTTTTTTCTATCATTTTTCTAACAGTGCAAAAAAACAAAATATATTTGAGATCAAGTCACAATTCATGGAAAACCAAATTACAAATAATTTGTGTCTATAGATTTTAATAAAAATAAATACTTGATACTTACTATTTACAGAATTTTCTAGTTTCTTTGAGGATGAATGTCCTGCAAAGGAAGCAGCATTACTTTGTTAAGAATAATCTTATGGTGAAACTGTTGTAACTGTAACCAGAATTTTTCTAACAGTTGAATTTGCTTACAGTCATACAGATAAGCAATTCATTGTCTTCTAATCTTTCATGTTCCTTAGACTTATATTCCTAATTAAAATTTTAGGCTCTTTTAGGAATATTCTGTTATGACCTAGATACCCAGGATGACGTTTAAAAATAATGAAACCTGAAAAAAAACTACATTGTTTCCAAAAAAACTCCACATATACAATTATGTCATAAAATATTTTAGCTATACAATGGTTACCAGTGAGGAAAATGGAAACTGAGAAGTACTAAAGATCTATTGGTGTCATTTTCAAAAAATCATCACTGTACACAAACTCTTATAAGACATCTGGGGAAATATTTCTGAAGGCTGCAAAGTCAAAAAAGAACAGCTAATATAAGAAGAATAACCACTGCTGCAACCTCCCTGGATAGGTTTCGTTAGCCAAAGCTGGTCCATGAAAAGTCCATTTAGGGCCCTCCCCTGGTGGTGCAGTGGGTTAAGAAATGCACTATGAAGCAAGACACAGCCACTGTAGCACTAGTTCGATCCCTGCTGCCGGCCCAGGAGGGGACCCACATGGCCCAGCAGAACTCTCCTGCCTCGCCTGCTGCTCCCCTCAACAGTGTATTTCAGTCCATCTGCCTGTTCTGCTCCCCAGTCTGTCTCTGGTGAATCCTCTCTGGCCTGTACCCCAGTTCTTATATAAATAAATAAATCTTAAAAAAAAAAAGAAAAAAGAAAAATCCGTTTAGTGCCAGGCAAGAGGGTGCAAGAAGTACAGAGTAAAGACCTCAACTGCAGCAACTGCTTTATGATACTCTGCTTTTTTACTCCTGATTTCCAAGTCATGAGAGCAAACAAGCAAAACAACCAAGTTTCTGATAGCAAAAGAAATGTATTCTTTATTTTCCTTGCTATATGAAGAACATGATACCTGTTTCCAAATGTCTATAAGTAAAAAGAGATTAGATTTATTCTCGAGGTCTAAGAAGATAACTAGAACCAAAAGTAAGAAGCTGCAGGTTTGGGCTAAATATTAAAAGAAATATGCTAGCAATTACAACTATGTTAAAAGGTTACTTGGGAATACAGCAGGTTCTGCTTCCTTGTAAGTGTTGAAGCAAAAACAGAGTAAGAATATAGATCAGTGCTTTCCAAACTTTATTGCTGGGAATGATTTAGAAACAAAAAGGCATTCTACTTCAAACACATTTCTCAATGAACAATAGAATAACAATTTTCTTCTTATCATCTACCAATTTTACCAATTTAAGGGGGAAAAAAACCAAAAATGTTTAACAATGGTTATCTTCACGGCTGGAGCAAGGGAGCCCTCTTCTGTCCAAGTATTATGTTAACATCGGTCTGAATCGAATTCAAGCTACATTACCTACCTGGTATTCTAAATCCAATTCAATTTAAGTTCTAACCAGTTTAACCTCTTTTTTATCTTTTTTTGTTTGTTTCTCTATATTCCACATGAATAAAGTCATCTGGTATTTGTCTTTCTTCATATTAACCTATGTCACTTAGCATTGTCCTCTCCAGCTTCATCTATATTGCCAGAACTACTTTTACTTTCTCAAGGACTAAAAAAGCAACTAGCAGTAATCTTCATAATAACTATTATGTCAGGTACTATGCAAACTGCTTAAATGCATTATCTCATTTTAACTTCTGAACAATCCTTTGTGATTACTATGAGGCATTTCCATGACTATTTTACACATGAAGAAATTAAGGCTTAGAATGTAAAGACTGCTGAGAAAAAGGTAAACGGTTGAATGATGGATTTGAATTTAATATTTATTTTCTAAGTATATGTGTACACCAAACCTTGCCATGTTCTGAGGACACACATATACCAACCTCTACCATTTCAAGTTCATAAGCAAGTAAAAAATTCATACAGACCATAAACAAAATCATAGCATTATAATTTTGTACTAACTGCCTTCACATTCTTATTTGATCCGCCACAATCAGCTCAAACGATGCAAAGGTCAAGTAAGTGGTGGGAAAAATAAAACTCACAAGATGGCAAGTCTTTAAGTGACAAGGCCAAGGTTAGAATACTGTTTTCAATATACTGCCTGCCAAAAATGAATCAAAAACAACTTTGTTCTTAAAAGTTAACTGTAAACTTGTATCTAAACTCGCCAACCAATTTTCCTTCAACTACTATACAACAGAATTCTAAATGCATTAAAATTTCACAGCTGAGCCATTATGGTAGGTTATACTTCACGTTCAGGATCATGAGTAGATATTAGATCTTATTCCCTTTTACCTTTATCCTTTTTCTTAGAAGTCTCTTCTGTAGAAGATAATCTGGATTTTTTAGGAGATTCTTCTTCATCATATGTTTTGACTTTCCCCTTTCTTTTTTTTGACTTGATTTCTTTTCTCCTTTATATTGAACAATACAAAATTAAAGTTAACTTTTAACTGACCTTACAAAAAATAAAAACCAATGAGCAAAGAAAAAAAAATCAAATCAGTTATTTATTTTAAAAATATAATTTATACAATATGAAATACTTAATCTGTAAATATTTTAGGATAGTATGTTAAGAAAATTCTAAAAAATAATAAAGCCTGAACACTGACACAAAAAAATATTTTTATAAGTTTATATACAAACCTTAGTAAATGTAAACATAGTTCTACTCATTTTCTCCATTCTGTTCTATCAGCCACTTAAAAGAAAATTGTCTTTCTTTTCACATAATTAATATCCACCCATACTTTGCGAAAGTATATATAATAATAATAAAGAAACCTTTTACCGTTCTAAATCATCAGTAAATAGAAAATTCTCTTAAGAAGGTAGTAATGTAGTGAAGGTACAACAGAAGGAGAATGGAGGTGCTTACTCAAATCGTAAGTCTACTTTATATATGTTATTTTATTGCTATAGCTTTATCTCTTCCAGAGCAGGTTAACAAGGTTGTCAGTGCCACAGTTGGCGAGCAATTGATTTTAATGGCTAAGAAAGGAAATACTAAATAGGAAAAGGTGATAATGCTGAAACTGATACTAGGAAAAAGGATAAGGAGACAACAGAGAGGAATATTTTCAAGAACTTCCAAATTAAGGTACTTATACTAACTGCTATAATACTATTTAAGATAGTAAGTTTTTTTCCTCTCATAAAAATCACTTCAGTTCTGAAATGATTTTGGTTTTGAAATAAAGCTTGAAAGTCAAAAAAGAATATCTGGTATGTTACCAGTATATTGACAGTATGGGAAATAAAGGAATAGGGTTATATAAATAGTCTCAAAAATTCTGCTAATTTTAAGGATTAAATAATTGTTAATTATTTAATATTTATTTTTAGTAGCCAAAATGCTAGATAGGGTTCATTTTAAAATCTTAAAAGCTAACCTTAAAATCTGATTTTGTCACAACTCTTTAATGTCAGGGACTCTGCTATGTTTGGTGTTGTGTCAGGCACTTTACATGTTCTTTGACTTACCCCCCCAAAGTACTTTACATGTAATTTGACTTAATAATCTTAGTAGCCTTATTTTAAGAGATGATAAAATTGAGCCTTAGATAGGTTAAATAGCTTGTTCAAGAAGAGGCCTGCAAAGCAACAGTAATATATCGAGAAGACTACCCCATGAGTCTGATTTCAAAGTCCATAATCTTATATATATGGCATAATGCAGAACACTGGTACCCGTGCCCCCACTCAATATGGCAAACACATTCCAGTTCAATCAAAGCAAAATGAGCATCAAGGTATATAATATTTTGTAAGAATTGCAAATGCCAATGAAAACACTGTACTAAAATGAGACATAGGATGATTTATGAAGATTTGCTTTAAAACATCATTTCTAAGAAAATTATGGTATCTGAATATTGACTCCAAATTACAAATTGTAGCACTCATCTAACACCCCCCACGGGTCTTCATAGTTAAAACTGCTTGGCTAAAATAGGATACAGTGAATTTCTAGTTTCTTGGTTTATGTGGTCATACAGTAATGCCTGATATTCTACACAACCAACTAATCAAACCATCAACCTATCAAGTCTATATTTAGGCACTCAAGGCAGGTAAATGACTATGTCCAAGTCTACTAAACATCAACATCAGCATTTAAAAAAATAGCATTACCTGTGATGAAAATTTAACTTAAAGGAACATTCTTGGCATAATCCTACAAAAAATAAAATAATAAATAATCTGAACAAAACAATCGGATTCTCTCCAACTCAAAAATGCATACATATAATAAAAACATTAAAATGTGTGAGGAATTCAAAATATTCTATCATTACTTTAGAAAAATGTGCTGTTAAATTACTCTAAAAGCAAACTGTATTTTATGAGCAGTATTTACATGTTTGTCACCTCAAAGATACCTAATAACAATGTGGGAAAGTTACTTCCCTAAAGAGCTCTTAAGACTTTTCAAATGCAAAGTTTTCCAACAATGCCACCATTGCAGCCTCTTCCTTTGCCTTAACTCAGTACATACTAGTTGACTGTTCAGTTCATACTCGTTGACTGTTCATAAACATGTTCAGGAAGAACGCAGAAACCAGTCTGTATTGGTGTGCGTTAAGAAGTATATGGAGGAAATTCTTTAGTTCTATTTGGAGCGTGCAGAAAACTACTGAGGGCAAATTTACTTAGGACCTAGAGAAGGCCATTAACATTTGAAGGGGAAAATAAGCTGAAGCATGAAAATGAGCTTAGAAAGAAAAAAAGAAAATAACTGGATGACATTATAAAATGCCCATTTTAAGAAAAGCTGAAATATTCTAGTATAAATGTAAGCTTTTAAAATTCTGTCTTCAGTGATCAGTCAAAGAGAGTGAGTGCATTTTTTTAGTATCTACACAGTAACAATAAGGCTATCAGCTAATGTGAGATTTTACACTGTCATTTCTGATACTCTGCATCCTAATCATGTAATTTGGTAGCTTTCTCAAGTTAATGGGAAGAGGTCTTTACTTCAAAATATTACTGGCTTACATTCACATTAGAACTAACTCACCTAATGTAAATATAATGTTGGAATAAAAATTTTTGTCAAGCTCTTTAAGACTTCGGGAAGCTCTGAGGAAAAAATTCCTCCAGGAGTTTTGAAATGAATTTTAATTTATATATATATTTAAGACTAAATTATAAGATAAATTTGGATAAATGCAATCAAATCTCAACTAAAGTCAACTTACTTAACTTGACAAGTGCATTTCTCTTTTCACCATGCTCAATATAACCAAAATTAACTTCCCAACTCTTTAAGTCATCTTTTTTTTCACAATATTTATTTCCACAGAAAAACTGGCCTGTAAAAAGGGAAGGAACATTAGCTATAATAGTGGATGACAATATTTATCTATATAATCTAGTGTACTCTGAAATTCACTCAACATAAATTCTTAGTTCTATAAAGTCAGCATTAAGAAGCATCAGTCACAGAATTCTTACTCAACAGCTAGACTGTATTTAGATACAGTTTTAATGATTCCATTTTACTCATTCTACACTTCAGAAAGTGAGTACTAAAAAAGTATATTCACAAATATCCTAGAAGAATACAGTTTCCAAGTACATGCACTTATAAGTCTTTTCCAATAGTTAACAAGTTAAATTGATAAAATCAGTATTTTTAAGTCTTAACGTAAAGACATACATATTTTAGTACCAATATAAGCAGGTATTTAAAAGCACATTTTTAAATGCTCACACTCTGAGATGAAGTAGAATGAGTAATCAGTGCTCTAAATTTTTGTATTGCTTGCCACTAAAATCAGTAAGATCTTACTATATACATTGCATGGTAAAACCTCCTGCAAAAAAAAAAAAAAAACAAAAACACAGGACTAATACTGATGATCCACCCAAGGGTGAAAAAGCTTTTCAATAATTATGACTGTAGAGAAAAAGACAAGATCAAATTTTTATTTGTAAAATATAAGAAAATAATTTATATCTCAATCATTTACACCAACAAGAGCAAAACTAATTATTTTATAAAAAAGAAACTATTGGGCCTCCCTTGTGGCACTAGGGGTTGAGCGCAGCACTATGCAGTGCAAGTTCCATCCCTGGCAAGGGAAGGGGACCCACATGGTGCAGCAGACCTCTCCTGCCTAGCCTGCTGCTCCCCTCAGCAGTGTACTTCAGTTGAACTGCCTGTTGTGCTCCCCACTCTGTGTCTGGTGGATCCTCTCACTTCCTGTGATTCTGGCCTGTACTGCAGTGCTTGTATGCATAAATAAATAAAAAAAAAAGAAAAAAAAACTATCACAATGAATTTTGAAAACCAAGCCTATAACTTTTCTAAATTGACAGTGGCGCTTCAAAATAAGAACTAACTGAGGCCTCCCTGGTGGTGCAATGGATTAAGCAACGCACTATGAAGCAAAATTCAGCCACTGCAGCACGAGTTTGATCAGTCACCGAGTTTGATCAGTCACCGGCCGGCTGGGGAGGAGGTCCACATAGCGCAGCAGACCTCTCCTGCTGCACTCTCTGCTCCCCTCAGCAGTGTGTTTCAGCCAATCCACCTGTTCTGTTCCCCCTCTGTCTCTGGTGAATCCTCTCACATCACCCCCCCCACCCACCGCCACCGCATCTCTGGCCTGTACCCCAGTTCTTGCATGTATAAATAAATATAAATAAATAAATCTTTAAAAAAAATAAGAACTAGCTGATCTGAAAATTCTGTTAGATTCAAAGGGAAATCTAATTCCTACTTCCAAAATATGGACTTAACTAGAGTATACTACCAATTCATTATTCCAAAAATTGATACAAATGAAAGAATTAAATATTCATACATTTAGTTTCCTTGCTATGAAATCTTTAACCCATAACGTTTTCTACTTACCCTCAATTACATGTTTAAAAGCAAAAATTCTAAAGATAAAATTCCTTAAGCACTATCTTTTTACTTTTGCTAGTAATGTATCATGAGTACACCTTTTCCAATTTTACTTTTGTAGATAATCTTTATTGGATATATTAGGACTAATCTTACTTAACAAAAAAACTCAATAATAATCTTACTCAATAACAAACAAAATGACCTCTATCTTATAAAAAAGTAAAATTCAGGAAAAAAAATTACCTTTTCCAGATATTACTTCTTTCTCTATCCGCCACCGAAATCCAAACTGATAAACCAAAATACTACGTTTACAACAAAGGAAATTTAAACATTACATTTAAATTTTATAAAAGTCTAGCCACAAAATCAATGATTGACATAAAGATCTCTTCCAAGTTAAACAGTAAACCTAATTGCTATCCTATCGTTTTCGCTCACTATAGTGTTCTAGGAACTTAAAAATACAATTGAATTACCAACTCTCTCTATAAAGGAATTTTTTTTTTAACTTCTAGACCACCTTAAAAGTAATAAGTGTCAGGTCACAAGATATACAAAACAAATTAATAAAAAAAAATCCTGTTCTATGACATTAACAGAAAAAAAAAGAGGTTTTGGTATAATAAAAAGGGAGTACATATAATACAGAAGACTGCAGCTTTTCAAGTCACAGTGTTTGAGTTCAAGTTTTAGCTCTATCACTTAACAGTAGTATTTTGGCTAAGTTATTGAGTTTCTTTGTACCTCAGTTTCCTCACATATAAAGTAGATAAAGTATAACTATATATACTTCTTTGGGTTATGAAGTTTAAATGGGATAATCCTGACATATAAAGCACTTAAAATAGTACCTGACACACAGAACACCAGCAGTTAGCAAACTATGGTTGATAGGCCTGCTGCCTATTTTTATAAATAAAGTATGATCAGAATGCAACCTTATCTATCCATTCTATGTATAGCATTTTCCCCACTACAACAGCAGACTTCAGTTAGTTGTCACAGAAACCATATGACCTGTAAAGCCTAAAATAGTTACTATCTGGCCTATTACAAAAGAAGTTTGTCAAGTCCTGTTTAATAAATGCTGAAAAAGTGTTATTTCATAGTTGATATTACTGCAGTCCCCTCTGGCTCACCAAAGGATACAATCAGCTATCTTCCATGTAACAGAAGAAAACACAGTATTCAAGACTAAAAGAACATACCTCTGATGTCATCATCCTAAGGTGAGTAGTCTTTGACTGACCTAAATCCAGTATTAATCAAGCTTCTGTCATGAGCAAAATTTGGCTCAGAGAAAGAACCAGAAAGAGCAACTGCACAATACTGCAGTCCTATAGTGAAACTTCCCTCCAGATTTCAAATATAACTATTTTTTGGATTAAACATTATTTTTTTCCAATGCATTAAGATATTTCATATTAGCAGCGAACTTAACATTTAAGTAATGGTTTAGTTCTATTCACTTTACTACGGTGGTTAAAAGCTCAGTTCTAGAATCATGCAGATCCAACACAAGTGCTCCCATTCATTAACTAGCTCAGCAACTCTGACAAAGTTACTTAACTTCTCTATTTCCTTCTGATGTATAAAAATGGAAAGAGTAACAACTTAACTTCATAGGCTGCTGTAGTAAGAGAATTCAATGCCTGGTTAACTGTGGCTAGTTTTAAAATCATCTATTACTTGAGTTAAGCAATTTTATATTTTAAATGCAAAAGAGGACTCCAAATATTTCAAAATATTCTGATTAAAACAAATGAAAATAAAACACCCCAAGTCTAGGAGAAAAAAAGTAATAAAAAATTCAAAATAACTCTATTTAGTTCTATTTTAAGCCCATATATGTGTGGGGGTGCATATATGTATGCACCAATCATTAGCCATGCCATATATGCTAGGATGTCTACTGAAACAATCAAATGTGTTTAATAGTATTTTCAAAACTTCTTCCCCATTCATTAATTTATCCAACAGATAATTATTAAACAACTACTTACTGAACTTAAGCGTTCTGCTAAGGAAAAAAAGTGAGTATTGAAAAACTGCCTGCCACTATGAAGTTTATAGTCTTATGGGGCAATAGAAATCTAACCACTATAATGTGACCTACTTATTAAAGACTGCATAAAGTTTTGCCTCAATGTTTTTATATCCTTTCATGACATGACTTTTCTGGATGAGAGGTTAAACACTGCAATTTTTCAGGGTTTGGTGCTTAGCCTCCTTCTCATTTTCCTCTCAAGCACAGAAAGACTGCTTGAATTAGCATCTTTAAAAGAATAATGTGGAGCATGACAGTATAATAAAAATTAATATTGTACTTGAATAAGAATCCTCTAAAATATCTAGAAAGAATACCTTATTTTCTTTGTATCTACTGAGATCTGCTATGCAGTATTCCTTGAATAATTTATCATAGTATTTCTTTGCAAGTCTCTTCTCCCTAGAAGCATTAAAAAAATACAAATCTTAGACATTTAAAAATTCAACCATAGTTTTTTATATGGAAACAGAATTGAGTAACACATACAAATATTAATCTTTTAAAAGCGGTCTCTTACTTGTGCATAAAATATCTGAATATTAACTACTAAAAGGTTCTTTCAGGGAGAGAAGCTAGAGGTGACTTACCCTTCACTTTTTACCTTTTATAATACGTGGATCTTCTCAATTATTTTTAGCTATTACTATTTAATTTAAAAATAGCATGGAGCCTCCCTGGTGGCACAAGGGGTTGAGCAGCCACTGCAGCGTGAGTTTGATCCCTCAGCAGACCTCTCCTGTCTCGCCCGCTGTTCCCCTTAACAGTGTATTTCTGTCCATCTGCCTCTTCTGCTCCCCACTCTGTCTTTGGTGAATTCTCTCACCCCATGTGCCTCTGGCCTGTACCCCAACTCTTGTATGCATAAGTAAATAAGATCTTTAAGAAAATAAAAAAGAGCATGTAATAGCATATTGTGGGACAACATATAATTTTATAAAATTGTTGTAAATTATTTTTTTAAGACAAAATTAAGCAACAAGAAGTCAGTCAAAGCCAAAAATTCTCAAAAGAACCAAACTAGATTCAATACTATAAGGCATGATTTTATGTGCTCTATTCAATACTGTTCCATGTAGGGGTTAAACTTCTTGGACAGATGACAAAGTAAGAAAACACTCAGCAGAAGAAATAAGACTAAAGTATTTGATGTTTTATGCCTCTAATGGTAAACATTACCAATTCATGTCCATTTCATCCTCCTCATTCCATAGGAATCTATGATTTTCACGTATAACGTCCATATCAGTTTTATCATTTTCCCTGGAAAATAAAATTATTTCAATTTAATATAAAGAAAAATTAATCAAATATTGGCAGTTAAACAGTTCAGAATTTTGACTGTAAAAAATATAATGGCTAAAGATTACAAAAAATATTATGTGTGAGTATATAAGAATACATATATTTATGAAAATTCTATTTATCTTCAAAAAATATTTATAAAGACTACCACTACAGAAGCAAATTAAATTAATAAGGAACCCATCCATCTCTAGTTCTGGTTTCAATTTACAAATAGTGCTAAATTACTGAAGCCAGGATGAGAAACCTGAATAGATTAGGAAAAGTAAATGCGAGTAAGTGTCACAACTGGATCAAGTCAGTAATACATCCCACTGAGATCCAATTTTTCAAATATAGGAGAAATGAAGTCTTCCATATCTTACTTTAGTTCAGCTTCTATTCTCAGAGATACTAAGTAAAAGACAAAGAATTTAAGGGGATGATTTTTCAATATGCTAATAGTTTGGGAATAGAATAAAAAATCTGGGGGGAATCCAAGATAAACTGACTGGGGATATAAGTCTGGGGAGATGAGTTGATAGGAATATTTAAGGTCTCTACCAAATCAGCAAATTTTTAAATCAAAGGAAAAAGCAATCCACACAAAACCTAGAGGCCCTGATAGAAGAACCTCAAAAACTGGAAGAAATTTTTGTGTGGGAAATATTAAATGCTTCTTGCTTGCCCTCCCTTTTAAATAACAATCTTAAACACTGAGTTCTAAAAAGTTCATTATTTTAAAGATCCTTGCTAAGAAATACTACTATACAATCAGATACATAAGTATTCCTTATCTACCCTGATAATGCCAAGAGAAGATCTGGCTCAGCAGGTAAAGAGGCTACAACTGGGATCGGTAGCCAAAGAAGTGGGATTCATAACAAGCTGCTCAGCTAAGAGCTATGGATGGCCTTTGCACCTTATTACAAAACAAGGAAACGAACTTCTATGTGAACATCACAGTACTTACCCTAATCTCCTGAAATCTTCTTTTTTGCCACCATAGTATAAAATATAGTCATTTACAAATTTTGTATGCCTTTGATACTGAAAAGCAAAAAATTAAGGATTTATGTATTCAGGAGCTGTTCTATATCCATTATATATTATGGAGTGAGGAAAAAGCATACTAAGAGTCTATTTATACTTTTAAAATATGCAAATATGTACAATACATAGTTATAAATTCAAAAAAGACCTAAGAAGATAAGTAGTAAACTGTTAAGCGTTAATATGATCACGAAGAGAGGCTTTCATTTTCTACTGTATATTCTTTTGAACATTTTTCAAGCATCAATTACTCTTGTTATAAAATACATCTCCATCTGGGGAGAAAGAGAGCTACGTAGTCTATTGCTGAACTGCATACAGCCTTATACCAACACTCACTTCAATCATCATAACGTGAAGCATAAGTTGTAGTTTCTAAAATTAAAGGTAAGGAGCTTAATTGATCTTTCATTAATATAAAATATAAAACAGCTATTCTAGTAACAATAAAGCTTCTAGAACAGAAGATGTAACTTTCATAAAATTAAATCCTTGCATTTGGCTTTCAAATAAAATCCTTGCATTAAGCGTTAAAATAAACCAGATGTTATTTTTTAAAAAAGATTTATTTATTTATGCATACAGGAGCTGGGGTACAGACCAGAGGCAAGGGAGGTGAGAGGCGTCACCAGAGACAGAACAGGGAGCAGAACAGGCAGATCCACTGAAATATACTGTTGAGGGGAGCAGCAGGTAAGGCAGGAGAGGTCTACTGTGCGATGTGGGTCCCTTCCCTGGCTGGGAATCAAACTCTGCCGCTGCTGTGCCCAGATGTTATTTTTTACACTTGCTTTTAGTATTCAAAGATTCCACAGACATGTTGTTTTCAGTGCAGTTTAACAAAATATGAGCAATTCAGTTTTAGTTTTAAAAAGCTCAGATCTCTAAGAGCTGAATATGGATGTAACAGAACATTCTCATCTATAATACTATCTGTGACTATACCTTATTTTATTAAAGATAGAATTAGTGACTTAACTGATCAAAGGTGTTCTCCTAGAATAAGTCTGAGGACTGTCCATGAAGAGAAAGTACATGATAGTGGTCTAGGAGAGTGGGAGAGGGGAACTACAGAAGGAAATGATTACAGAAAGGTTTAAGGAAACTTGAGGGTAACATATTTGTTCATTAATTATATGTGGTGATAGTTCCACATATGTATAATTATGTACAACTTGTCAAGTAAACACTTTTTTTTTTTAAGATTTATTTATTTATGCATACAAGCACTGGGGTACAGGCCAGAGGTGCGGGGGATGAGAGGATTCACCACAGACAGAGCCGGGAGCAGAACAGGCAGATCAACGGAAGCACACTGCTGAGGAGAGCAGCGGGCACAGCAGGAGAGGTCTGCCGCGCCATGTGGGTCCTCTCCCTGGCCGGCAGCAGAGATAGAACTCGTGCTGCAGCGGCTGAGGTTTGCTTCATAGTGCGTTGCCCAACCCACTGTGCCACCAGGGACGGCCAGTAAACACTTTTAAAGTGTGCAGTTTGTCTACCAATTAGACTAAAAATTCATAAAATATTTTTGGCAATAACTTTTAAAAATAAATAAATACTAGTTTACAAAGATGTGAACTAGTCAATAATCAGGTGCAAAAGAAAGTAAGAATTCAAAGAACTAAAAATGGGAGTCATGGAAAAATGAGAGCTTGGCAAAAAATTGGTGGGAACAAGTATTTCCAAGTTTATGGACTTTCTTATATATTTATACAACATTAGTAATAAGTCTTATTTTTGTCTATAAGCCTTTCTTATATATTAGTAAAAGAGAATGGTACTCAAAAGTATAAAAGGCAAAATTTCTTGTAAACAAACATTTATCTTTAAAAATAAAATATAAAAGGTCTATTTGACTTGACAAGATTTTATGAAATAAAAAGCAGATTTTAGACTAGTCTATTAATCATAAAAAACTAGAATACGAAAAGGATACAGCATCCATAGCTATGAGATGAAATCTTCTATTTTTTGCTTCTTCCCTGTTAAGACAAATTTTATTTCAAACAAATGCAAACATCTATTTTCTAATTAATACAATCAAATTCCCAAGTCCCTGCATTTACAAAACATCTTAAACTACAATAAAGTTAATTTACACTAACATAGCTTACCTATCCAGCAATTCCGCTGCAACTTGTTTATGGGCCACTTTTCCATGTTTTTCTTTCTGAAACGGCTTTTTGAGCAATAAATCATCTTCAACTACCCTGGTTTATTCGAAAGAAAATTTACTTATTAAGAGTTCATTTTTCTCAAAGGGTACTTCCTGTTTCTTTATATTTTCATTATTAGAACATTTTAAAGAATTCAAATGTTAAGAGTCATGGCGTGTTACTAAGACATTTTACATTTCCTTAAATAGCTTATTAACTTTAATACCTATAAAACGGAAAGATGAAACTAACCAAAGCACAAATTCTGCTGTCAAACCACCTAAGTTTCTGGGTCTAAATCCTGGCTCTCCAATCACTATCTTAATCTCAAATAAGACTAATTTATTCTTTGTGCTACAATTTCTTCGTAAATCATTTGTGAAGGTAATGAAGCTTTGTAATTGGTACAATGGAAAAAAGGACTGATTACAGATGATATACACTATAGATCATAAGGCATAAGTATTTAGATAGATATAATCTTAGAGTAGAGAAGACTATCCAACTAGATTTACTCAGACCCTATTATTAAAAAGTATTATTTTTAAATGAAAACTCTAGAAAATATAAAGCACCATAAAATGCAATTTATTAAAATTAATACTATTGTTTTGGCTATCTGCAAGGACTGAGTACCCTAGAAAAATTATGAGTTCCAAGTAGTATGCTTAATACATTGTCCTCAGTGTAATATAATAAATCAGTACGTATAAGTAAGGAATCAGTCCACCACACCTTAGTTAATGAGTAAATCAAATTTCTAAGCACTGGAAGCTGAGAACGGTGTTCCTAGTCATAGCAGCTCCACTAAGATGTAGCCTCCTTGCCAGGCTCAGGCTTTATTTGCAGACAGTTTTTGTCCCTTCCAAATCAATAAAAACTTCATGAGCTCTTTCCCTTGACCTCTTACAGTTTGCTCATTTACAAAACCATGAAAATTGTGCTGCCTTATAATCTCACTCCCTACACCAAACTCATTTTGAAGTCAAATACTAGCAAAAAAGACCACCAGCAAGCCCCTTCTTAATTGGATACTAGAAAGTAACAAGTCCTTTAGAACTGAATGAAAAAGATGCAACAGGGAAATTTAAAAGCTTTGTTTTTCTTTTCTTCTGCTTCCTTTTCCACAGATCTCTTCATAGGATAAACATGTTCTTTTTTACACATTATCATTACAGTTTAATGAACAAAAATTTCATTCTCTATGCATAGTTGTCCTCACATGTGCAATACTATTTACTTAACACTCATCTCAACATAGAAAAGGTTTGAAACACAAATCAATGATACAATTACTTACTTTTTTTTCCTTTTGCTAGATTCTCCACAGTGTTCATCATCACTGAAATCAGAGTCATAACCTCCATGGCCGTGCATCTGTAAAGGAATGTGAACTAGCTAATTAGAAGCTAAGTTGCCAATAGTTCAGTAAACAGAATACTTCAAAATTAAGTTATTTTAAAAAGTAACAAAAATTGTAAAGGATTGTGGTTGCAGGTCACTATTCATGAGTTACCCAGCTATCTAAAACATCAAAACAACATCCACTCACTTTAAAATAACAAGCCTGACCCTTCAGAAATGAAGCAACAATTTCACCTGATTAACTAACATCAGACCAACAGTGGAAGCTACTGATATTTTCATTGAAAACCATGTCTAGAAACTGCCTCCAGGTGATTACATATAAGGTTCAGCAAAGCTTCACTTCTATTTGACTGACAACAACAGTTCCTGTGTATTTACATCAAGTTTGTTCCAGACATTGTGTCAGACGCTTTTTCTAATTCTGCAAGTTAGTAATTATTATCTCCACTACCAAGATGAAGAAATCAAGGAAATGATGTAAATTAATTATACAGATGTGATTCCTAAACCCATAATTTAACTATTCCAATTGTCTCTTTAGAATGTCAAAATTTTAATTTGTTATAGTTCATTAGACTTACTGTATTTGTGACAAAGTACACTATCAATTGATGAAATTTTTCCTGTTATCTTTTTCAACATATGTGGAAATATCCTTTTGAAAAAAAAAAAAATAGTTTCTTCCAAATAAACTACTTTGTTCTTTGGCCTAGTCAACTTTAACTTGTTTTATTTTTTAACTGAAATTTTTAAAAACGCTAAAATATTTCAATTATCACTCAGTTGTGTTGGAAAAAGTTCCTGATTTAAGCATTATATTAGGGTACACATTAAAGGGGATGGATGAATTATTTAATTACTTGATGTCATATACCCAATTCACATGGCTAAAAGGAAGCAGTCCAAGTCAACCAATTAATCAATAAATTTAAACTTTAATATTCACTATAGCAAGTGCAACAAGAAATAAAGAACTCCCTAAACTTCATGCCCTGGGACTAAGACAAGTCTCTAGTCCTGACTACCTTGAATAAGTTATTTCATCTCCTTGAAATTCATCTGATAAACAAGGTGGCTACAGAAAGTCACCCTTAAATCTTATGAATCTGTGATCTTCCTATGGCTCCATTTTCATAAAATTTAGATGTGTGTCTCTTACCTGTCCCATAGATTTATATAAAAGGAAAGGCCCTAGCCAAGGTTGGAGTTGGAGGTTAGCTTGCAACTGTCATCACCTTACAAACACACCTGGATCTCACACCCTTTCTCAGGTCAACTCCTTGCTTCAGTTGTATTATAACATTGGTTCAAGCTATACCAGACTCTCACTTCTTGTCCTGTTTTTGATTTCTTCACATCTTGATGAGCGACATCATTGTGCAGAATTTAGAGCTATGTTCTACAAACAGTCAACCAGAATTCAAATCCTGACTTTGCACTTTTCATTTGTCTTTCTTGGGGGATGT
The DNA here is from genome assembly GCA_019455555.1 of Galemys pyrenaicus. Taxonomy (NCBI): domain Eukaryota; kingdom Metazoa; phylum Chordata; class Mammalia; order Eulipotyphla; family Talpidae; genus Galemys; species Galemys pyrenaicus. The sequence goes on along the minus strand of JAGFMF010011406.1, from coordinate 7,021,412 downwards.
TCCTTAGCCTCTCTAAGCCTCAGTCTCCCCATCTATAACATGAGGCTAAGGAGACTACTGGCCTCACAGGACTAGATGTTAAATGCGTTACTACATACAAGGGGCTTTAGAACAGTGTCTGATACAGTAAATCCTTGTAAATGTTCCATTATCATCATCATAACCTTGTTCCTCACCCCAAAACACCACCTCCTAACCTTGCTCCTCCTCTCTCACTTTTTTCACTGGAGGTTTCATCCATCCCACACCCATTTCAAGTTAGTGGTGGAACTAAAGCGCTCTCACTCACTTCAGACTACGAATCAACTGACAAGGGCCGAGAGAAACTCGAGCAGTGACACGCCGGGTGTCTCCTGAATCTGTTATCCAAAAGAAAAGGAAGAGAATCAATAGCATATGATGAGCAAGTTTCGACGTCCTTCTTCCCAACCTCAAATACAGTCACGGCCCTTCTCACACACCCCTGTCCTTCCTTCCTACTCTGTCAATTTCGTCCCCTGAACCGACGTTTCCTCCTTTCCCGGGGGCTGCAGCGACGATCCACGGCCTGAGCGAGCCGCTGCAAAGCTGGCCTGTCTGCCTGGCAGCCCAGCCACCCCCCAGCCGACACCGCCTCCTGCTCCCGCCTCTCCCTACGGGTCCTGAAGGGGCCGCTTCCGGTCCGGCCCGGTCGCGTGTCACACCTAAATGGCACCGTCCCCGGGAGCGACGACAAGGTGCAACAGCTAGCACATCCCCTGGAAACAAAGGCGCCGGAAGAACAAGGCCGAGAAGAGGTTTCCTACTTCTTCCAAATCGCAGTCCACAGTTATTTCTTGAGCCTCCCCGCGACCCTTCTAGGGAGCTCAGCATTTAATATCGTATGGTACACTAAAATATATTTTGGTTTAGAAAAAACCCTGCCTGAATATCACTGCCGTCCTCTTTCTAGTAACCTTAGTAACGCCTCCGTGGAGCATCCTTGCTGTAAGAGCCTGGGTTTCAGATCTGCGTCTCCTCCCACTCCTTCTCCCAATGAAACAGTTGTCATAATTAGAACAAAAATAACTTTCCACCGTTTCACCGCCCACACAATAGATATCATTCCAAATGCAGATCTGGTAGCAGAGATGTTCTTCGAATTTCTGAGGTTAAGAAGAATAGGGCAGAGGGGAGATTTCACAGGGTCGCAGATTCTCTGCAGACAAGCTGCCTGGCATGTGGAAAAGGGATCTAAAATAGATCTTTAAAAAAAAATTTCAGGCAGGAAAGTTATTTTTAGCTCCACCAGGTTCTCTCTGTATTTTACCTTTTCTACATTATGACAGCCCCATTCTGCTTTGCAGTCTAATTACCTGATTCATGTCTTGTCTCCCTGAGGCTGATGGTTTCATCTTTGCTTCCTCCTCAGTAACCAACACTGTGTCTCCAAAATCACAAGCGCTAATTAAGTATTTGTTGAATTGAATTGGAATGCCTCTGACTTCTACAGTGGACCCATTTTGGAGAAAATCTTAATATCTACATCATTTTCATTTTTTTGTACTAAACAGTAGATAACAACATGGTAAATACATCCTGCTTTGCCCAGTGTGGTGAATGAGATCTTAAGAATCTGTGTTGTTCTGTTATTAGCCCCACTTTGCACAAGAGATATGGAAGCATAGAACTTAAAGAACTGGTGGAGGTCTACAACAGGACAGTAAGTACTTTTCTCCAAAGCACAGTCCCTTGCTCCTATTCTCTTCTTTTTCTTCTCTCTTTTTAAACTAACTGATTTTTTGGAAAGCAGCTCCTGGTTCTAACATGTTAAGAATTTCAGATCTGTTGCTACCAGAGTGTTCAGCTAAAGATGTACATTTACCCCTTGGGCAGAAGTTTTTGACACGGAAAAAACAGAACATATACGTTATGGTTAGGTCACATAATCTGAACCAAAACAATTAATACAGCTAGAAAATCTATGTGGCCAGAAAATATCAAGTTAGTAATTATACCTCATTAAAACTTTTTTCTTACATTCAAGTATTTATTAAAGGCCTGCTCTGGGCAGGACACTGTCCTAGTCCTCAAAAGTGTAAATATGTGTAAAAGCTAGTCCTTATTGTCAAAGGTTGACTAGAAAGAATATGTGGAATGGTAGCAGTATATTTTGTCATGTGTTAAGAGCCTAGTAAATGGCATGAACCTGTGGTTCCCATTCTGTAATGTGTGTTATTGAGTAATGAGTATGAAAATTTGAATATCCTCAGTGCTGTGTAACTCAAATATAGCAACAAAATACTGTGACAGGTATGTGATGGGAGTAAGAGAAGTTGGGTTATGTTGATAATAAAAACATCAACTAATATTTCTAGTTCAAGTTATAAGCCTGCATTCTGCTAATATTTTATAACTTTTTGCAGATTGTATTTCCCAAAAATGATCACATCTCACTTATTAAAAGGTAATAAAGTATATTAAAAATTTTAAGTTTATTTGAACATGATCTAATCTAAAAGATAGAAAGTAGTTCTGAAGTTCAAAATGAAGAGTTTTTATAGCTAGAAGACAGCAGGAACAAGGTAGGTTTCTTGACCCAGTACAGGGACAAGAAAAAAAAAATGATTGGTTATCACAAGATTATTTTCCTTTAAGGAATGGCAGGGGTCTATGCGGCAGATTACTGAATTAGTGCTATTCAAGTGACTCCTGATTGACTGGGTTAAGGTTCCATTTCTAGGAGAATAAAAACTGAGTGTTAAGTTCTGGGGCCTAGCAAAAGTAACTCCACTTTAGGCATGCCATCTTCTTTTTAACACTTATGAGACATGTTCTTATGAGATGACACTTATCACCTTTGTGGTAATCTCAGACCTAAAACCTCAGGCTTGAATCTAGACATGCCACTGATTACAAAAAAAAAAAAAAAAAAAAAAAACAACAACAAGAACAACAAAAACAGTAATACTAAGTGACTTCAGAGATTAGCTTGCAAAAAACAGTGATAGAGCTTCTACCTGGCTCTCTGTCTCTCCTCATCCCCAGTTGACATGGAGTACAGCAGAGATGAGCTGTCTCCAGTGAGTTCTGGCTAGCCCCTATCCTTCGCCCCCATCCCATTACAGATCAGTAAGCAAAATAAAATGCTTCAAGTTACTAAATTTAAGGGTGGTTTGTTACATAGCAATAGATAACTAGAACCATTTTCATTTAATCCCCACAATATTGATGAGATACCAGCCATCCTGGGCTTTCTTTGTTTCCTCCACATGAATGCCTCCTCAAATTTACTCTCCCCTTCATCTGGAATGGTCCTCAATTCTTTTGCTTGGCCAACTCTTTCTTGTCCTTCAAACTCAGCTTAGGTGAAGGAGAAGCCTTTCATAACCAATCTTTCCCATAGATTAGGTTAGATTACTATAGTATGTACATGTTGCCTTCTGTAGCATGCAGCTACTGACGGGGTTCAACACAACTCCCCATTATATGGCACCCTGACATATTGAATACTGCAAGCAGAAGGAATTTGAGAACTGCAGGTGCAGGAAAGGCTTCTCCCACCTCCCTTGAAACAGATCTTAAGATTCTAATATGAGAGGTACTGTCTCTATATCTAGAGAAAAGAAGCATCTTTATCGCTGAAGACGGGAAGAATCTATCAGAGAAGAATTGATCTAAGAAGCCTTGCCTGCATTCTCTCATTCTCTAATCTTACCCGTATATATTTGTCCTATCACATTTTCCCACGACTTCCCACTCTTCATCAAAACTAACATTAAAATGCTCAGGTTTGCCATTTCTTTGAGTCTTAGTTTCCCTATAAAGAAAAAGTTATGGTAAGTGTATTTGCCAGGCAGAACTTTCATTAAATAATATTCTTTTTTCTTTTTGAGCTTTCTTTTGTTACAGAGCTCTAGTCCAGAATTTAGAAGAGTAGAAAGAAACAGCTTCTTGAATAAGTGTTATAGAAATGCAAATTAAGGACACAATGCAGACAATTACATATGCACCAGAATGGCTAAATGAAAGAGAGATCTAATGCTGATGTACATGTGGTCTCACTATAACTCTTATATGTTGCTAGTGGAAGTACCAAGTGGTAAAATAATCTCAAAGTTATTTAATAATACTTACTAGTGTTGGATGGATGGATGGATGAATATTAGAAGTATAAATATAGGTATAGAGATATCCAATATCTTACGTATTTCACTGCTCAGTATATTTCCAATAGAAAAGTGTGTATACGTTCAACAAAAAACCTGAATTAGAAAGTTCGTAACAGAATTATTTGAGCCAAAAAATGGAAACAAATCAAATATCCATCAATATTAAAAGAGTTAAAGGAATTGTGGCTTATTGACACAGTGGACTACTATACAGCAATGAAAATGAACAAATTCAATGGCATAGATGAATCTCAAACACTTAGTGCTGAACAAAAGAAACGTTGTATATACAAAGAAATACATAGGTCATGGTTCCATTTATATAAAGAACAAAAGCAATCTATCTGCCAAAAATCAGGAAACAGTAGTTTCCCTGGTGGACACAGGTATGGGGGCTAGAAGGATCCAAAGGAAGTTGGATCTAAGGCACTTTGGGAAAATGGTAATGCTCTGTTTCTTAATCCTGGCATTCATTACATGAGTGGTTCATTCACACCTGTGATTTGTACACTTTTATGTATGTGTATTCAACTTCAACAAAAGATTTACATTGTTAAAATTCATCTGTTTCTAGAAGTTTTTAAAATTCTAACTCTAATTGGTAAATGAAAAGTGTGGCAATTGAAGTGTCTCAGGCAAACAAAATAGGGTGGAGTGTTCATAGGTGGGATTTTCTAGAACCTCAGAAATCATGCTAAATAAAAGCCTAGCTAGTCAATGACAAATTTCCTGTAGGCTTTGAGATGGAGTCAGACAGAGGGTTCAGTAAGTGCTGAGAAAGACTATAGTCAACACCCAAGAACTGAAAGCACCCAGGCTTTGAATGCTTGGCAAGGATGTCCTGTACTTTCTGTTCATTTTTAAGCCAGGCTCTGGCAGAAGGCAGCTCTACAACCTCCATAGTAAAGCTGGATCCATGAATAGAGATGCAGTCTAACAGCTATCTTTTGCAAGGTGGTCAAAGGTCAGTCACTTGCTCTTGTAAATGCCTGGAGGAGGCTGCCAGAGTAGGAATACTATGGCTGGATGGACACTGGGAAGCAAGGTGGAAAGACAGCAATATACCAATTAGCCAAATGAATTGATTGGCATTTTTAGGCCTGCTCCCAGAAGGTAAGGACAGAGACAGGATGTCTCTGAAGCAGTAGTGGTTAAGGAGCCTTGTGATTAAATGACAAGGAGACACTTACTGGGTTAGATAAGATGAGAAGCAAAGATCAGCAGCACTAAATACCACTGGGAAACGGAAGCACTTTTTCAGTTACGTAATAGCTGTGGGCATATAGATTTCATGGATTGGGAATGTGCAAAGTGAGGAATCATATTCATTATGAAATAATGGTTGGTTGGGTCTACATCTCTTCATTTTCTTTAAGGATTAAGTAGGCATCAGTCTATAATCATGGAAACAACATAATTTCCATCTTCAAGGTTCGACTGTATGTGGGACACAGGAGCAGAAATAGGCCGTGATAAAAAGGGGCAGTGGAAAGAATAAACCTACAAAGTTATGGGAGCCATAGGGAGGGTCCCTTAACCCTGAAAGAAGGACAACCAGAAAACGCCTGGGAGATAGGACTTTGTATTCAAAATGCTTAAAACACAGGTTTAAGTAACCCTATGCTACAAATGGCACTGACTTCATATCCAAAGAAAGGGCAAAATACCCTCCCAGACCTCCCTACAGTCCTCGAAGAAGTCCAGCAGTCCCTCTCTCTTTCTAAGGCGTAAGCAAGCTCCAAGTAGGTGTTAGCCATATCACATGATTTCAGAATTTAAGATCCCAACTGGTTATGTAGTGAGTGCTGATACAGTCTAGTGAAAAAATCCCGTGAACTAAGTCAGCTGCGTATCTAAAGATACATGTCATTATTTATATGTGGTCAAGCAACTAGACATAAATAGTAAGCAATTTTCTTAATGATACCTTAATCAACATATTCTCCGAAAGTAAAACCTCTCTGAATAGTTGTCCTGGTACTGAAGGCGATAATTGGTGGTAGGAAATGGAAATAAACACACAGAGCTAACACAAATAACTGACTAAGCTCAAGGAAATAGTGGTAAACAGGACAGAGAGAGCTCATGCCCCTCCTGACTTTGTATAAAAGCCACAGCATCAGAAGTAATAGTTCAGTTCATAAATAGAACTCTTCAGTGACATACTTTATTTTTTTTAAAGATTTATTTATTCATGCATACAAGCACTGGGGTACAGACCAGAGGTGTGGGGGGTGAGAGGATTCACCACAGAGAGCGGGGAGCAGAACAGGCAGATCAACAGAAGTACACTGCTGAGGGGAGCAGCGGGCACAGCAGGAGAGGTCTGCGGCTCCATGTGGTCCCCTCCCTGGCCGGCAGCAGGGATCGAACTCGTGCTGCAGTGGCTGCGGTTTGCTTCATAGTGCATTGCTTAACCCACTGCGCCACCAGGGAGGCCCCGACATTTATTGACGGGAATTTATTGACTTTATTGACGGGAACTTTGTTAACTAGTGTAGGAGAGGTAGAGTAGAAAAGTTGGCCAAAATTGCTAGAGCGATTCATTTTTCCAGAGATGTTAGAAATCTGGATTTTTAGATTTAAAATTCTGATTTTCAATATTGACATCCAGATAAAGTTTAAAAATAAAAGCAAAACATTGCACAGGACAGAATGCTTCTGTGAGTTGAACTGAATCCATAGGAAGCAAGTTCCCAAGTGCGCTCCCTTGAAAACCGTGCCTCTGGCGATGGCTTGGAAGCAAAGGTAGAGACTGTGTGGGAAGCACCTCTCAGAGTAAACAGGTCCTCGTAACTCAGGATTCCCCTGGAAGGAAGTATAAGCCATAAACACCCTAGAAAGAGGGCTGGGCGCCGGCACAGGCTGGACCAGGTTCATAGGTCCCTGGGCAGGAGAATCTACTGAGTAAGAAGAACAAGGTGTCACCCAAAGAGAGGGAAGGAAGTCACATCCCAAAGCGTGCTGACGATGGCGAATTTTACCTAAGCCCTTTGCTCCTGGAAAACGGTGACTATCAACGGATTCCACCACCAGTCCCCACTTTCATGTTCTGGAAAACTGCTTACGTCAAAGAGCCACTCTTTCACATATGAACTTAGATAGAGCTCAGAAGCTCCGTTTAACCCATGCCAAGGCTAGACACGGACTTGCCTAATTCCCATCCTTCGCCTCATAAGTGATAAACTGAATTGCTCACTCCCCACTGGATAAGCTTGTTAAAATGCTTGTTAACCAAACTTTGGTTGCTCCTCTCCTTCCAAGCCCTGACCCTTGGCCCATCCTCCGCCTGAGTCAGCACATGCCCCTCCTGAGGACGGAGTGGCCTCAGCATAAAGTAGTCTCTGATCATACTACACTTTCATCTCACTTCCCTTTTTAGCCTTGTTCACATGTCTCTATAAAAAAAAAACCATTTTTACTTTTTCCCTGATCTTTGAGACACTTTCAGGTTCTCTATTATAGTAGTCCCTCCCCCTTGCAGGAATCTTTTGAAATAAAAGTCTCTTCTGACTAAATCCAGATTCGGTTTTTGTTTCTTTATTTGACAATGTTTTTGTGTATCCTGCATATTCTGCATAATTTCTGACAATAAGTGTGGTATTGAAAATGTTCTGTTTCTGACCAGAAGTATAATCTATTGGATGCTGCCCACACAGACATACATGAGAGGTTTAAAGACAGAAAGGCAAAATGAGGCATGTAAGTCATCCTGAGCTAAGGAAGGGAGGGCTTCCAGGGGGAGGAGGACAATTCACAGGACAATAAGAAGAAGAGAAGTAGGTATTTGGTAATTAGACATTTGTCCTGCCATACAGATGGGCCATAAAAAGTTGTTTCTGATAATCTGATTATGAAGAGGCACCCCCTTATCTAAATTTTTCTAGGTAGTTAAAGAAGAAGAAGAAAATTTCTCTTGAGCCATTCTGCAGGATCCCATTGCAAAGTGGCACGTCTTGGGAAGGCTTATTCTGATCTCTATCCACAGGACACCTAGAAATCTTTGTTGCCGATTTCAAAGTCTTTCATAATTTCTGCTGACACCACACTCCAGGACACTGAGCACCCCATCCCAGCAGTGAGTGAACCCATTGCTCTGATTGCCTCAAGTCTTTCAGCTCTGGGGTAGCTCCTGGAGCAGTGAGTTCTGCACAAGGACTAGCTGCGAAGTGCCAGCTGGTGGGGTATCCAGCCATTCCTGCTACAGATATTTAATATCTACTAGGAGCCAGCATTGTGCCATGCACACAGTGGAAATGAAAGCATGCTGGTCGCTGCCCTGCCCTCAGGAGGCCTACCCTCCAATGGGAACAGGACGAGTAAGTAAATAAGCAAAATAATTTCAAACTATGATAAAGATAACGAAGAACACAGCTGCCCACACCAAGAACACCAAGAGGGGCTCGTTTAGGTAAGGTGGTCAGAGTTAGCTGCTGAGAAGAGAGAACATTTCAGCTGAGATTTGAGCGATGACGAGGAGCCAGTCATCGGAGTGTGGGGGTGGCAGGAGGCCACAACTCCAGTCTGTCCTCACCTTCCAGTGCTTCTAGGGGCGGGCCTACAGCAGCTGCAGTCACTGCTTCTCCCAGGGGGGTATGCAGGACTCAAGAAAGGCCAGGTCCTGCCCAGCTCCCAGCCAGGCCCCTCCCAACCAGCTCACCCTCCTTCCTCTTTAGTCCCAGTTTCCCCTTCAACCCCCTATCTGTTAAGTGAAGCCTGAAATGTCTTCAACACATGAACAACAGTTGAACCCACAAAAAGAGATAAAAGGCTTTAAAAATGCAAATGAGTAAGAGGGAATTAACACATTAGTGCGACTGTGTAAATGAATGAGCTCTTTTGCTGAACTGATTTGATTAGAAAACTGCACAGCACAAGGACCTTATGGGCCAGAGGAAAGACCAAGGGTGGGGGGTAAGGGACACCTAGATCAATGTCACCTGTCTCACAGTTATGTCCAGGTCTTTGGCAATGGTTTATCACAGCTCCAAAATCATTTCACGCTGCTCCATGACTCTCACCGGGAGGCCAGCAGCAGAAGGGCTAGGCTGGGAACCATCTGCCCAAGTTGGAGCACTGCAAGAGAAGGAAGAGGGCAGTATCTGGGGGCACTGGTATGGGTAGGAGAGGAAGCAGGAGATGTAGAACCAATGACCTAGAGAGTCTACAGAACCAGAAAAATAATGTATCTAAGCAACAGAGGGAAATGTTTAAAGAGAGGAAATAACCAATTATGTCAACACAGAGGGACTGTTTCTCAAAATGTGTGTAGTTCTAGGAACAAAGGCATTAGAATCCCTCTGGAGATTATTAAGAATTCATCTTCCTAAGCCTCAGCCACACCTGGTTTGTACCCTCTGGCACTGAGGACAGAAAGATTGCAAGATCAAGTTCAGGAAAATGTGCAGAAGGAAGAAAGATATTTAGGTTGGTAGTAAGAACTGAGTAATATGGATAAGCAGAAGTTTATTAAAACAGCAGTGAAGAGAGTGCCTGAGGATGGAGTAGAGGATGGTCCAACGGCACATCTATTCAAGGCTCAGCAAGTAGGGGCTTGATCCTAGAGAGGATGGAAGGAGCTTCAGAGGCTAGGCGTGGGGTGGACAGGAGTTAGAGAAGCTGACCTATTTCCCATGGAAGAAAAGACAGCAGGAGTTTACTAAATGCAGAGCCTGACCCCGCAGCTTCAGGACCAGCAGGACCTTGTTACACATACAAAGTTCTGGGGTTCACTCCAGAACTGCTGCATCAGACGTACTGGGGTAGGCCCCACCATCTGTGTTTTAACAAGGCCTCCAGGTGATTCATTGCTCCTGAAGGTTGAGAACTACTGAATCAGGGAATTGCTAAAGAGACGGGTGTGTTTGCGACAATGCTATGTAGTGCTCCAGGCAAGGACTTGGCTGAGGGGGAGAAGGGGGGGGGGGCTGAAGAAAGTTGCAGGAGGTCTGGGATGACTGTTGCAGGCACTGACTATAAAGGGTCAGTTAGCGATTTGCAGGAATTGCCAAACTAAAACACACGGGACAGTAAAAGAGCTGATGACTTATAATAACAGCACATTTGAGTTGCCTGGGGAGATAATTCAAAATATTCTAAAAGCTGTATGTCCTGAGATACTTATAATATTGTAAGACTAAATCCTTGTTTGCCCAAATTTAGAGGAAGAGTTAATAGAGTACCCTGGCATTCATTAGTGCCTTGTGAAGACTGTCAAGGAGAGAAAATATCTATGATACAACGGTGAGTAAAAAAAAAATAACCTATAGGGCCTCCCCTGGTGGCGCAGTGGGTTAAGCAACGCACTACGAAGCAAATCGCCTCCACTGCAGCAAGAGTTCGATCCCTGCTGCCGGCCAGGGGGGGGACCCATATGGCACAGCAGACCTCTCCTGCTGTGCCCGCTGCTCCTCTCAGCAGTGTACTTCTGTTGA
>JAGFMF010011406.1:6923703-7010798 GCA_019455555.1 Galemys pyrenaicus | reverse complement strand
TGCTCCCCGCTCTCTGTGGTGAATCCTCTCACCCCCCTACACCTCTGGCCTGTACCCCAGTGCTTGTATGCATAAATAAATAAATCTTAAAAAAAATAACCTATAGAAGTATGTATATATACATTATAAATATACCTATATATAACTTACAAATACCTAAGTGTTATTATTTGTGTGTGTGTGTGTGTATAAAAGATAAAGATATTTATTTTTTAGAAAAGCACTTTTGGGGAAATGATTGGAGTTTTAAAATACATAGACAGAAAGTCACTAGGGTCAAGGACATGCCTATTGAACTTGCCACTATGGAAGGAATGGCCATGGCTAGGTGGAGTTAGCTTCTGAATGAGATGGGCTTTATTCTGGAAGTGAAAGCCATGGGATGAGATGGGAACCAGGAACTGCTTTCCAGCACTGGCTCAGAACCAGAGCACACAGGATGGAAACACTTGGGTCTTCTCACAGCCCTTGAGGCCACTAAGTTATCTAGGGCAGAAGGACATGATGGAGAATAATAGGAGATGGCCTTCTCAAACCAAAACTGGGATCCAAGCCTGCCAAATATGCAGATGCTTGGGAGTAGGCCAGCATATTTAAATCTGGGCACTCCCAGGAAAAATGAGAGAGGAGTGATCATGTTGGGTCAGCAATTCTAAGACATCTTTTATAGTTAGAGACTACCAATCCCCATTCATTTTACAGATAAGGAAAATGAAGGTAAGGGAAGTTTAACCACTTGCCTAAAGCCATACAACTGTACAGATACCAAGGCCAGGGCTAAAGTGAAATCTCCTGTTTTGAGCAACAGGCTTCCTGGATGAAGGACCCCAAACCCTGGGCTAATGAGCTGAGATGACATAGGACTGGTAACAGGAACTGGTAAGAAATCACTGGCTAGGGAAGTAACATGGTGAGCAGAGTGTTTGAAGGACAATGATGTGTGAATTGGACAGGAAGAGTATGAAGGGAGGGAATCTTTGGGGACTAGCAGCAACCCACGGGCATGTGGTTAATTAGGGCCAGATTGCTGGCTGTCAAATAGACAGGAAAGAACCATGGAGAGACATGGCATCCCTTGCTCTCACACCACACCCCATTCCCTTCTGTCAGCTCCTTAGAACTCACTTCATTTACCTTCAAGACTTATTTGTGGACACAACTCAGAATAAGCATCAATCAGCTTATAGGTCTTTTAGATATTTTTCTTTTAGGCCTCGTGTCTTTGCTACACCCACTGGGAATTAAAAGAAATAAGACCCACAATAAACCAAGAGTGTTTCTGTACTTGTGGCTTTCTACGAATGATGTGGTATTTAAATAGGACACTGAGAAAGTAGAAGCAAACTGAGTGTTTTGCCCAAATACCACTATTTCTTTTTGGAACCTCTGATACTCTCTCATGCCTCCAGTTTCCTTTGCTCCCTATGGAACAGTCGCCAGGTTCATTTAGAATGGGACAGGAGACCATCAGGACTGAGAAGAATCTTGGGGATCACCCAGGTTATGCCCTCAGGAACCCAGGAATACAGAAAACAGGACCATACCCAAGTCTCCTAATGCCCTCTGTGAATTCTAGCCTTTTGGTCTTTTCCTTTTCTGAAATACAATCAGAAACAAAATTCCAAAATTAAAAAAACACATCTTTCAGTTCAAAACTCTACCATCTAGAGTGATATCTACCTACATATATATGTACATTTATATTATATTTAGATAGATGGCAGGTAGGTAGATAGGTAGGTAGACAGGCCAATAAAGGTATGGGAAATGCATAGAAATTCAAATATTAAAGTAACTGAATAGTATTCTCAAATTAAGGAGGGGGAAATAAATTGTCTTCTTTATGCTTGGTCTACCATCAAAAGTCATTGATCTACATGGGCTTTTCTTCAGCCTACAACCATCGCCCAAGAACAGCATTATACTATTCCTGTACTTGTTTCACTTTCCTGTTGGGACCAAACCTGCTGAAAGGAAAATGCCTTATCTTATTTATCTTTGCAGCCCTCATGGTTCTTTGCTTTGTATTGTTTTTTGGCACACGGTTTGTTCTTCCTAAGATTTTGGCACAGAGTTTGCTCTTCATAAACATTTTGGAATGACAATGCATAAAAGAACTTGCATCCAATATTTTTGCAACTTTCCTTTTACCACTTAAAGGAGAAAAGTGAAACAGCAAAATGAACATAGCATATCAGCTGCAGAATTTAGCAACCTGCTTTAAAAGCAATTTGGGATCTAGGGGCTCAGATATACAACTCTGAAATCAAAATCACAAAGATGAGAATGAATAGTTAAATCAAGTCTTTTTAAACAAATTAAAAATTCCACCATGGCAATTTTGACTGAATCAAATAAAATGTCAAATTTTCATTAAGCCAATTTCCCTTTCTATAATCAATGAGTTTGGGTTTTGGTTTTTTTTTTTTTTTTTTCTGAGGCAAAAAAAAAAAATCCTCAGGATTGTATTTGGAATATTTGTAAGAAAACTGCCTGCTTGCTTTCCTGTAAAAGTGAGAGGCACAGAGAAGTTTCCTAGACTCCTCTCAGATGCATCAGCTAAAAAGTTAAATGAGCACTAGTGCGAATAATTGAAAATGAGGAGAAAAATTATGCCAAACATTTGGCACCAGCTGCAGCAATTAAGAAGCACCTGCTTTAGCCTCATTCACTGTCACCTCCTCACTGCTTCATTTAGACTGGTTTCTGGGTTTTTTTGAGAATAAACACACCTCACTGCACAAGCGCACAAACCTGCATTTTCCCTTCTTTCTCTTTTTTTCTCTCTCTTTTCTCTTTGGCTATTATTAACTGAGGCAAACTGACTGGCAGGAAGATCCAAACAAGGACAGAACAGTAAAGACACTTAAATTTCTAAAATCTAGAGTTTTAGAGAATGTTGGGGGCAGATGTAACCATAGCAATCGGCTCTGGTATGAGTGCTGATGTACGCTGCTTGTACTAAGCAGCAGATTACACCATCCAGGGAGACGTTGCAAATAAAGATGTGGATTAAATTTCTGGAAGCAAGATTTCTATTGGCTTTGTCCTAGAGTTCAGCTACACAACGAAAACCAGATTCCTTTGCAGAGATTTAGGCTCAAAAAAGAGACACCATCCCAAAGTTCTGGACTGTATTAACAAGGGGCTAGCAGAGATATGAAAAGGGTGACAGTGCTTTGAAAAGTTGGAAGGATTATGCAAATGTGAGGTAGGTATTAATATTAAAATTGTTTACCAAAATCTATCTAATAGAAACTAGATCATACGCTTATTCATCCACTGGAAATGAATTAGCACTTTTCAGAGCCCTGAGCTACCATTTCCTTTCTCCCCCTTTTATCTCATCTATAAAAGCTGGCTAATGATGCCTCCATCAGAGGCAATGGGGAGGTTTAAATGAGACTAAAAGAGATAATGCATGTGAAGCACCTTCTCCCTGCCTTATCTATAAAAGACACTTAATAAATGTGAATTGCATCAAGGGAAAATCGAGCACATTATTCTGAGAATGTTTTGTACTTGCAGTAAACCAATAGATGCTTCACATTAAATTGCACATTTCCAAGAGAGAAAAATGGAAAGTCACCCGCAACAGTGCATAATCAGTGGAGTCAACTGCTTCTCACATGGAGAAAAGAGACAAACCCAAGACATTCATCCTTCAATTCTAGGTGTCAGAGTAGCGATTCCCCTCCACCCATACTGATTACTATCACTCCCTCCGATCGCCTAAGGGAATATTAAAGCTACTCTGAATTCCCTCTAACAGTCAAACACCGGCAGAAGAGTCTGAAAATGGAGCAGAACTTCAGGCCACAGACAAGAAGCTCCTTAAGGGCAGAGTCCACTTGTTCTGTCCAAGTCCCGGCACTGACAAGAGCACTGGCACACAAGCCCTCAGTGTATACTTTATTGAATGAGTTTAGCACAGCTGAGATATGGAAAAGAAGATATTAAAGAAGAAGTGTTTTACTTCATCAATCGAATGGCATATCTTGCTTCAACCTGCCTCTGCTTCAGACTAAGGCCACATTTGCTTTAGTGCCCAACATCATAGTGATTCTGAATTTCCATCTTGACCTGGAGCGTTCGTCCTACTCTCACTCACGTGCAGATCCTGTGAGAAGGACAAGAACTCCAGGAGTGGATACTTCAAAACGATTCATCCGCAACTGCTTAATTAATATTGTCTCAGATAGGGAGACACTAGGAAGTGGGGTCACACTGACGAGTTCTTCCTGCTGCCTTTTGTGTTGCTTCAGCTGGAACCAAAATGTGAAGTTCCATTACCTAGAAGGACAGTCTACTCATTTTCGATGTTGCTACAGTACCACGACATACAATGCTGGTAGGGGTTTGTAGGGAACGTGGGGAGACCAGCTTTCTCTGGGACTACATGCAACCTCAGAACCACAGCACCAAACGAGCGTGTTTTTGTGGCATCACAGCACCCAGGTGACACAGAACTTCCAGTTTATGCACACAGAACGTACCGATCCTAAAGCAAGTTTATGGTGCCCATGGGGCTGGATCTGCAGGTCTGGCATCAACCTCATGCTGTGCCTGGAAAACTTTTCCTCCCTCCCCTCTTCCCTGGGGATCCCAGAGACTGTGTTTGAATTCAAAGAGATAGCACTTGAGCAGAACCTCAAGGATGAGAAGGAAAAGAGGAGCTAGCACACTAGGAGAGCAGAGCGTCACCCAACACTGAGTGGTACGAGGCCGAGGGCCATCAGCAACTTTCCTTTGGCTGGATGCAGAATTCATCCCGGGGTCAGGAGACCACAGATATCACAGAAAGGCAGGGCTATCGAGGAGTTTAATATTGGGGCAATGGTTGGCGTACAGAGGGGTCAAGATTTAAAGATGCAACCTTTCTTTCTTTGGAATATAGTCCAGATACCTTGGGGAGGTATTATTTCTACTGTGTTTTAAACTTAAAGCGAGAACCGGAATCCACCTCCTCCACTCAGTGCTGTGCAGAGCAGGAGGGGCCTGGAGTGCTCCAGCACACTGCAGACACAGTCCTGCAGGCTGTGAGCACAGCATTCCCGAGGCTAGCCTTGCACATAACACGGGCTAATTAGTTCTGTAACAGAAGGAGGTGAAAGGTGCTACAGGAGCCCTTGACTGGGACAAGGAGAATATGACTGGCGATGACTTAGACCTATCCTTTCATTGGTCTTCCTCCCTGGTCATAAGAAAGAAACACCTGGGGGCCCTCCCTGGTGGCACAATGGGTTAAGCAACGCACTATGAAGCAAACTGCAGCCACTGCAGCACGAGTTCGATCCCTGCTGCCGGCCAGGGGAGTGACCCACATGGTGTGGCAGACCTCTCCTGCTGTGCCCGCTGCTCCCCTCAGCAGTGTGTTTCAGTCCATCTGCCTGTTCTGCCCCTCCTCTGTCTGGTGGATTCTCTCACCTCCCCGCACCTCTGGCCTGTACCCCAGTGCTTGTATGCATAAATAAATAAAAAAAAAAAAGAAAGAAAGAAACACCTGGGAATAAAAAGAAAAAGAAAATCAATGTCTAGTGATTCTAGACCCACCCGAGCAGAAGGCATGATGAGTGCAAAGGCCAGAGCACAGGATGGGCTTATAGGGGATACTCACAATTCTACGTGACTGGAACAAAGAATAGGCAAATTAACACATCACCAAAGTCCAGGTGACACTCTAGGGTCACCACTCTTCTACTGGACACAAAAGCGATGGCACAGGAAGTGGTGACATAAACTCTAATTTCCTGCTCCCGAGTTTTGCATGTGGTTGATACCTCTGCAGCCATATCACAGCAGATGCTATTAAACAAGGGAATCTTCAAAAAAAATCTTTGAAAAAGGGTGTAGTGGTTAATAGCGCATGGTTTGCAACAGCACAGAATGAACTAATTTCTATCATCTAATCCCTGAGGAGGGAGCCAGGGGGCCAGGCTTGCACCTTTAGTAGGTCAACAAATACATATTGCAACATCATGTTCACCCCCATTTCCATTTCTATCTTTCCATTATAGTCTTGAAAACAGTAATGTCCACATGTTTCAACTGCAGGAAAAACTTGGGTTTAGGAATATGCTCCGAAGTGGCAGTTTCTTATCTCATTACAAAATCCAAGAACTTACTATACTGAGAATTTATGCCAGTGCTACCACTTACTTGCTATGTGCTTTTAGGCACATCTATCTTAAACTTACTTTCACCTGTAAAATGAGAGTAATGATGAGTTGTTATGGGTGGCAGAGATCATGACTTTGTTAGACCTTCTCTCCTTTTCCTCCTGGCCACACACCTAGTAGACATTTCCCAGCCTCCCTCACATCTAGGTAGAGCCACACAACCGAGTTCTGATCAACAGAACTTGGGCAGAAACGATGCATGCCTCATCCCAATCTAGACTGTAAGAACCTCCCTTGGGGTCCTCCCCCTGTGCATCTCTCCTTCCCCCTCACCCTCCAGCAGGACACAGAGTCCCACGGAGGACTCCAAGGTTCTGGGGAGGGGAGGGACATGAGTAAGCAATCAGCCTCTACTGTATGAAGTAACTGAGATCTGGAGATTGTTATGGCAGTTTGCCTACTCTGACTAACACAGCTAGCATTAGGATCAAACAAGATAATTTATTTATAAGCACAATGTCAGGAACATACTAAATGTCTAGTAAGTAATTGCTATTTATTATTATGTGTTATCTGCCCTACGTCTCCCTTCCCGTTTTCCCAGCGCTATTTCCTCCCTTTGGTCCGGCGACCAGCACATCTCAGGGTGTGCAGTCCTGCTCTGTCTTTAAGCTGATCACGTTGTTAATGGGCCACTTCTCTCTGGACCTTGCTGTACTAGTAAAGAGCATTTCCTTGCCAAAAAAATATGGGGGTACCAGGGACGCATCTATTGACATGATAATGGTCCTGAAATGAGTCAGAGGCACGAGGCAGTCCAGTTGGCATTGTTCCTCACAGCCCCATTTTTGCTTTCCCTGCCTTTCTGTATGAAGTCTACAGGACTGAGAGTTAAATTAGTTTGAGAACTGACTCGGATGAGCAGCACAATCTGCTCCACTGGAGAAAACATTTCATGAAAACTGTTCCTGTTGAGTTTTCATGAAACTTCCAAATTTTAATTAGACACTGGAGAACCAGATGGGTGGCAAGAGGAATTTAAGGTAATGCGGGAGCAAACGCTCATGTACTAAGGTTAAAATCAAGAGTCACGTTCCTACGTAGACACTAAGTCACATGATTTGAAAAGTTTTAGGGGGTTCCCCTGTCATCCCTAATATCTCCTCCACTGAATGCCAGCAATGCCTGAAAAATTGTTCATAGAAACCCTTTGCGATCATCTTTTCCTAGCACGAACTCTTTCAAGGTTCCTGATTCTCCTGCAAGGCAGGGTTTTCAAAGTGTGGACCTCATGTCCCCACAAAATCAAATGATCTGCAAAAGACCACACAGGTAAAGGGAAGACAAAGATTCTTCACAGTCCTGGTTTTAAGGTTCTTTCCACTATACCACAATTACCTCTATTATTATTAAAGCTTCATTTCTTTAGGTTAAATGAATCTCTTAAGTAATTGTTCATTAAAACGAAATTATACATGTATAATCTTAATGTATAAGTGGCATCTTAATGTATAAATGGTATTGTTCTCGTTAAAGTGTTTGTATAAGGAGGAGTGGCAAGGACAGGGAAAGTTTGGGGAAGTCAGAGGTAAAGCCCCATAAACACAGCATAAAGCCCCCAGGTTAAAACATATGTCTCTTTAAATACAAATGGCCTTAGAGGAGCCACATGCTGTCATCCATACCTTGTATTCCATCAGGTCATTTCCCAACTGAGACAGGAGCCTGAATAACAGAGCCAGGTTAAAGGACTCTGTGTATGATGGGAGGTTGATGAGAAGGAACAGAGTAAAGGACCAAAACCAGCTTTACATTCACTTTAGGTTTGCTCTGCCTATGAAGGGAATCAAATTTTTCTGTGGCTAATAGATTATCACACTTCTCAAACATTAGTGCCTTAAAGTTGCTGATACGCAAATAGAGAAAGTCTAGAAATTAAAAAAAAGAAATCACAATCCAAAAGGTCACCTAGCATCTTAAGGTGTAAAATTTTACACCTTATATTTTAGAAATATTAGAATTCCTTATAATTGTCAACGAATGCTTTCTTAAAAAGTCAAGAACATCATTTTTATAAAGATATTGAATGAATACATATTGGAGATTTTTTTTCATGTCATTAGGAAAGAATGTTAAAACTGATTCTAAAGAGAAAGGAAATTGAATTATATAGGCATTGGGGAAAGAATATTATATTGAAAAAACAGGTTGGATTAGACACAAAATTGGTTCGATGTCCCACAGTCACAGAAGCAGGAGAATTATTGTTTTCTACCTTTCAGAATTCATTTACATCTCTCTGAAATCTGGGGACCGAAGGAAATACCACAGCTGGGCTGTGCATCTTCAGGATTGTGTGATTTACCTTCAGATCAACAGAGAGTAACTACTCCACAGGCTAGGGTTGAGGGTTTAGTTAGGAAAGCAAGCCTTTAGGCTGTCCTCACCCTCCCTACTCAGGCCTGGTTTCTCCTCTTATCTCGCTCTTCAGTCATCCTGACATCTTGAAGAGGAGGGTTCTGATAGGTATCTTGGATAGTGGGAAGCAGACAGAACAACAGTAACATACTACATACTAAGCACTCTCTTACATTCTCTCAGTTCCTCTTCATAGCAATCTTGTGAAGTCAGTAACAGTGTTATCTCCCTTCTACAGATGAGGATAGTCGAGGCTAAGTAAGTTCAAGCACCTGCCCCAGATCATCCAGCTGTAAATGGCAAAGCTGGAACCTGAGTTGTAAAGGCCACGCTAGACTGCCTCCTCCTGGACTCAGATAATAGAAGAAGCCTCCAGGTGTCCCCACAGAACCTCCAGATCCAGGACTGGGTCTGCCTCAGTTACTTCTGTGCCCCATTGCCACATAAACAAACAACACTGTAGAGACATTTTACACAATGCTTGCTTCACATAGACAAGTACTCAGGAATGCTCCATGATTTCAAACAGGTCAAGATTTAAGGAATCACGCGATAAACATTTTGGCGACAGACCAGAGGTCAGTTTGAAGTTGAATTATAAGGTCTTGGGCAAGTTGTTTAGGCACTGGAAGCTTCTATTTCTTCATCTGTAGACAGAAAATGAGGAAGCCTGACTGCAGGGCAGGTAAGATGATCAACGGCGCTTCTGGCCTGTAAGAGGCCCCCCAGGGTGCAGCTCCTTCATGCACCTCGATGGGCAGCTGGGCACAGGAGGGGCAGTGTCGAATGTGGGGCCAGGAGCGGGGCTGGCCTAGAAGCTTCCCCGTTACTGACGCCGTCCCTGCCCTGGGCTAACAGGGCACACGTCCTGTGGTCATAACCAATTCCGTCATTCCCTTGCCATTTTCTGGGGTCAAATTCCAAGCTTCTGGGGTCATCATTCCTACTTAAATTCATGGGCATAATACAGGGCACAAGTCACAGACAGCAATGGAAAGCTCTTAGTTCTTACAGAATGAGAGGATAAAGCCAAACAAAACAAACAGAGCCTTTATAAACCGATGAGACAAAAGCAAAAAGCCTGAAATCCAGCAGCAAGAAGTTCAAGTTTTCAATGCACAAACTGTCTAGTTGCAGGTTTTTCCTTTTAGTTTGAGAACCTTAAACCAAAACAAACAAGCAAAAAGCAATTAATGTCTCCTTGAAAGGATGGAGTGTCTCTTAAAAAAAAAACAACAACAAAAACTTGCTAATAACTATCTTGGGAATGATTCAAAGAGCAAGAGAGAGGGGAGAGTAAACCTATTTTCAACTTTGTATTTCAATAAATAAACCCCACCCCATGGCAACACCTCTTGGAACCACTGCTTTTCCTTAGTGACACCACAAATTATATTTCTGGATCAATTATTTTCAACTTGCTGGTGACTCAGAATTATGTTTGTTTTAGTCCCTGACAACCTTCTTTTTGCTTTGCTATTCAAGTCTAGCAGGGTGGTCTACTCTGGACTGGTCTGAAATCTGGGTATTTTGAGCTGAAAAAGTCAACTATCTTGCTGGAGAAAATGCTAAGTAGCTAAAAATCACATTTTATTGAAAAAAATTTAGATAATTGGCTTCTGAAGACTGAAATTTTGGTTTACACTTAGCTACATGTATTTCATTAGCTGAAACATGTCTCTATCATACACATGATGACAAAAACAAAGGCTTCCAAACCACAATTTTTACAAGATTACTTTGAGGAGAGAAATGGCGAAGTTACAGAATGGTAGCGCTAGAAAAATGAGGAACCTGAGGCCTAAGGAAATGAAATGCCTTGTCCAAAGCACAAACCTCTCCATGGTTCTTGTCAGATATAAGTCACCTGTCAGTTTGTTTTGGATTCTGTTGGAAGAGAGTTCAGCTTTCCTGAGTTAATGGATTATTGATAACTCTTCACAAACATGCACAAAGAAGCTTTTCATGTTGCCCACTATGAAAACTTCTTTTATTCCTCCTCATTGGGAATGCTAAGAGAATTTGGGGGCAGGAAAAATCTTTGCTGTGTGTGGAAGGCCCAAGAGCCTTAGGATGTTAACATCCTTTAGTGCAACAGCTGCAGCCAGGGTGATCACAAAATCCCCTGTGCATTTCCAAACACCTTAGACGATATCCACAGTACCCAATGGGAATTCTGAAGCCAAAGGATGAGCAGTCCTCACCCTCCTCCCTACCACAGGGTCTTCATAAAAATCTCCTTACTAAAAAAAGAGTGTCTTGTTTTCAAAGTTTCTTGATCATCAAGGAATAGCCTGGAGTGTGATACTGACCCATTCACCAGTTTCTAACACAATATGGAGCAGGAGGCAACTAGGCCCAAAGTTCTCTCAACTCCCCACAGCATCTGAGTCGCTATTAGCTCTTTACTTTTGGGTGTACAAGAATCTGCTTGACCCTTTCCTTGCCTTTCTGATGATCTATTTTTCAATAGGATTTCTGGTAGAGGAAGTTGACATGGACAGTGTCCTTAGCGGTCATTCAACCTAAGAACTTCCTGAAAAAACCAAAGCCTACATGTGACGAGCTATGCCCAAGGACATGCAACTCATCCATGAAAGAACCAGATCTTGGCCCATTTCCTTTCTTCCATGTCTTCCCAAGGCCACAGCTTTTCCTGGTTACACACCCAGACTAGCACAAAAGCCTAAAACCAGCATCACGTCATATGGATTTTGCACTCACACCTGCTTTTGTGTGAATAAAGTGAGATCACATTCATTTAAGTAGACAGTATTATGGAGTGATGAAGAATGTGTAAAGCCTGTCTTAAGACAGATTGATCTCTTAGGCAAGCTTCCTAGTCTCTCTGTACCTGTTTCTTCAGTTATAAATTGGAAATCATTATTGGTCAAATTATGCATGTTATGGCACAGTGGTTATTGTTTTAAAGTACCTACTATAGTCCTGGCACCTCAAAGGCACATAGTAAGTGTAGACTAGTCATCATCATCAATGCTGGTTCATTTTCTCCCATGAACATGGCCAGAGGGGGTCTTCCCTTGGGGAATAAAGAGGGTCTCCAACTCATGGCTAATTTACTTTCTACTTTCTATTCAACTTTGAAGACAGCTTTGAAAATGTATAAAGTTAGCATACTTAACTTTGGTGATAAGAATTAAGCAAAACAATGGGTTTGTTTATTTGTTTTTAAGAGTAAAGAAAAGGATCTGTCCGCACCTCTCAACTAAGTTTTCTCTTTTATGAACTATAGAAATGATCCCTGAAAGTATAGTCTTAGTTTTCTCTTTTACAAGGTCATTTTGGCTATTTCTCCTAAGGAATGATCATTTAGTCAAGGGAAGCGAAAGATACCTAAGGGTCCCGCCCTTCAAAAGGCCTTTTAACCCATACAATTTGCTGTCTTTCATTTGGATTTCACCCTGGATGGGCTTGGAATCTCGTTAAACTAAATAGGGCCATCCTACTCCCTCCTGCACAGATCACCACTCCCAATGGCATGGTGCCTTGGCTCCCATATTGTCCCCTGTTCTCTTTTGCTTTCTGTTGACTGGTGCATAGCAGGGTGCATTAAGCATATCTTTTTATTTTCAATACTCTTATAGTATGACACCTGGGGACATAGATGATAAGTCTAGGTGCTAGAGATTGTAAATGACTCACCTCTGAGTGTATTTTTCATGTGCAAATCCAACAATCCAGTGTCCCTAACTCTAACCACCTCCTTTATTAGACTCTCACTCAGACTTCCTGTCTAAATCATCCCAGGATCAGGTACCAGATAATAGGGACAACTCCTATGCCCCAGACCCCAGTGAAATCATTCCATCTAGCCCTCCTTATCATGACATACTCATTCCTTCCCATGGAAAGCATAAGAAAACACTCTTGTTCACATTTTCCCTTCACTTCTGCATCCTGACCAGACCTAGTGCTTCTGCAAGTGGCACCCCTTGTGTGGCATGCCATGTCTCCTGTGTTATACACCAGGAAACTGCCAGTAAAACTTTTCCTTCATGATGGCCATTTCCATGTCTGCGTGTCTTATCATAGCCAATTAAAACAAATTCAGGGGTCGTCACAACAAAGGGAAATAAAAAGGGAGAAAGAAGCAAAGACAAGAGCCAGTTGGGGACAGAAAGTAAAATTCGATTCAGGACACATGATTAAGACAGGACTCATGCTTGTAAGAGTAGAATTGGAAGGCACTCATAGACATGATTTAATCCTGTCCTTGGAAAAGTCTATGAGGTCAGCATAATTAACTTCGCTTTACACAAAGAAATTGAGACCCAGATAGGTTGAGTAGGTTGAGCAATTTAGCCAATATCACATAGTCAATAGGTGGTAATGTCAGGATTTGAACTCAGATCTACCAGGTTTTAAAATTCTGGGACTTGGGCCTCACTGGTGGCGCAGTGGATTAAGCAATGCACTATGAAGCAAGCCGCAGCCACTACAGCACGAGTTTGATCCCTGCTGCCAGCCAGGGAGGGGACCCATATGGCGTGGCGGACCTCTCCTGCTGTGCCCACTGCTCCCCTCAGCAGTGTACTTCCGTTGATCTGCCTGTTCTGTTCCCCTCTCTGTGGTGAATCCTCTCAGCCCCCCAACACCTATGGCCTGTACCCCAGTGCTTGTATGCATAAATAAATAAATCTTAATAAAATAAAATAAAATTCTGGGACTGCCCCTCCCCTCCTAATAAGCAGAGGGAAAATAAGAATAAAAAATGGACTTTCTGTGATTCTATAGTCAAGGAATCCATTCCATTTTCTTCCAGTTCTTGGGCTTTACAGAGTTCTCTAAGACAGAGATTTTGTCTTGTCCATTCCCAAATGTCAGTGTGTTCACACAGTAGTCAATATGTGTGCAATTAGTACTCATAAGTACACATTGAGCTAATGAATAAGGAGCAGCAAGGGATACAGTGGAAGGGACAGGCAAGCAATTTCAAGTCTCTTAGTGTTAGGGGGGAAAGGTAGTCCTGAATGGATTACACAGATGGGTGTGTGGACTCCAACCCCCACTCCAGACCACCAGTGTTCCAGAACCACAAATCCGATAAGATGATTATCGAAGAGTGGATCACTAGGAACTGAGGGTGGAGTTAAGCAGCCAGGCTGGCTATAAAACCAGAGAGGTGAGCCTTGGGAGCCATCTCTTCCTTTGGAGCCATCTCACTTGACTCGGAGCCAGCTCTCAACGCGCCATTGCTTAGAAGATCTGGTAGGATATTTACGGATTTGTAGCCCTCTCTTTCCCTTCCTATTATTACTATTTTATTCCCCTTCTTTCATAAAATAAAACCCGTTAATAACTTTAGTCACGTGTACTTGAAGTTGGGACTTATTATAAAAGTCTTCTGAGCGTGCAGGTGAGGACCTAGTGAGGGAAGCCCATTTTATATTAGGGTTGCCCTGTAACATTAGGATCCCACTGACTTTCCTTTTCTTATCCTTGGCTCTGGTAGATCAATGGAGCACTGGTATATCAAAATGATAAAGGAAATTTGGAGATGCTTCCTACAGAAGACACTGGAGCATCTGTCAGTAAAATTTTAAAAGAAATGATGAAAAAAGTGGTTTTGGAGATATGAAGGCCAAAAAAGCTGTTCTAGAAGGACTTGCATCTGGTCTTGTTTTTTCTTAAGCTCTTCTGACTGCTCAGGAAACTCACTTCCAGAACTGAGAGGTTTCCTTTCAGTTCTCAGAATGCCTAAATGTGCAGCTACTCCTCATCATAGATTTCTGTACCTAAGACGTATTTTCCACTGATTTCTATCTTAAAACTGGAAATACATTCATGTGCTAAAACATGAATTTGCCACCAAAGGCAGGTAGTAATTCTTACCTAAACTCTTAAAACTAAGTCTTACCTGAAGTCTTAAAACTGAGTCAGTAGTGCACCTTTCTGAATAATTTAGCCCAAATCGGTGTTTAAAAGCTTGAATTCTGGAATTAAGCAAATATGAGTTGACTTCCAATCAATAGTAACTATCTGATATTGGGGAAGTGGGTCAATCTCTTTGATTTGTCATTTTTTTTATCTGTATAATGGGATAACAGTACATAGCTTACAAATTTGTTGAGAGAATTATGAGTATTGAGATAGGAAAAATGTTTAACCATATGTCTAGCACCGAATCAGTGTTCAATAAATGGTAGCAAGTTGGGACCTTTAATTCTTCTGTTCATGTCTGGGCATTGTGGACCTTTACTCTCTGGGCTGTGGGTGCAGTGCTATTGGCTTCTGGTCAAAATTTCCTTTGTAACAATCCTCTTCCTACATTGGATAGTATGTTCCTATTTTCTTTCTAACTCCTGTTATTCTTCCTTTGCTAAAGGAGAGCAGCCATTTCCACTTCAACCATTAATTTACCCCATAGTACTTTCAACCATTAATTTACCAAGAATTCACTGAGCACTGTTTCATTTTGCCTGTTTTGCATTAACAAACCCACCACCCGTGATTTACTATCTTGAAACAGTCATTTTATCAGCTCCCAGCTCTCACTCTGGTCTGAGCTCAATGGGGAATTTCTTCTGCTGGTCTCGCTGGTGCTTGCTCTTGCGGCTGCATTCACCCAGCAGGTCCACTGGGGCTGCCCTCAGTCTAGATGCCGAGGTGGCTGGGTCTCTTTCTCCATATAGTCTCAGGACTCTACCTCTCTATGTGATCCTTTCACGAGGAGCCAGACTTCTTACATTGTGCTTCAAAGCTCCTAAAAGTACAAAGCAGGAACTTCCAGGTCTTCTTAAGACAATGGCTTAGCACTGATGTAGCATCACTCCTATCATATAAAGAGGGCTAGTCGTCCTCCCAGGGATGGGGTACAAGAGCATACATTCTGGGGCTTGTGACTCACTATGGACTACTAATATAATGGATTATCAAACACATCTATCCGCCTAACATTTTGCCAGGCTCATTCGTGAACATCTTAGACGAGGTTCCTGTTTCCATGGAATTTATACACCAGGACAGTGGCTCTCAAACCTGAGAATGCCTCAGAATCCCCTGGTAGTCTTGTGAAAACGCAGGTTGCTGGACCTTATCCTAGAGTTTCTGTTCCCATTTATTTGGAATGGGGTCCCTGAATTTGTATCTTGAACAAGTCCTAGGTGATACCCATGCTGCTGCTTTGGGAATACAATTTGAGAACCAATGTCCTAGATTCGCTTAGGACTGAGAATCCATCCCCAGAGATTTTAAGTCAACTCTGTTCAACAATGAGGCCCAGGTATCTGGTATTTTGTTTTTCTTTTTTTAGGTCTCCCTCGATGGTCCTAATGTACAGCCCAAGATAAGAACCACTCTTTTAATGGTTAGTCTATCTCCTTCTCTTTTTTCTTAAAAGAATCCTTGAACTATTTGCAGTTTGATTCATCTTCATTACCCCACCAGAATATTCCCTCCTTTAAAACAAAGGTTCTTAAATTTGGTTACATTTTAGAATTTCATGTGACTTTTAGCAGTTTTCATGTCCAGGTAACATTCCAGATCAGTTAAAGCAGAACCTCTAAGAATATGACCCAAGCATTAGGTAATTTTAAAAATTTCCCAGGTAACTCCACAGTGTAGCACATTCGAGAATGGGTACTTTAAATATCTTTTTTTTTTTTTTTTTTTGCTTTTTCACAAGTTAAAAAAAAAATCTTACCCAATGTAGTCTCCAATATCTTCCTTTGAACACTGAAAAATGCAAAGGACATTTTCATCTAGAATCTTACCCTCGTCTCTATCTACTCCCACTTGCATCTACATTCATGCCTCAGTTGTATCATTATCTTTTCTGTAGATCAGATTTTCCCCATTTCCTACAAAACACTTTTTTACCCATGACAGTGAAGAATTTTTTGTGAGGAAAGGGCTAACATGATAACCCAGTGCATGCTGGGAACTACAGCCCAACTATAGTGCCTAGCACCAGCGGCCTCCAAGGTGGCTCCCAGCATGCCCCATTCCACACAGCATTTTGGCGAGGCTGTGTCCAAAGTGGCTAATACCATGAGCAACAGCGTCAAAAACCCAGGTTATTTCCCAGTGCCATCACTCACTAGTTGTGGATCCTAAGCAAGTGATTTAACCTCTTGGGCTTCCATTTCCATTGCTATAGTAACGGTAATATCTGGCCTGTGGAATTATTATGAGGATTAAATAATGTACACAAAGTGCTAGAACAGCAGTTGGCACATGACATGCTTAAGTGTCAACTTTCATTATTACTACCTTCTCAACTTTCCTCTTAGACAAAGCTCTATTCTCTTGGATTGTAAGAGTTGAAAATCCCCTAATTCCACCATCAGGACTCAAGAACTTAGTTGTCTTTTAAGAAATTACCCACATATTTTTGCCTAAATTGTTCTCTGATCATTTCTCTTTAAAATCATGAGTTGAATTTGGGGGAGCTAGGCTGGGGCAGAAGGAAATAATATTAGCTCATGGATGATGGCACCTGTCTGGTAGTGAGTGTCCCTTGGTTTTGTCCACCCAGGGTCTAACCTTTCTGCTTCTCAGTGGTAGCACCCAAGTTTCCTTTGGGAATTTGCTCCTTTCGCGTCACATGTACTCAATAGGACTCTCGATCAAGGTGCTCTGTCTTTCCATTGGGATTGGTACCTGACCCAAGTTCAGTCCATCAGACTCTCCTTTGGGAAGGCAAATGGGGGGTAAGAACTGGTTGGAGTGGATTCACCTAAGGATATGGCCCATTAGTCCCTGAATCTAGACCCCCAAGCTGTCACAGGTTTCTCCATTTCTGAAGCCTGCTTGGTTGGGCATCCTCCTTTGGATTCTGCAAGTCACTCTATCACCATGGCAATAAGGTTGTTTTATGTTTACATTGACAGTCAATGTCTATTGCTTTCTCCCAAGGAATTCTAAGTGATGAGCTATTTCTGACTATCTTTAAGATCTGCCCTTCTGTTCACTATCCTCAGACCCCTTTTCACTTAATTCTGATAAAGTAATCAAAGAGTTACCAAAAGCTGAATTCCTCTTTTGTGACCTGCCTTTCATGTGCATTATCACCAATCTTAATCAATCACTAATCCTTTATCAGTGAAGCAAATAAGGCACAGAGAAGTTTAGCACCTTGCCCTGGGTCACACAGCTGGTAAATAAAAGAGCTAATACTCCAATAGATCTAATTGCTATCTCCATGAGTAAATGAAACTTATTGAAACTGAAATCTCATTTCCTTTTTCTCTCTTTCCCTTTCTTTTCTATTTTTTGATCATCAACCAACTACAAGAAAAACATATTACATCATAACCCTGCACAGAACCACATACACATATATATCCAAAGAATGGAAACAAAGGCTTCCCGAGGCATCAGTTACTCTTTTAACTACAATATGGTCAAATTTTGGATTGAAAATTATTTCATTCTTTATAATTCTGATTATACCCACTAGACTGATTTTGTGATCCACTAGCACTCCTGATTCACAGTTGCAAAAAAACCCTGCTCTACTGAGAAAGCTGCTTCAACGGACACCAGTTTGCATGTCTGAGTGTTTGTAAAAGGAGGCAGGGCCAAGCTGGCTCTTTTAAGGCTCAGAATAACAATTTGTTTACTTGCACAATGTGTGTTTCCTAGGCCACGCCAGCCTGAGGGAAAAATTGGGATCAGAACCCAGGCACAGGCTGTTCCTCTCTCGCTCTTGCTTTCATCAGCTCTTCCAGAGTCACCAGCTCTGCCACAAAGACCCCTTCCAGTTTCTGGGGATGCCCAAGAAACAGTCTACGTGTGCTCCCAAATGCCCAGCAGTAGCCTTCATTTTCCTTCGCTTCTGCTCCATCTCCCTGCTGGGATCATTTGCTCATTTCCCAGCTCCTCTGATGCCTGAGGGTTATCATTGCTGCCGCTGAGGTTGAGCTGCCTCTGGCGGAAAATCCAGTGATCCTGGTGGTGCATGAGCCTTGAGCCTGGATGGGATGCTATTGATCCCACTTCTCTGCAGCAGCACTGGGTGCATAGCGCTATGTGGAGAGATCCCCGAGGCATCCACACACCATGCTGCAGTGTCCACCAGCCTAGGAGCACCCCTTTGGTTACAGGGACCCAAATGAGGGTCCTCCTACCCCTTTTCCCCACATTCAAGAGCAGTGGGCTGGGGAAATAATCTGCATCCCATATTCACAACCATTTTCTTTTTCTCTAGCTCTAGACCTTGTCCTTGGACATAGCTGGGGTGTCCCTACTCCTACCCAAATTGGTGATTTTTTAATTTCCCTGGAGACATTTTGGTTCCTTCATGTGAGTAGATTCTTGGAAGGTCACAGTCTGTCATCCTGCCCAGAAGTACCTGCTTCCTAGAGTGAACACAGACTTAGTGGGATCCATTTTTATTTGAAGGCCTTGCTTCCCAGGTATCAGGAGTCACAGGTTCAGAATTCAGGTTGTATGACAAAAGTGATGATGATGATGGTGGTGACGACAAGCTTTCCTCATGTCTGAGACCCCAAACTAAGCCCTTTAAATACATTATTGTATTTAATTCTCTCAATAATTCTGTGTGATGCACAATATTATTACACTCATTTTACAAAGGAGAAAACCATGACTTAGACAGGCTAATAGCAAGCCCATGGTCACAAGGCTGGCGGAGCACAGAGCCAGCCCTGGACACAGCTACTCTACAGCTGAGCCTGGGCATTAAGCCTGTTTTAGCCAGGCCTCCCTGGACTTCCTTCCAACAGGGCTTTCATCCTTTCTAGATCCCTCTTATGTATGGGTCCATGCCATAATCCACAGGTAGGTTGCCAAACCTTATTTGAAAGCTTCTTCCTTAGTGGAAACCCCTAAGCCTCCATCCTTCCCATTCCAACATCCTCTCTGAGTACTTCCAGGGCTTTTGAGAGCAGGAGTTGCTGGGAAGAGAAGGAAGCTTCATTAGCAATGGATCCACCTCCTCAAACCCCCTCAAGACTTCAATATAGCAATGTGCCCTCCTTTCCCAGGCCCCTCCTCAGATACAATTTTGGACCTTGGAGCTGTTTCTGCTCCCTAAAAGGCAATCTGCATTCTGCATTACAAGATTCAAATTTTGTCTGATCATAGTGGGTGTTTTAATTGAATAGGGAATTCAAGTCAGGACTTTAAATGCCATAGAAAAAGAAAAAGTCACTGTCTTTTCAGAATGCCCATTGTAATCTGTCCTTAGAGTTCCCCCTAGAATGTTCCTTTTTCTACTTGAACTGACCAAATGAACTGCCAGACAAATACAACTGCAAAGTGAATGGTTACGGATATGATTTCTTACCCTCATTCATTTGCCCTCCCAACTTCACCACGTCATACAGGAAAGACATCTCAGCCTTTCTTTCACTGTGTCCACAGAACATAAAGTCATGGGCTGAGGGAGCAATCTGGATGATTTGAAACATTTAAAAGTGAACCATTTGGGAGTAAATGACCTGCTTGACTATGCCGACCAGTTTACCCAAGTATCAACCAGACCCTCACCCCTGCAGCTTGGCGGCTCAGTCACTGACCATCTCTCAGACCCCTCAGTGCCTGTTTCCCATCTGTAACATGCAGAGACTGGATCCAGGACTTCTGAGGTACCTGCAGGTTCTCAGGGTCTCTGTATTATAGTGCAGCACATCATTTATGTCAGATAATTTGGGGAGGGGGTAGATGAGTAAAAATGATCCATTGTTACATTTCTACCACATAATTATTTTATGGAACATGTTTCCACCATGCACTCAAAGCAGGGTTCAATTTATAAAAAATCTGACTTGCAGCCAACTTTTAAGTGACAGTTTTACTGTTTAAAGTGGGGCTCGCCCATGGGTCATGATTTCTACAACTCGACCATATACTCCCTCCATAGTACCTGACAGTGAAGCTTTAACAGAATCCATTCCAAAATCATTACCTCTCTTCGGCTTAGTGGTTTCTTCTTTTTCCTCTATAAAACAATGTATTTAAACCCTTAAAGACTGGTTCAATGATAATAATCTATTGGTCCTTTCAAAACCCATGACTGATACATAGCCACCTCGGCAGCTGTGTCCCTGCCCGGCTTTGAGACGGGGTCTCCGGCAGGCTGTTGCTCACGTTGTTGGATGGCCAGGACTGCTGTCAGTCCCCCGTGGGCCCTGAACGACAGCTCAGTCATGACTCCTTCTGGGGATTGTCCCCGACTCCCCTGACAAGGTCAGATCCCTTTATTCTAACTGTGAAGAGCCATTTGTGGTTTTTTCGGATGAGCATGAATAGCCTGTGGACTTAGTGGCTGCTCCCTGCCTGTCTTGGGCACTAGACTCACAGTGGGGTCTCTACCTTTACTCATGGAGCTTACAGTCTTCTGGGGAAACAGACATTAATAGAGCACGAGAAGAAACAGCACCACCGCCTCCCCTCACAGAGCTTACACGATGCAGAGGGCGAAAGTCAATGTCTCAGGTGCCCATGAAAGATGTGCTTATGCAATAGCCACATGCCCAGTCCTTTCACTACTTTCATTCTAAGAAACAGAGAGAGGAAGAAAGAGTCGGGGAACAACACCCCTGGCCCCTGCGCCAGCTTGAGGGAAGGCTGCCGTCAGCAGGGTAAGAGGCCTTAGAGTCTGTTTGCCTCCTCTTGCTCTCCCCACCTTTCTGGGCTGTATGACTCTGCCCCAATGCCAGTCTCCTGTTTTTTTTTTGTTTTTTTTTTTTTTTTTTATTATTTTCTTCTTTAAATAAATTTCTTTCTTCAAAGGTACATCAGCTTTCTTATGAAATATAGCAATAACATAGCCTGCCATTTTATTGAATGTTCACAATATTATAGAACATCTGTATTGTCATCCCACTTTATAGAGAGGGGAATACATGCAGAGATAACATCAGCTAATTCATGTGCAGAACTGGAAACCTCAAAGCCCAGTCTCTGGCTCTCTCGCCCTATCACAGCCTCCTGGGCTAACCCCCGGCCTTTTCCAAAGCCCAGGGAATCAAAGCTGGCTGCCTCCTGCTGGCTGGAGTCCCTTCTAGGCTTCTGGTGCTACTGCTTAAAGAAGGGAGAGTACAGAATCGAGGAGGGAGGGTTACACGGAGTCAGTCTACCTATGCTTCTCTTCCCCTCCTCGCTCAGAGTGGAAGGAAGAGATGATTTACCCTTGGTGGGGTGGGGGGAGGGGTATATTATGAAAACCAATAATTTATGACAGTTGATAAGTGTCAGAAAACTATTTACTCACATTCATTCCCTGAAAGTCACCTTCTGCATGTGTTCTTATTTGTCTTTCAACGACAGTAGCAGTCAGGTAGCCTCAGCAAGAAATACCAAGCAAGGTTTCACCCAAATGCTGCGGAGGGAGAGAGTTTCATTTAACTTCATTTTTCCAGCCAGGGCTGGCTCCAAAGCTAGTTTTTCTTACTAGGTTGTTTGCCACATGAAAAGCAAATTCCCAGAGGTTTCTGAGATTGCCGAGATCCAGTGCAAGATGAGTGCTCCCACCCACCGCCACCCACCCACTAATAAGACATAATGCCGTCCTATTTTTGGTAACAATTAAAGGGCCTCCCGGTGCAAGCAGAAAGCTGTTTATTTTCTGTTACATCACTTCACTTTGCCTTCGAAGGCTGGTCTGTGCTCAGTGTTTTCGTGGTGATGCAAGTCGGCTCTCTCCTCCAGCAGTTGGATCCCTCCCATCTCACAGCACCTCACAGGTCTCTTCCCCGAGCAGTGCATTGCTGGAGCGAGGAGCAGCTCACGAATCAGCTGCAGGTCCCTGTTTTGAAAAGCAGAGATACAGAGGCAAAGGAAAAAGGTGGACTCCTGTGTGACCTGGTCTTAGAGCAAGACAATCACCATCTGAATTCCAGAAGCCCTGTTCATGTTTGGGGATATTTTTTCGACTGCATGGAATCTGAGAGAAGCCAAAGGATGGGAAATGCCTGCATCCCCCTGAAAAGAATTGCTTATTGCCTATGTCTCTTATCTGCGCTTTTGCTGACTGAGGGGAAGAAGCCAGCGAAGCCCAAATGCCCTGCCGTGTGTACTTGTACCAAAGATAATGCTTTATGTGAGAATGCCAGATCTATTCCACGCACCGTTCCTCCTGATGTTATCTCATTGTAAGGCCCGTAAGCATTTTGATATCTAATTTCTGATTTACAATTCCAGCCGATGTAATTGGGGCTTTGCATGTCTTGGTAGAAGGGCATGGAGAGAGAAATTCCTCTTGCACGTTTGGCCATTTGACAGTACTAACATTCTGTTGCATTTAGAAATTTTGATTTTTATTAGCTGCTACAGAACATGCTTAGCTACTCCTCAACCCTGAACATTATTGTGAGAAACCTGTAGCCGACTCATCTCTCCCACTTCATCTGGGAAGGAACAGTTCGTACTTCATAAAATAGTGTCAAATTAACGACTGTTATGCTAAACCGGATTAACATAAGGTTTGTTCTGTGTGTGTGTGTGTCTGTTTGTTTTTTGTTTTCTTTCAGATCCTTTGTGAGATCTGGCTTTACTGAAATCTCAGAAGGGAGTTTTTTATTCACACCATCGCTGCAGCTCTTGTGAGAAATATTTATATCACGACTATTTTTAATATAGCATATATTTGGATAAGCCCTCTAGTAAAACGATTTAAATATTAATTTTGTCAAATGTGATTGTGTTTCTGGAAAGAAAAGGAGTATCAGTCAAGTGAGAGGGAGGTGGGATTATTTGCCACTTGACACCAACAGTGCAGGTCGAGTCTTGCGTTGGTAAATTTGCTAACCTGTGATGCTGTCTACTTGCACGGCTATTTATGAAGTTGTTGCAACAGTAATCACAATTCCATTACACTATTTTACTTTCATTTTTGACTTGGGAACTTTGACTATTTTGCCCTGGAGTTTTCAAATTTGTCAATACAGAACCTAGTATAACATATGCCCTCAAGATGTTGTCTCACGGGGAGCTGGGGTGGGCTGCTCCTCTAAATGATTTACCAAGGGAGGGGAAAAAATTGGGGCTCCTTCTAGGTAATTTCTTAAAATATTAATTCTATAGAGCCTGTCTTCTAATCTCATCTAATTTATAAGTAGTCCTCTTAGAAGGAGGAAAAGAAAATATTAATATAGGATAGTGCAAAGGATTAATCTTTGCTGTGTGTTTTGAGTTGGCCACAAGGGACCCACACATTCAAGCTATGTCTGAAAATAGTCAAAAAATAATATTTGACTAAGAAATCAGATCTCTCCACAGGCATAATGTAACATGCATAATTTGGTCTGACACGTGATGTTTGGCAACTGGAGTGTGAGTTCTTAGAGCAGGACCACGTGGGGGTCGAGAGGTCTCTGGTACTCAGGTGTTGGGAGACAGATGGGGGTGTAGTTACATGATTTCAGGGGGGAATTAGCCAGTTTTCCATGAATTGAGTTATAGTTATCTTAACAGAGTGATTCAGGACCTAAGGTTTTTGCTTGCTGGTGTTTTGTTTTTATGTTTTCTTGCCTTAATTGGCCGTTTTGGCTGTTTGAGGTTAATATGTACAGAGACAAGCAGCATGGATTTGAAATTGGAGAGATCTGTGTGTAACTCTCACATCCCACCACTCACTAGAAAGTAGACCTGTCATCTTGTGCAAATGACTAACTCTCTCTGAGCCTCAGTCTCTCCATCTGTAAAATGGAGGTAAGAACACATGCTTTGAAGGGTTGTTGTCAGAGACAAGTAAGATTTAAGTAAATAAAATGCTTGGCAAATGGTTCTACATTTTGAAGTTGTAGAGTTTAAAATTTTTACATAAAGAACTAGAAATCACTCAATTTATTGTTTTTTGTCTCTATGATTTGACTATTTCATTGAATTCACAAACCTGATCAGGTATTTTGGCATTATGTAACAATGTTGGCTAATGTCCTTCCACTAGCTGGTGTCTCTGGGGGATGAACAATTGAATAGCGTATTCCTAAAGGAATTATCTGTTTGATTGGTCTCTTGGTGTGATCACATCAAACTGGTATTAGTACAGCTAACAAATAACAAATCCAAAAAAGATAAAATCTTTAGAACAGAAAGGGACATCTCTCATGCTGAGATCCTTCCAGAGAGATGACAATTTTTGTGTCTGAGAAAGTGATAAATTGTGCTTATGTTGTGCATTTGTTGAATAAGTGAATGGTTATTTTTAAAAGCATCCGTTGATAAGCTAAGGTACCTCCATCTCCCCAGGATAGTTTAAAATATCAGTATTAATATTCAAGCAATGTCAGTCAACACACACTGACACAAGATGGACATGAGCTATGACAGAAAGTCTAGAGAGAGCAACCTAATCAGTTAGCATATCTCCACTTTGTTTTTGCTGGGTGACAAGCACAGATGCTGGACAATGTTATAGAAATAGTTACCGGCTGCTGCAGGGTAATGTGATTACACGTATTTAGAATCACAGAGGGAAGCCAAGGAACTGGTTTTTAAATAGCCCACACGGAGTGTGTGCCATGCCCCTGTGTCCCATGCTTCAAGTTCCTATGGAACATTCCAGCCCTTATTTCTAAAAGCGGTTCAGGTTTCAGAAATAACAAAAGGGCGAGTAATTCTTGCCCTGTATGTCCTTAGTTAACTCACATTGCTGACCTCAACATGGCAGCTTTGTGCATGGGCTGATCTTAGGCAAAGTTGCCAGGGGGTCAATGCTTATTTCTAATCTCCAAGACCCTATTTCCTAAAGACTTTACTCCCCATACTTTTTGCCCAATGTTCTCTGCTTCCTTTTGCCTTAGAAAAGGGTCTGATTAGCTCATTTTCACTGCCAAGGAAATAAATAATAAGGTTCTAAATATGGACTGTCCATAATATTAACAATGGTGGCAAGGGATGGCTGACAGACAGACAGAAAAGTGTGCTTCTGTGGGAGAGGGCCCTGCAAACCTCATGTGGGTTGCCAAACCCAAAATGGAAAATGAAGACCAAGGGGCCTAAATTTGCCATTTGACTTGTGTCATTAGTCCAGGCCTGGGTCACACCAACTATTGCTTGGGGTTTACAATGAATTCTAATGGCATTTATGACCGTGATTACCAAGTTGGCCTATCATAACCTGTTAAGAAATAAACTTCAAAACCAGTTTTGTGGAGTGACATACAAAGGCAGTGGTTTATTACTCTGCTGATAAAAAAAAAAAAAAAAAACCTCTTTCCCATGATCCACCCTAACGATCTGATAATTTCATTATGGCCCCAAATGTTTTTTCAGACCTGCAGAAGGCATGATGAGAAGTACTCTTTGAAATGTCAGCCCGGGCTGCTGAGGGAAACAGACGCCGTTTCTCCTTAAGTTACATACAGTGTTTTTGGGGAAAAGATCCTGGTAGGCCGAGTTTGGCAGTTTGTAATGGAGAACAAGAAAAATAAAAGCCTACATTCTGTAGAGTGGAGCGAAAAAAATAAAATTTCCCAATAAAACTTATCAGATTAGCTGTACAAAGCATATACTTTTAAAAAATATTTCATTTATGGTTTTAAACAACAGGAAAACCTTTCCCAAGCCAATGTAATTTCATTCATGTTTTCTATAGGGCCCATTATAAAATATTACCAGTGAGAATAATTATTCATTCTAGTTTCCTTTTTGCTACAGGAAGTGGTGCTTATAATGAATGCAATTTGTAGAAATGTGTTTTCACACATTACAGCCCTATTCTTTCAACTACAGACTGAAATTTCCAATGGTACCAGCTCATTATAGAAATAAATTCAAATTTAACAGTCCATCCAAGTTCCCATTCACTTAAAATTTTTAATAAACTAAATCTTTCAGTTTTATTTGAGAGGAGTAAATTCCAGGGTTGGCTTTAGTATCATGATTTAAAAAAAAAATTCCTATGTAAGAATTCAGAGTGAACATAAAAATATTCTATTATTCCAATGATAGTTGGTATGTTTGAAGCAATGAAATTTATCCCTCTGGGGAGAAAATATTATTTCTTTTGCTAATCCATAGCCAACATAGAACTGTGTAGGGTCCATAAGAAATAAAAAACTAAAAATAAAAAATTAATTTCTTAAATAAAGCAAACAGTATGAGCAAGATAAATATATCTATTTTTACCAAAGTTTTATGATTTAGTCTTTCCAAATATTACTTGTCTAGGAAAAAAATATCTATGGTTTATCTTGTCTTCACAGTGAAGGACCTCTTTTTCTATCCTTCACATTACAAGTGTAAGAAAGATTTAACAGCCTTCACTGAAGTGTTCAAACCAGACCTGTCAGATAAGAGGGCTCCTAGAGGAATTATGAGCTGGCCATGGATGAGCATATTTTGATTTGTTGATACTTCCACAATGGACAAAAAGTTAAAAAACTTCATTCATTGAGACTTTATCTGCAATTTGCCCAATGACCCATAGCTCTAATTTTAGGTTTTAATTAATTCTTGTACTTGTGCAAACTAACTGTACAACAAACTGTTTATCTGAAAGTATATTTTATCCTCTCAATTATTCAGGCAAGAAACTTAAGAGTCATCTGCCCCTTCTTCTTCACTGTCCAGTCCAACTGGACAAGTTCTTTCCCAAGTAGCATGAGAACCTGCTACTTTTTCATCCTAGGGTGATGGCACCACTGAGCCTGCATTTACTGCTTCCCAGGTGCTGCTGGAGCTTCTGTATTGGTCTCCCTGCTTCAGTTCCCATCCCACCTTCTGCCACTAGGTCACCTTCCTGAAACACAGATCTCTTAATGTTACCCTCCTAATGGAAGCCTGTAGATTCTGAATAGCTATATCTATCCTATCTCTATTAATATCGAATATTTGTCCAGAGTCAACTCTCACAATATTGACCACACACACACTCAACCAAGCTCCAACCAGACTGCAGTGCCTCATTCCCTCACCTGTTTTCTCAAGCTCTGTAGACTTTCCTGGTATTTCTAGGTCTCCATCACTGATTTGAGCTATTTGTGTTGGTTTCTACTACATGTCCTTCATGGCAGATTATGAATAGCCAGGATCCCAGAGAAAAGGCTGGGTGTTATAAGTCTAGACCTTCTTTCTATTGTATGTGTTTGCTGAATTCACATATTCACAGATTTTTATGCTACAGAGTCCCATTTTACTCTCAGTAGGATAGCCTTGGTCATGCTCACAATCTTTCTTATGTTTGCTATGTCTTACCAAGAGTGTGGAGGTCTAGAAAGTAGGATAAATTAAATAAAGAGATATTTGCTGTTGATTTTACGATGTCAAACACTGGAGATTTCCAGTGTACCAGAAATTAAAACACCAAGCTTCCAGAACCTTCCTTAGACTGGTCTCGGTGATTAAAAATTTTTATTCCATTTTCACTTCCTTTGGGACTTTGACACATTAAAAAAATCATATTTAGCCTCATAAAGTCTTCACTGGACTGTGGCTGCTGACTCACCTCTTTCCTCTAAAGGGGTAAAATATAGGGATAAAATTACCCCTTTATTCAGTCTGGCAGGACATCCAAAGGGAATGTCAGCTAAGCATTTTTAAGATGAAAAAATTCATTAACACAAAGATAATGTTCTTTTTGACTTATTTGGTTTTTTTTTTTTAGCTAAAATAAGTATTAACTTATTATATAGTTTTAACAGTAACAATATGAAAGCTAAAGCCTCCCATTGCAGCAAGTATGTTTTGGGGTCCTGCAGTACACATCCTTGGGTTTTGTGAGGGGCACAAAATTAGTGACATCTCTCCCTCCCCACCCAGATATGGCAGCTCCAAGTTGGTGGTGATCCCTAAAAAGGTAAATTATATTTGGCCTGTATTTGAATGTATTGTAAGGTAGTCTTGACACATTTTCTCATTTTGTTCAAAGTGGTATTAGATTAATGGGTGATGGTGATAATACTTGCCAGTTATTGATCATTGGGCTGATATAGGCTAAAAATAATTGCAGGGGCTTTATAATGACAGCAGTGATATCAAAATGGTGAACACCAGTCAGCTAGCAATATGGCAAGTAGCAAAGAACATGGGTTTATGGTCAAAAAAACATGGGTGCAAATCCCCACTCTGCTGCTTTCTATCACTATTCGTGATTTTGGGGCAAGTTTAATCAAGCCACATTATCAGCCTCTACAAAATGGGAAATAAGTCTAGTACCTTTTACACAGGATTAAAGTAAGTATTAGGTGAAACAACACAAGTAAAGTGCTTGGCCCAGTTCCTGTAGCTCAATAAACATTAGTTTTTATTATAGTTTCTGGTAATCACTTTAATTTGAACGACCATAACACCAGATTAACGTCTGATTGTATAGGATAGGTTTTCCTATGATCCTAGTTTTAAAATTTTGTTTTCTGCACACATAAAAACTTACTAAAAAGTCTTTCCTTTAAATATTTTCACATACCTTTCTGGTTGTTTGGGAGAGGGGTGAAGAGGAGAAGCATAACCTTTACATTTCTTCCACATGAAAAAAAAATAACTGGCACTAAATTTTATAAACGATGACATATTTTCTTTAAAATAAGTAACATTGAGGAGAAGTAAAAGTGTAAAGTCTTGAAGGGCTATTAAATTTAAGTCATCAGTTTAAAATAAGGTTTTATAATTTTAAGATAGTTTATGTAACCTGTAGTAATTATACAAAAAGAAATGATAAAATATCAAATCATAATGATACTGAAAGACATCAAAATATATACACAAAAAGACAGCATGATATAAAGCAAGGAAAAATGGATCTGCGAAACAATGAGAAAACAATTAAAAAATGACAATAACAAAAAATCCTTGCCTATCCATCATTATTTTAAATGTAAATGGATTAAATTCTCAATTAAAATAATTAACATTGGACTGTTTTCATATAAGTGGTATTTTGGAAGAGTATAAAGAGGCCTGAACTAGAAGTCAGGAAACATTGATTTGAAATCTACTTAGTCACTAATGAATTGTGTGACCTTAGGTTGGCCACAAAATATTCTCAAGCCTCAGATCTTTTACCAAAAATAGATTAAATTACAATTATCTTACTTAAATGTCAGTGGGGCTTGGGATGATAAGGTAAACAAAGGAAATAGGTATAATAAAATAGGAAGTGATAGTGACTGGGGTAACTAGAGAAGACATGTCTTAATTAAAAAAATCTCATCTTTAAAAAAAAAGATTATATCTTCAACCCCAACTGATTATTACTGATGAGAATGTGATGTGTGAACATAGTTAGGGCCATACTTTCTTAATTTTCAGTGGAAGGCAGAAACCTAGAAGCAGATTTTTTTAAGCAGGATAAAAACCGAAGTAAGTTGGCATTCTAAGACTTTACATTCATTTAACTAAGACCTCATCCTCACTGAAAAATCCTCTGATTGTATTCTATTCTATATAGAATCAAATTAATACAGAAATAGTCTTATCAAGGAAATGAACAAAACTTCTTGTGCCAATTTTAGTAAGTTTGCAAAATAAATTATAAATTGAAATAATCTCATAATATAGAATTTGACATTTATTATAAAGATACCACTAAAATAATAATTGTCCCAAGTAGGTGCACTGGCTCTTTAGCAGAACTTCCCTCATGTGGCTAATGATTAAAAAAATGTTTTCGTCTATCTCCTCTGAAGCAAACATTGGAATGGTTGGACCAATTTACATGGCAAGATAGCAGATTTTTGCCTGTGCAAAATGGGTTTTAAAAATAATGAGCCTTAAAAAAAATGACAGACTAGATTGATATGTATAAAGAATTCTTGACTTCTAGAGAACTCCTCATAGCATAAGATTCTTCCCAACTGGTCCTCCCGGGCTAAACATTTCTAGATCCTTCTCTGAGAATTGTCTTCACTAGCAGTTTACAAGTCATATAATAAAACCAGGCAATATTTTGTTAGGAGATATTCATAAATTTTGTATTGCAGGATGCTAGATACTTTATGCATGTCATTTTTTATTTCATCATCATAAAAAAAATGATGATACAACTTTATTGTGAAGTGGGAATGATTTCCCCATTTTACAGATGAAGCATTGAGTCCTAGGAGAGTTATGTCACCTCCTCAATGTCACACCCTTCACAAGTACTGGATTTAAACCCACATTCTCACTTTTAACCACTTCTGTCTACTTCCATTTGAACAAGAATTACTGAGCTTGACTTTACATTGTTTTGTTCCCCAAATCAAATCCCCCTCTCAAAGGGTCAACCTTTGCCATTAATAAGGGTATTCAGGAGAATGTGTCCTAATTCCTGGGAACAATTACTGAAAAGGAATTTCAAAAGTCCTTTGAAAGAGTGGCAGCATTGCTGGCAAGAACATTCAGTTTCCCTAGGATTCCATTCTTATTTGTATGTGTGTGTGTGGGGGGGGGGGGGGCTGAGAGAGAGAGAGAGGAAAAGGATTTAATTAACTTTAAAATTAAACCTTAAACCTAAACTTGTCTCCTGTGGAAAAATTGTCCTGCAAGAAAAGGAGTCTGTGTTCTATAAATTTGGGAGACTGCATACTCTCTCCATGCCTGGTTATTCACAGGGCACCTTGACATAGAAACACATCTGGGATTATTTTTTGTCATTTTACCTTTCTTCACTTCCCATAGAATACTGGTGTTACCAATAGACCATACTTGGGAGTCTATGCCTTTGGTATTCATTTTATTTTTTA
Organism: Galemys pyrenaicus; assembly: GCA_019455555.1. Taxonomy (NCBI): domain Eukaryota; kingdom Metazoa; phylum Chordata; class Mammalia; order Eulipotyphla; family Talpidae; genus Galemys; species Galemys pyrenaicus. Next base: position 6,979,666 of record JAGFMF010011406.1, on the reverse strand, counting down.
GTCTAATTACTTTTACCATGCTTTTCCTAGAGAGGATGGTTAGCAGAGCTTAGGCAGGCAGGGGAAAAAAAGTTTAAAAGCTACACTAACCATCTGTGTCTGATATTTTTGTGGATGTTTCGCGTGTGATATCTGAGGATCAGGACTCACCATCAGCATTCCACTTGGTCAAGGCATGTGCAACATCACTTCTTTAGGACCTATCACCCAGTGAATGTTCCATCTTTTGGAGGAAGTAGATAATCACTTGCAGCCTGTTTAATAGGAAAAAAAATCCCTGTGCTTAAATATACACTCTTACTGTTTTTATTTGGAGGAGATTGCCTTACAGCTATTTCCCAAAAGGCTAAACGAGCATATCTCTGGGTATATCCCATAAAATGTATTCACTGATAAGAGGATCCTATGGTTGCTAAGATTGGGAAATTAATTATTTTGTTTCCATTTGAAGAATCTCAGTTTACTTAAGATCAGAAAGACTCATGTAATTAGAGTCCTGACTGACTTGCCTACTTTCTCCAAATTTGTCTTTCTTGTGAATGTAGAATTTCCTGGCCCCACGAAGACTTTGTACTTCAGGGCATACACTCTGGGAACTACTGTCAATCCTGTTCTAGATTTGCAGCAGGTTCAAGGTAGATGGGGCTAAAAAAATGGGCCTGGCCCATGACTATTACTTCCCAGGAGGAAGACCATTGCCAGTTTCCCAGCACAGAACCCTGATTCTGCCAGTTAGAAGCATTAATTTACTTCACTTCACTCACTGCGGTTCTCTTTATGTTTTAAGTGGCAAATATAAAACCTGCAATATAATGTTTGTTTGAAGATTAAAATGAGTTAATAGATGCCAAGCTGCTAAATATGAGGCCTGGCACACAAGGGGCCTTAATAAAATCTGAGTCTCTTCTCCTTGGTATTTCAGGACCAGGGAGAAACAGACTGAGTTTATAAACAAATCTGGGAGGGTGGATGTTGACTAGGTGTGTAAAGTCCTAGAAAGGAAAAATTCGTTCTAGGATGAGGGGCTATCGATTATAAAATCAAATCCATGCTCAAAACTTTGCTAGTGAATATGCCATGAATATTCCCAAGGGAATTCTTGCTAATCTAAACACTAAACCTGGCCCTATTGATGACAAAAGATATGACCATGGGTAAGTCACTTAACTTCTGCAGCTCTGTTTTCTCATTTGTTAAAAGAGGAGTTGAATCATACAGCTCCACTTAGCCTATGGAGCAAGTGAGGCGATTGTCCACTAATCTAAACTGAAGAAGCAGTGTTCTGCTTAAGGATCAGCTGAGTTACAGTGAAAATGTTTGTCAAGGATGAGAGTCAAAAAGGTCTATGAAAGGATGCGCTTATGTGTGTGCTTCTCATTTTAATGTTTTCCTATATTCAGAGCAGATTTTTAAATATTTGAATGTAAATCATTCACACAGCACATGCACTTAGAATGTGTGCATTTAACTGAAGTGAATCATTAGTCTATTATTATCATTCAACCAGCCCTATTCTATTGGATAAAGGAGAATATTAGTAACAACCTGAAGATCTAAATCACATAAGCAAAGCCAGCACTAAACAAGTTGGTGAGCCCCTTAAGCTGTGCCCCCAAATCTTCCTAGATCTGTAACCTCTATGTCTTGCTCTCTCATGCATGATGCACGCACACAGACACATACCTGGAAATGTGCACATTTATATTTATTCACACTGACCATGTCTTCCTAATTTCCAAGATAATGCTTATAATATCTGTCCTAGTTCTTCTGGACAGATAACAGTCTACTAGGCCTCAATTTCTCTACCAGTAAAACTATGTTTCTTCACTAGAACTAACAGATATTACAACCCTAACATTGTATGTCTTTGCTCTTGCTTATTCTTTGGCAGAAGTATTGGAGTTATTTATATACCTTATCTCATGTAATTCTCAGAATCATGTAATTCTTAAGCTCTTCCAGGGAGTATTCTTGTTATTATAATTCTTATTTTAACGGATTATGAAACAGATTCATGTACTTCATGTAATAAGTGACAGCAACAAGCTTAGAAACCAGATTCTCTGAAGTCTCCACATGACAACAAGGGGCTGGCTAGCTCCATCCTCTTCTTTATTCAGAGTGGTCTTCCTCAAGGGTTGTATGGGAAAGTCCTTTAAACTATATCCCTTCCATAGCCAGGAGACTGAATAGGAAGACAGGATGCAGACCACTCATAGAACAATGACAATTCTGGCCGTCAAGATGTCACAGGTGACTAGCGATAGAATCTGAAGAGGTGTCATTAAAGCAGGGGGCACCAGCACATGGCCAGAGGGACAGTCTGGTTTGAGACAAAGGGGAACATTCTCAGCAAGAGGCACATCTCCCATTCTGTCAGCTGCAGACCTGGTTTTCCAGCACTCCTTGCTCCCCAGACAAGGCCATACCTATCTATATTTTTCCATGAATGAAGCCCGCAGGAACTCAGCACAGACTTAGACTACTTGCAAGCTAGAAGTGGTCTCAAAATTTACCTGATCTAGACCCCTCCTTTGACAACAGAGAGAAGTAACCGGCTTAAGGCCACAGATTAAGAGCAGAGTAAGACCCAGGCTTCCCGATTCCTTCTCAGTGTGCGCGTTCCCTTGTCCTTGGGAGAGGTGAGCAGCTAAGACAGGAAACCTGTTGAGTGGAGCTGGCACTGACACGTGTGCCTGCCTAGTCATTTCCCTTCTGCAGGCCCCCATCTCTGGCATCTTGTCTGCACACTGGGCAGCCGTATCCTTTGCCTAATGGAGCTACATCTTCATTCTCCTTTATTCCTCTGTTGCCCATTTCATGCTCCCTCAGAATTCTGAGATCCACACTATTGCTTTAGTTTTCTGCCTTTTAAATTAAATTCTTCTGACTGTAGCTTTTCAATTTAACCATCAATCCTCTAACAACCAACATTGTCACCCAGAATCCATAGTTCACATTAGAATTCACTATTGGTGTATATATTCTGTGGATTTGGATACGTGTATAATGTTATATGTTCATCCTTATGGTGTCATAGAGAATAAAAATCTAAAAATCCTCTGTACTCTTGACTACTCATAGCCCCCACTGCAATTTTTTTTACAAAGTGAACACCTTTGTAACTAGTGCCTTGGTCAAGAACCTAAACATTAACATTAACCTGAAGAAACGCTGCGCCCCCTTCCAGTTACCAGATGCCTCTAAGGGTATCCACCATCTTGACTTCTGCCAGCTTAGATTGCTTTTGTTGGACTGTAGTTTATATAAGTGCAATCATACAGGATATATTTTATTGTGTTCTAGCTTCTTTTTCCCTAATTAGGTTTGTTAGATTCAATCATATCTTTGCGTATAGTTATAGTTTTAGTCAGCAATATATTGTTCAGCCAAGAATTGTGCTGGGGCTGAAGATACAAAAGCAAATAAGGATAAGTCCCTGCTTCTGTAGTAATGACTAGACTTTAATGTTAAGTGAATTTTTCTTTGTTAAACAAATATTTATTCAGTGTCCACTATGGGACAGACACTATTAGAGTTTCTAGGGATAAACAATGAACAAACATAAAAATTCTAGTGGAAATCCTCTGTTTTATTTTCCTGATGTGTGGGCAAGTTCTGCCCACTAATATCCATCTCCTACTCTGTTTGGCATCTGATTCAACATAAGGGAAACTAGTGATGGAAGCTATTTCTTTTGGCTACTTTGAGTGTGATTATGAAGTCGCTAGTCCTACCATGGGATATTTTGCAAAGCAATGTGCATGCAGGATATTTCTCTGTATCTATTTCTGCATTGGCCTATGCTTTATACCTGGGATACTCCCTAAACAGAGTGAAGCAAACATGTGAGAACCCTAAGTTAGCCTTTGGATGTTAGCTTAGAGACAGAGCAATATTGTTTTCTAGAAACATGAAGTGAAAAGCGTGAATAGGCAAAGTTGTAGCAGAAATCATAAGCCTTTGACTTTGTTTTAATAATATGAGTATATAATGTGTATCACTATTCATTAGTTTTGACTTTTCAGAGTCCAGTGAATTACCCGAGTATAAAGCTTGATGGTGGAGGGAGACAGACTGGAAGAAAATCCAACATTATTCTAAGATCAATAACTTAGGAAGAAATAAAAGCAATCATCTAGCTTTGTTTGGTTGCTACTTCCTCACCCCCATTTTTGTGTAAGATTTCAAGCATATATAAAGGTACAGAGAGTAAAATTCACTTCCATGTCCTGATATTTCAGCTTCAAACATTATCAATTCATGCTCAATTCCTCTCTGACCCCTTGCTGTTCCTCTTCTGATTATTTTGAGGCAACCCCAGATGCCAAATAAGTTATTCGTAAAGGTTCAGAAAGTGAAATTTCCTTGTTTCAATCCCCATAGTTAAGAGGCTCAAAGAGATGAAGTTACTAAATTAGATAGTGGCAGTTATTTTTAGTTTATATTTCTAAAGTGAAAAAGAGAAAGTCTACTAACAGCATATTGGGCTTTGCATAATACGATGTATGAGACGTGAATTGTCAAAAGTATGTCAAATGCCATGGCTGGACCGTGACCATGGCCATATTTTTAAAAGTAGTTATAAGTTGGCCATGAGGTTTTCCACTTGAGCCCTTTATAAATTTGTCATCAGCACATTTAAAACTCATTCAGCTTATATCAACCCTTCAGCTAGTGAGTTCCAAAAATTAGTACTCACTCTTAAGAAATGCTTGCTATTATTTCAAGAATCCTGCTCAAAAAAAAATTGAAAAATTATTTAAGTAGTTCAGCAAGGTGTGGGGGCTGCTGGTTGATGTTCCTTTCCAGCATTAGTTTTATTTACATATTATAGATATTATTTTTAAAACAGCCTTTTTTTTTTCCTATCATCGATTTTAAAATGTTATCCCTGTGGATTTTGAAATTGCAAATAAGTTTGTCCAATTGAAAGTGTTCTTTTCAACTGTTTAATGTTAAAATGGGTCTCAGACTCTCCCTACTTTTCATTGTTTCTCATTTTAGCAGATTCTGTTTTCAAAGGCAGTTAGCTGGTGCTCCACCAACTAGTTTTGATGGTTTATCTGCATGAGACCATGACACAGCTATGCATGGAGCTGTTTTTCTAGGTTTCTCAGGCTTCAGACTCTGACACACCATTGTTTGGGTTGGTCAGAATGTTCTATGGTTTCCAAAACAAAAGAGAACGAGTTTGTTAGTGTGTTTGTCATGAAAATGTATAAACTATTGATTTGGCTACATTGGCGGTTATATATACAATTTTTCCCAAAGCATTGTTCAGGGCAAGTGACACCCATCACCATGAAGAGGGAGATACAAAGTACCCCCACGAGCATTTGATGAGCAGACAATTGAGATATTAAAAATCGCAAAATTCCTGAATGAACATTGTAGGAGGCAGACATCGAGACATTGTTCTATACACAACTCTGTTCCTTTCTCTAAGATATGAAAGCAGCAAAGACTGACAATCTGTCAGTTTAACCATTTTCATTGTGTACTTTTTCTGGGCAGATTATTCACATCCAATTCCTTTGATGTAATCAGTGATGATGCTTTTATTGGTCTTCCACATCTAGAATATTTGTAAGTAAAAAACTTTTTTTTTTAACAAAATGATTCAGGACCAGTGTTCTCAGGGTCCCACAGCTGTCTGATAAAACTATCATAACCTCTTGCAGATTCATAGAAAACAACAACATCAAGTCCATTTCAAGACATACTTTCCGGGGACTGAAGTCTTTAATTCACCTGTAAGTATGAGTGTTACTTTACTCTTTAGCTTGCTAATGAGCAGGGCAGGTTAGGACCTTGTGCCTAGGGCCTCCTCATCTGCATATCCATAGAATTTAAGAGACCTGAATGATTTCTTTCCGTGTGCACTTGAGATCTTTCCCTGCCACTCCACACAGTATGTATCAAAAAAACTGATTACTGTTAATATGATTAATCTAAATCAACGACAATTAGGAAAACAACTGTGCATGGAAATTCTGGGGCTGAAATAACTTTATTATTATGTACAACATTACTCACTTTATAGATTGACTACAGAGATTAATTCAATATTTACTGTCTTTCCTTATTCTCTGTAAGCCCAAACTTCATATGCATTTAAACATATAACCACCAGTAAGGTTATGACACAATTTCTAAACAACTAGGTTATAAATGAATTATTTAGTATTGTATGGGTGAGTAGGGCTACATCAGCTGTTCTTAGCAGGAAGCAACTTTGCCCCACAAGGAATGTTCAGCAATATTTAGAGACACACTTGGTCATCACCACTGGGGGATGTAACTGGCTTCTAGTGGGCGGAAGGCTGAGAGGCTCCTGTCCATTCAGCAATGCACAAGACAATTCCGCAACAAAGATTATCCAGTCTAAAAGAAATGGTACCGAGGTTGAGAAATGCTGGACAAACCAAATAATTGTTCCTTTTAGCCTACCCTAACCCCTTCACCCACACCCACACCCATACACACACACACAAATGCATTTTAAAGGAAACTAGAAGAGCACGGGAATAAAAGGTACTACCATTAATTAAATGCCTACCATTATGTCAGCCATCATATATATTACATTTTCTTATTCCTCTCAGTAATCCTGCCAGATAGGCACATCATTCCCATTTTAGAAATGAGGAAAGACTTGGAGGGGATGTATGATTAGTTAACTGAATAGTTTTGGAATTATAACATCACCTCAATTACAAAACTGCAATGCTATTATTCATTTAGTCAACCACTATTTCTCAAGTGCCCAATACATTTTTTAGTAGGGTTAGGTAAAGATTCAAAAAAATCTAAAAGTTTTTCTGGCAACTTTTACATGTTCCCTCACAATACCCCATTCCCAGCTCTGTTCTAGGCCCAGACATAGCAGGGAACTAAGCAGACAGGCCCTGCCCTTTTAGGCTGATCCTAGTGTGTCCACATGGTCATCATGTTACCTCTGGCAGACCCCTTCTCTACTGCTGTTTGATTTGCAACAAAGTAGAAGTGGGGGGCAAGAACTGATGGCCATGCATTTTACAAAAATCATCATACTTTTCAAGGCTTCTGTATATAGTCATTATAATAAGGCCAGAGTTTGCAATGCTGCTGTGCATGTCAGTGATATAATGTGAAGCAAAAATGGCCGTGTACGGAATGAATGTTATGCAATTTGATCACAGAGGCAAATACTGCCAAACCTCATTTTTCAGACAAAAATATATTTAAGATATATATATACACATGTGTATATATATATATATATATGGAAAGAGAAATGGAAGTTCATGACTCAAATTAAGATCTATTCAATTCACATAAAATCCCATACAGCATAGCCTCTCTCCAATGCTCAGCACCATGAGGAGCTGAAGGAAGGATGGAAAACCTAGGTGTCCTTTTTAAGAACCTGTGATATAAATCCTGCCAGGTCCCTTAATTTACTCCAGACTAAAGATCTGGGTCTTTACTCAGACTCTGCACAGAATAAGAAAAAACTTCTATCTACTTCATCTGGAAGACAGGGAGGGAGAGAAAGAGTGAAAAGGGGAAAGAAAATCTGTTGTACTGCGAAAAAATCATTTTGCTTGACTGGAGCCTATTATGTCCATCAAATTAAATGGGAAATAAAGTTTGAGTCATAACAAGGCCCTTTATTTACAGTTATTAAGACAACAAGAGGGAGACACTGGTACAGCATGTGTTTAATATTTAGAACTCTTCAAGTTCAAGGATATACCCAAAAGCAGCTTTCAAAGAGAGAAGCATGACTCTTAAGTGTCTAACAGACGGTGAAAGCAAAGTCCCACCTTTATACTTCGGTGCTAGAAGGAGGAAGGTGTTCTGCAGAAACAGGTAAAAGATATCTAAATGAAATGACCTTTAAGGTCTCTTGCATCTTTACCTAACATTTAGGTTGACTCACATGGCATTGCCAATGTTAGAATGTTTTGATCTATAAAAATGGCAATGCCATATGGTTCAGACTAAATAGTCTCTAGGATGTTCCACACAAAGATAAATAAGATCCAGTTCCAACCTGCAGGAGCTCAGTCTAGAAAAAAGCATTGAATAAACAAATGTTTTCTCACGGAGCACCTTTGTTCTCAAGCTGTTTTCTTTTCTAACTATGCTATTCTTCAAAGTATCATTTCTTCCCTCTTTCCTCCCTCCTCCCTTTCCTTCCTCCCTCCCTTTTTCTATTCCTCCCTCACTTCCTTCCTTTTTCCTTTCATGTCCCCTACTTCCTTCCTTTCGTCTTTTCTTCCTTCCTTTAAGGAAACATGGGTAGGGAGGATGTTTCCAAATGTTCCCTGAATCTTAACATATCAAGTTCATTTTCCATTTTATATGTGTGTGTGTGTGTGTGTATATATATATATATATATATATATATAGAGAGAGAGAGAGAGAGAGAGAGTTATGAAGGCTTTCTCTGCCTCAGACCAACTCTTCCTGAAGATTAATATCAAGCAGTGAAGAATTATCACCTTGCCTCTAGCCTGCATATACTTGCAGGAAGAGTTGACAAAGCTTTTCATATTCTTGTCCTCATTAGTCTCCTGATGACCTTGAAAGAGACAGAACAGTAGCCCTACTACCCACTGATGAATGAGAACATAGAGGCACACTCTGAGTTTAAGCCACTCCCTAGTAAGTAGTGGTAAAACCAGAGGGCCTGAGGTCTTTGGTGAGTTCTAGCAGGACCAGAAGCTTTAATTGAACTGATCGGATCCTTCAAGATTTGAAAAGGAAATATGGCCAGGGAAGACAGAGAAGCTCCTGAAGACAGAGTCCTAGCCTCACTCTTTGTTTCCAAATGCAAATAGTTGAACTTAGACACATGCTTTCAGATACAATTTACTCCCACCCTGGTCTACCATTAAAGCTGATCAAAGGGACCTGCCCTTGGAGGTCCTGAGCATTATATACGTTCAGTTAGTTCTGAGGGAGCAACGATCACCTTCTTACACGTTTATCCCAGCAGACATATCTCCTAAAAGATATTAACAGATGACAAGAAATATATATATACATATATATACATGGAAAGAGAAATGGGAGTTCATGACTCAAATGAAGATCTATTCAATTCACATAAAATCCCATAGGTCATCCCCTTCCTCTCAAACTAGCCCTCAGAAAAGGGTGAGTTCCTTAAATGAAAGTCCATATAGAACTACTCAAATTCTCTCTTAGTTACCTTATTTTCAATTACTGACCTAACGTTACATATGTGTAACTTTAATATTTGACTAGTTTATACATTTCATCAAGTATGATTTTTCTCCTGATGACTGTATCACTTTTGAAATCAGGGTGGGGGGGGGAAATGAATTAAAAATACCTTAAATATTGGTGGCTGTTAGTGCCCTTGTGTTGGTTAGCAATGACTGCCCTGGGCATCACATAGTGTCACTGGGACTAAGGTCTGATGGAGGCAGGAATGCTAGTGTGCATGTGGAAAAACATCTGGGGGAAGTTGTCATCGATCTATATAGCGTGCAGAGCATCAACTGTTTGCTCTGCACTGTGGGTACAAAAGCAGCTCCTAAACTCAAGGTGCCTATGTGTCCTCAATTGGTTAGGCGAGATGTCATCTTCTCAGCCTTCACAATGGCTTGCACGTAAAGAAGCAGTGAGGAGCGCTCATGTGATCCCTGCTACCAGAATGCCCGTTGCAAAGCCTTGTCTTACCCCTTGATGGATGTGGGATGTTGGGCAGTTCACTTGGAACTCATGGACCTCAGATTTCTTATGTGTAAAAGGCAGTGATCATAGTCATCTGTAGAAACAGAATGGGGAAGAGTAAGGTACTTAGGAGAACCTAGGTCCTAAGGTTGTCATGAAATTGGAGTAAGGACCATTATTTAGGGATATGCTGAAGCTCACCACCTAACCTTCAATGGTCCTGGTTCAGGATAGCAAATGCTGCAAAGTATTTATCCCCTTTAAACATTCTGTATGAAATTAAAATAACCGTACTTGAGACACCACAAGTTCAGTGAGACACCAGCTCAAGCTGAGAATCTGCAATGCAGGGAGGTTGGGAGCATCCCAGATGGCCGTGGGCGGTGCTTTCTTAGCAGCAGTGCCCAGTGGCACTGAAACAAACGTGCTGTCTGAGCCAGTACAGTCTGCCTTAGAGAGAAGACTTTCTAGTAGGTTCCATAGCCATAAACAGAGGTTTTTTCAGGTAAGTCAGGGAAATACCAAAATGGAGGAAATGGTCATCCTTTCCATTGGAAAGGAAAGACTGCTTGCCACTGAGACTATCTAACACTGCTCACGCAGTCTCCGGCAACCCAGATGTTTGGCTGAGCAGTTTCCTGGGTGTTTCAAAGGTTATTTCTTGGGTAAGCTTTGAATCAGAATCTAGAGATGGTGCTTAGTTGAAAGCACTTTTAAAAGTGCCTCCATGTTGCTTTGGAATTACTGCCATGGTGAATCTAAGAGGGGGAAGGCCCTTTTGTGAGCAGTGGGTCCATGTGATGGGCGGGTGAGTAACAATGGTTCTCACAGGCCTTTGCAATTTCTTCCTGGCTCACTGTCTTGGTTTAAGGGGCCTACGAGAAGTATCCTCTGTGCTTTTCTTTATCCAAATTGGTCTCCTCCCCTCTCATTCTCTCCAGCCTGATTCATTCATTCACTCATTTAAAAATATCAGTTGAGGATTTACTTTGTGCCAGGTACTGATGCTGTATCAGTAAGAAAAACATGCTTCCACTATACACTACAGAATCATCCTAGAAAAAATTAACAGTGGTAAAACATTTTCCCAAACCTCTGCTGGCTCTGTCTTCACTCCTCTCTACACTCCACCCCCATCAGCTATTCCAGTGCATTCCTCCCCCCTAGAAAAACGTGTGGTCAATGTGACTTAAAGCATTTCCTTGTTTAGTGTCATTTTATTGTTATTAAATATGAAGCCATAAACCTCTCACATTCAAAGGTGATTAAGGAGCTAGACAAGAACTTGGAGATCATTTAAATCAAGTGACTGTTCATTTTGTAGAAAAGAAAACAGTCAGAGCTCAAACCCAGACAGGCCAAGCTTGGTCAGGTCCTTTATACCTCATGCTGCTACTTGGGTTCAGAGACGCTTCAGCAAGGCTGCAGGCAAGAGGTAGGCTGAGGCTGTATGTAGACTAATAATCCTTCAGACATACCATGTAGAAAGTCTTTCTCCTGACCATTTGGGTGGTTACCTCTCTCCTTGATCTTTCTAATTTTTCTTCCCATAGTTTCTAATAGCGTTCACATTAAATTTTAAATCCAGCTAACTTTCCACTTCCAGCTGAAGTGGAAGGAGGTACCTGCATCAGTTCAAACTCACACCCTTTCATGCTATCATAGTCTGGAGGAGAGAGAAGCACTAGCATCCCAGGAGGTCTGTAGCACGGCTCTCTGGAATCACTTGCTTTCCACATTCGTGTTCCCATGAGATGGACTCTGTATTAATGACTGAGGGAAATATGACAAAATCTAAAATCTTAACAGGTGGATTATTATTTTGTTTCCTTTAAAAAAAATAATGTTTGCACTTTCCAAATGTTCTTGAAGTTCTTGAATGTTCTTGAAGTGAAGAAATAACAATTATTATTATAAGTGTATATATGTATACATTTATATAAACATCAGCCACATGTCAATGAAAGATGGGACATTTAAGAAAAGGAGAACTGTATAGTTCTCTTTACTCAGAAAGTTCAGAAAGAATAGATGATCTCAGCCTCCTGAACTGATCATTTAAAAGTACATAGGTACATATTTTTACTAGTTTGTTGTTGACAACAAAAACAAAATAAAATGTTAATCTAATGGTTTTGATTATCTGATATGACGCTTAAAAATTTACCCAAAGATACAGAATTTCCCCTGGAATCCTTTTCACACATGTATGTATAGACACATTAGAATTCACCTGTGTTCATTCTCACAATAAATGAAATCAGTAGTTTTTAGTCAGTTTTGCAAATGTTGAGAAACTAACTACGAGAGGTTACATTACATCAGCCAAAGACATACTCCTGAGAGTGAGAAAGTTTAAAAAAAGTACAGAACAAATATCTGTTGAAGTGAAGGGGATACTCTGTGAAGCTGGGTAGGAATGGGAAGAAGAAAGAAGGAAGAAACTGAGAAAAGTCCATGGATTAAATTTTTCATTTTGCTTTCTCACGGTAAAATTCAACACAGAGATGGAATCTAAAGACTCATAATCCTAACATCAATCCTAAAATAACTGTAACCCATGAAATGCTATCTCGATACTTCTAGCTGTTTATATAAGTCAGCAGTCACCTGATCTTACTCTATTCACCTTTTTTGCACACAGACCAAATGCTGAGCAGCTTCGGGGAACATCATGAGATCTGCCCCTTTTCCTTCCTGGCAGTCCTGACCCAGAACCCTCAGCAGCTATCTCATGTGAACTCCCACCTGCCCCTGATGGTTTACAGAGGCTCCAGGCCATCCTCAGAGCTGAGTTTCATCTAATGCCAGGAGCCCACAGGGATGACTCAAGCTCGGGCTGACTGTAGTCCCAGTTCTCCAGAGGATTAGGCCTGAAACCATGTGGGAATCTTAAGGGAAAGAAGGCAGCTCCATCTTATAAAAAGATGACCACTCAGGCACCTGAGTGCTGATTTATACTCTAGCTTACAATGCTGGAAATTCAGTAATAACAACAATGATAGATACAAATACAGAGACAGTCTCTTCAGTAGTCTTGTTCAGTAGTGTATTATTATACCACGTATATGGACAGTCACGGCCATTCAATCATATGTATTATTAGGATTATTAGTAGAATTTAGGATACTAAATTGTTGCCCGGGCAAAGGAGATAGAAAAGCCTTCTTCTTTCCTTTCTTTTCCGCCTTCCAGTTGCTCTTTATCCAAAGTGGTCTAGCTCCTAACTGCACTACTTTTTCCAACAACCTTATGAGATGAGGTATTGTTACCTCCATTTACAAATAGAAAAATTGGACAAGATCCATAACCAATGTCACACAGCCAATAAATAATTGTTGGTCAGGATTCAAACCCATCTCAGAAAGACTCCAAAGTCTTGCTTTCATAAAATGAACTGTCACTGAGACAGCATTCTGATTCTATTCCCTTTGTTCCATTCCAACATCCATTTAAAAAAGTTTCCCAACCTCATAGCAATTTCTAAAAATCATAAAAAATAAAATATTTAACTTAAAATATATTTTTAAAGTCTTGTATGTTTGTCCCAAGAAACTATGTTAAATATAGGAGGTGGAAGACACAGAAGAATCTTTAAGATTGTCTAAAGGAAATTTGAGAGAATGCTGCTTTTGAAACAAACAGCACATGCTCTTTTGTTATAGTTTTACTTTTTTATTAAAAAAAGAAAAACCAAGAAAAGAATATGTACAATAATGATTTTAAAAAGAAAATTACCATGTCTAGAATGTGTGATATATCCCATCATACAGCACCCACTCTTCCACATTTACAGTATTGACACATTTTCCTTTCCTTGATACTGGTGGTATGATTTCCTACTCTGTAACTTTAATTAGACTCATTCCAGTTCACAGAAAAATAAAGAAAGCAAGGACAATCCTACAAGAAAGGGTAGGGAGGAGATAACTAAAGAGGGTATAATGATGGGTCTATATGAGAAAGCTATTATTGAGGTGAAATGGGTGGAGTTAAAAGTAAAAAATATTGAGGGGCCTCCCTATTGGCGCAGTGGGTTAAGCAACGCACTATGAAGCAAACCGCAGCCACTGCAGCACGAGTTCGGTCCCTGCTGCCAGCCAGGGAGGGAACCCACATGGCGCAGCAGACCTCTCCTGCCTCACCCACTGCTCTCCTCAACAGTGTATTTCAGTCGATCTGGATCTGCCTGCTCTGTTCCCCACTTGGGATTCTCTCACCTCCTGCACTGCTGGCCTGTACCCCAGTGCTTGTATGCATAAATAAATAAATATTTTTTTTTTTTTAAAAAGTAAAAAGTATTGAAATGTGCTCTTTGGAAAGAAGAATCCATATACTAGTGAGGGGATAGATTACAGTGGGCCCCAAACTCTAGAGCTATTAGTATTAAAGATTGGAGGTTGAGCTTATTCTGGGCTAAGTGAAGAAGAGGGAGAAAAAGCCCTTAGAGATGGACATTATCACCAATTGTTAGTCACCCTTTAGAGACATCTCCTAGACTGCACCTCTGAGAATATAAACCTCATATTCTCTCTAACGAGGAAGATCAATGCCCAGTCATCATTTTGTTGCTGGCATTTTGCTGTTTTTCTTTTTTTTAAACACAACACATGATACATACATTTTGCCATACATACTGGGTGAATGTTAAAGCAAAAGGCCAGAATTTGAAAACACAATAGCAGAAATCTTAGTAGTTTCTTAGAAGGAAAAAAAGTGCCACAAGTAATTTAAAATAGTCTGTAAAGAAAAGGGACTCATAACTAAGCTTTATCACAAAATATATTTATTTAGTTCATGTCTACAGTTTACATCACTCTTTTTTTTTTTCTAGGAGCCTCGCAAACAACAATCTCCAGACACTCCCAAAAGACATTTTCAAAGGCCTGGATTCCTTAACAAATGTGTAAGAGGACCTAAGAAATCACTCATTAATTAATTATTTTGCAGTAGTTAACAGAAAAGATGGGTATTGATAGTTAGAATTTGTAATTGACTTTAAATTAAATTGAATTTTAATTGACAAAATTTAAATTTATTTGGACTAAGTTTTGAGACTTCTACAGTATTTACATTGGAAATTCTGAGAATACAGCACCCAGGCTTCCTTTGATAAGATGTGTGTCTGTATAAGAGGGAGGGATGATAAGGGACTTTGAGTGGGTGGGAAGAGGCCCAGATAGAAGTTTCAAGATGTCTTTTTTTTCTCGTGAGATCCAGGAAATGGGGCTACAAAGGAAAACATAAAGGAGTCTGGGAAACTGACAGAGTGGAGATGAAAGGTTACACCCAAGGGTTGGTCAGTCAATAAGAAATGGAGCAGGAAGTGGGGGCAGGGAAGAAAGTTTGCCTTTTCTCTTTAGACTGAACAACAACTCTAGGCTTAATCCCCAGGAATTTGGCTTGAGCCCCAGGAAGGGAATGAACTTAATTATTTTTGACCCTTTTTCAAACAAAAGAGCTTTCAAACTTTGACTTTTAAGCCTCAGAGTGAAAGATCTTTGTAAGGAATTTGTATATTTTGCTGTAAGCAAAGCAAGTAATATATGCCAAACCCTCTCAAAAGCAATCTAGTTTCATTAAGTGCCTTCCACAACATTAAAAGGGAATTGAAATGCCATAGGTAGAATAAAGGAACAAATGAAAGTAAATATGAAATCAAAAGGTTTCTTTATTATTCAGGTACTTTACTCTAGCATATATATTCCAAACAACTCTTCTTCCATCACAAAAAATCTGAATCAAGTATTTTCTTGTAAACCCAGTATTTAACTTCAAATCAGTAAGCTAATGAAAAACTTTCTTTGTTCCTTGCAGTATTCCTCAGCCCCTCCTCCATGCCTATTACCCCAATCTGAATGATGGTTTATTTCCAAGAGTGCCAGGATCGGGGCACTTCCAAGAGTCTCCAGCAAACCATAGTTATCCACTCTGGTTTACAATAGTTCAGAACATTCTGGGTCAGAATATTCTTGGGAGATGAGGTCAGTTCTGGGAATATCTTGGAAGTTAGATGATACTGTTAGTGGATACTCCACAGCAGACTTCGGATACAACTTTTGGGGAGACCCTCTGGCCCACCCTTGGTCCTCCTATACCCTATATTAACAAGAAAGAACAAAACTATTCAAGTTGGCTTAGACTCTCCAAAGAATCCCACGGTGGGTTTGACCTCCTGTGTTTATTTTCACGTGCCTAAATCAAGAATAATCTATGAAGTACAAGAACCTATGAAATCTTGTCTTTTAGCAGATTTCTTGCTTTTCTTTAATATATCCCCTAAAAAAACACTTAAGCTCTGAAAAAGTATTTGTGTGCATGTGAACAGTAGGCAGTACCTGTCTTAGGAATTCTGTGTGACCAAAGTGGGTTTTAGGAAAGAGATAGAATTTCTGAACAGAAGCAAAGCAAATAAACAGAGAACTTGGTGAGCTGGACTCACTCATGGAAAGCTAAATTATACTGTATAGTTTATTACAGACACAAGCTATTCTATGTCAGCATTGACTTTGCTTTGTTGAAGTCATTTCCTATTCAAACTGAATTTGTAGAGCATGGAATAAGATTAGAATTAATTATGTCTGTGAGGAAGAAGAAAGGCAGATAGTTTCCTTGGTTTAATTAAATAGGATACAGTAGTCACTATATTCTATTCTCTGGACCTAAATTGGCCAATATGGCAGCCACACATGTGGTCACTCAGCACCAGAAATGTGTTCCTAGTTCAAATGAGAAACGGAACTACGTAAAATTAACAATTAAGTAAAAAACTAAAATTAAGTTTTAAAACTGATCCTCAGTTCAATTATTAGAATACTTTTAAGTATGTATGAAAACTTAGGAAATTGAATCCATTTTTTTCAAGTGTGGATTTTATTAAATTGAAATACAGATCAGATTATTACTGATGAAAATTTAGCCATTTCTATTTCTATTTGAGATATATAGTAAGAATTAAAAGCACACTAGACTTCAAACACAGTGCCTAAAAGAATGACAAGTATTGCACTAATAATTTTATGTTAAAATTATTATATACATTTGATACTACATATCAAAATAATACTATATATGCATTAGGGTAAATAAAATATACTATTAAAATTAATTTCACTTGCTTCTTTTTTTACTTTTTAATTTACCTATAGAAAATTGCAAATCACGCATGTGGTTCATGTTATATTTCTATAGACAGCACAGCTCTAGGTGAGCTACCTACCTTTGAATTCAAGAGGGAGTAAATTATAAGGTTCCAGTGACTGGTAGTGTTACAGGGCTGGGGATTCTGGGGTGCGCCTCTCCCTGCCCTCTAACAGTAGCTTTCAGTGTGGGGAGGTTAACAATAGCAGCTTTCATCTTACTTTTAATTTTACTTTTTTCCTCAAATTTATCTAACCCTTTTTTATAAATCTCTACTGAAAGGTCCTTTGGGCCTTGCTTTAGGCTAATCCTTATTAGCTAAACTTTTACCCTCAAAGAGATGGGTAACTTTAAACGCTTAACTTAGTAACTATGTTCTTTGGTCTTTCTGTATCATACCCTAATTGTATTAAAATTCCTTTCCATTAAAAATTTTATATGTTTGTCTTAATGTGGCAAATAGCAAAACCCATTCAGAAAGGGCAGGTTTAAAAGTTCTGGGGTGCTCCTCTCCCTACCCTGTAACACTATGGTAACTCTGAGTTAAAAGTGAATGGTCAGTGAGATTCAAGGTAGATTATGAGGCATAATGCAAAGCCAGATAAAATTATTCTGCCTTGTTAGTTGCTGAAATGGAAATCATGTCTGTGAAGGTAGAGTTCTCGTATGGCAATAGCAGCTGAAGTTTGTCTTTCAGGGACCTGAGAGGGAATTCATTTAACTGTGACTGTAAACTGAAGTGGCTGGTGGAATGGCTCGGCCACACCAATGCTACGGTTGAGGACATCTACTGTGAAGGTCCCCCCGAATACAAGAAGCGCAAAATCAATAGTCTCTCCCCCAAGGATTTTGATTGCATCATTACAGGTAATGTATTCCAAATCATTGCACCTCATAAAATTAAAATAAGGTCTACATTTTTTTGCATGTGCAGGAACTGATATTTTTTAATGTCTTAAAAACTAGCTGAGCAATTTAATTTAAAAAATATTAGAAATCATTAAATCTTCACGTGCTTAAAAGTAAAATAAAATTGTCAATTTTCTATTTCTCTAAAATAAATGTATTTCTTATGGATATTTGCAGTCTGGCCAAGGAAAAGGCATTAGCGCACAGTTACTCATCATCATTTCCTATTTTTGCAGAATTTGCAAAGTCTCAAGACCTGCCTTATCAATCACTGTCCATAGACACTTTTTCTTATATGAACGATGAGTATGTAGTCATTGCTCAGCCTTTTACTGGAAAATGCATTTTCCTTGAATGGGACCATGTAGAAAAGACATTCCGGAATTATGACAACATTACAGGTACGATTGTATTTTGAGTGGAGAATTAAGCTGCTTGTGTCAAAGGCAACAGGAAAAGAGGAGAGGCATCAGGGAATGCTTTGGGTAGGCTTAAAGTTATTTCGATCTCAATTGTACCATTTACTAAGTGACCTGAGACTGTTCCTTAAACCTTAATTTCCTCACTTGTAAAATGGAAATGATCATGTCCAGGGTTGTTATAAGGTAATATGATCACATATTCAAGAAACTTAGCGTAGGATCTACCATAGTAATACACCATAAAAGTTGGAGTTTGTTTTTTCCATAAAGAAAAAGTATTGGACTAAAAATCATGAGTTCTGGGAAAAAGATTTTCCCACAAACTAGCTAGATAAGTCACTGACCTGTACTGGGTCCCCTTTCCCTTAACTATAAAATGAGGAGGTTATCTTATTAGGGCAATGAGTCTCAAAATCTTTTGCACAGATGTTACTTCTATAAAACATTAACATATTCCTTGTGACAAAAAGGGTTACGTAGTCTGATAAAACTGTGAATCATGTCCCCCTCTAGTTCATAATAATATACTTAGTGACTCTCAGAAGTCCTACAGTGAAAAATGCTTTCCAATATTTTTTTAATTTAATTTCACCATAGAAACAAATTTCTCCATTAAAAATTTTACTTAAGTGATCTTTTAAGTTTCTTGCTCATTTTAACAATGCCTAAATTTTTAATTCTTAAATTAGAACATGGGGCTTCCTCTGAAGTGTTTTAATTGCTCTAGCTTCTATTATCTTTAAATATTATCTTCTATTATCTCTAAATCTTTAGGCACTTTAAAGTGCCCAAAGAGCACTCTAACTTCATCAAAGGTCACCCTTTAGATAAGGCTAGATGGGTCATAATTAGATTTTGTTGATGGCCATCAGTCCGCTGGCCCAGAGGATCAAAACAGGTCTGGTATTTGCTTAAGAATGAGGTGCCTAGACAAAGGGAATTCCTCCAAATTCACATCCTTCCAGAAAGCCCCTTCTTTCTCTAGGAGAAAGGCTATACTTTCCTTTCTCCCTCAGCCCCCCTCCTGAGTTTTCCAATGAACTGCAGCAGGACTTATACAGAGATTCTTTTTATCTATACACAGTCCATCAATTGCTTTGACTGGATCTTAGATGAGCAGTTGAAAGATAAATGGATATTGGTATTTGTAGATTTTCAGAGTTTAGGATGACAGATATGTTAGAAATATCATTCTATCTATCATGTTGGTCTTTCTTACAGAGTGCAGACATGGCCATAGAATTCTCAACACAGCTCTCTGGGCAGTCATAGTTAGTCAATCAATAATCAGTATTGGTACATGGTTAAAACCTAGTGAGCATCCCTGATCTTGTGAAAACCCTCATTGTACAAAAGAGAAAACTGAATCCAGAGCAGTTAAGTGATTTTCAACCAACTGATTCTGAAGAGTCATGATAAATTATTTTGTCTATGGATGTAGCAGGTTAGCAGAAAGAGTTGATGCAGAATATATTGCCTCAGAGCTCCTAGATCTGCTATCAGAAAAGGTCCTGCTATTTTTGGATTTCAGAAATCAGAAACTAGGCAGAGGCAGGAGGATCGCTTGAGTCCAGGAGTTCTGGGCTGTAGTGCGCTATGCCGATCGGGTGTCCGCACTAAGTTCGGCATCAATATGGTGACCTCCCGGGAGCGGGGGACCACCAGGTTGCCTAAGGAGGGGTGAACCGGCCCAGGTCGGAAACGGAGCAGGTCAAAACTCCCGTGCTGATCAGAAATCAGAAACTATTGATACATATCAAACTTTCCCCAAAAGAGAGGAAGCATGGCCACTGACCTACCCCATCTCAATTTCTGAGATTTCCTAAAGTAACTTTCAGGAGTGTTACCTGTGGCTGTACCCTTTTTCCACTTTTCTCTAGTGTTCCTTGTTTCTTTTCTCTTTTGCCACCAATCTGCCCTAAATCTTCAGAAAAATGATCAGTGGCATCTTCTTCCTTTCTCAGGGGAAAGTCAGGTTATTCTAAAGCAAGAAATAGTTCACACTTAGAACAACCAATTACAGGTAGAGCTGTGGGCTGCCAGGACCACAGCTCAAAACTTTTGTAGGGTTGCTCTAGAATCTTGTGGGATTCTAGCCAAAAAAGGAAGCCTTAGAAGAGCTTGTAGTCTCCTACAAGATTGGGTTAAAAACATAGGTTTGGGCTTGAATCCCCACCCACTTGACTGTCCACTGGTAGCACTAAAGCTGAATTTAGGTCTGCTCACCTCAAAAAGGGGTGGATAATCTTAAATGGAATGATTTTGAAAAGTATACAGTCGGTGCTTGATAAATGGCAGTTTTTACTACAATTATCATATTAACTCTTGATGTGTCAGGGAAAGCAACGCTTTCTTTCTGCAAGAAGTGAAAGGAGAAAACCCAAGCTGTCATCATGTTTTCTGAACATTTAGTGCAGTTGGATGTGACAAATGACATCCCCGTTGATGGTTACAAGTTCTCATGAGATGCAAAGGTGTAGAACCTCAGGATCCTGTAGGTTCTCCAGTGGGCCTTGGAGATTGCCCTTCTCTAATCAACCAAGGAAATCTCTTGTTTCATGCCATTTTGGTAAAAGTTGTATGGCCTCAGCCTGCATGTTTATATGCTCCCAAAGAGGATGGCCATCCAACTAATCTCTCATTTGTCTTTTCCCAGGCACGTCCACTGTGGTGTGCAAGCCGATAGTCATTGAAACTCAGCTCTATGTTATTGTGGCCCAGCTATTTGGCGGTTCTCACATCTATAAGCGAGACAGTTTTGCAAATAAATTCATAAAAATCCAGGATATTGAAATTCTCAAAATCCGAAAACCCAATGACATTGAAACATTCAAGATTGAAAACAACTGGTACTTTGTTGTTGCTGACAGTTCAAAAGCTGGTTTCACTACCATTTACAAGTGGAATGGAAATGGATTCTACTCCCATCAGTCCTTACATGCGTGGTACAGGGACACTGATGTGGAATACCTAGAAATAGCCAGACCACCTCAGACACTCAGAATGCCTCATTTAATCCTGTCTAGTAGTTCCCAGCGTCCCGTAATTTATCAGTGGAACAAAGCAACACAACTATTCATTAACCAAACTGACATCCCTAACATGGAGGATGTATATGCCGTAAAGCACTTCTCAGTGAAAGGTGATGTGTACATTTGCTTGACAAGATTTATTGGTGATTCCAAAGTCATGAAATGGGGCGGCTCCTCATTTCAGGATATTCAGAGGATGCCATCACGAGGATCCATGGTGTTCCAGCCTCTTCAGATAAATAACTATCAATATGCAATTCTTGGAAGTGATTACTCCTTTACTCAAGTGTATAACTGGGATGCAGAGAAAGCCAAATTTGTGAAATTTCAGGAATTAAATGTTCAGGCACCAAGATCGTTCACGCATGTGTCCATTAATAAGCGTAATTTTCTTTTTGCTTCCAGTTTTAAGGGAAATACACAGATTTACAAACATGTCATAGTTGACTTAAGCGCATGACACACCAGTTCTGTGGCTGCCATCAGCAACTTTCTACAGTACATGATCCGGATGAACTCAATGCATGATGACTTCTTAGCACACTTGCAAATGAATGCCTTTCAAACATTGAGACTGCTAGAACCAAGCACTACCAGTATCTCCATCCTTAACTGTCCAGTCCAGTGGTGTGGGACGTGACATTTTATAAGACAAAATTGAATTGTGTAACTGTTCTTTGCAGTGAAGATGTGTAAATAAGCGTTTAATGGTAACTGTTACTCCAAAAAAGAAATATTAATATGTACTTTTCCATTTATTTATTCATGTGTTGAGAAACAACTGCCAAATAAAATGTTTACATTTTCTTTCATATCCCAAAGGTAATTATTTACAGGAGTTGTTTTATTTTTGGTGATTGTATATGGAGGAAATACATTTTATACAATAGGGTTCTATTTGGACCAAGAATGCATGGTGTTGATAATAATGGTGAAGATAAACAATGATATTGGTTACCCATAATTTATAAATAGACTTATCAGCTGACTTGGGATATTCAAAGGTATTTCCAAAGGTCATGGCTTTTTACAACCCTTTAAGACTAGTTTGAAATAGAAAGAACAGTAAGACTCACTCTTTTCTGTCTGATAGTTCCACCTAAAAACATCATCCTGACAACTTGTAGGAGAAGCTAAAGTCAAGATTTTGGAGTTAAAAACCCTATTCAAGGACCTTCTAAACGTGTGACTCTGAGAGTTGAAAGAGATTGTAATCTTATCACACTTGCTTCAAATGTACCTTATATAAAACCTCTCAATCTGCTTAAGGATGCTTCACTTCTAGACAGTAGTTTTGATACATTACTGACATGCTTCAGAAAGCCTAGGAAGCTCATATTTGATTTTCTAAACCCCTGCTCCTGGATCACATGGATTGTTAGCACCAGTACAATGCCTGTGATATAAAGGTTCTCAACAAATGCTTTTGAAGAAGCACTTGTCCTCTTGTTATAGTATAACAATAAACTTTATGAGGCCCTTTGATCTAATCAGTCATATTTATTGGGTATCTATCTATTAAGAATGGGTTATTATTCCAGTGGGGGCAAGGAGGAGAACTGAGGGGGTGTAGAGCACTGTCCTTGCCCTCTGGGGCCTTAGAAAACTAACTGGGTGGTTAGGACACAAACATCTACAGATACTGAACCAGTAGTGACTGTCAAGCACTATCTGAACTTTCTGATTAATGTGTCATGGGAGTATCAAGGATGACTTACTGGAATAAAGAAATCACAGCAGAGAAGATAGCCCTGGAACAGTTTCCATGTGCTGCCTTCACGGGAATTAGCTCTTCCTCCAATTCATTATTCCCCAGATTCTTTGCCAAAAGACTGGGTGTTAAAAGTGGGAAAGGGAGAGAAACAGCAATCACTGCCCTATTTGGCGAACTCGAGGCATCAGAGGTAAACTTAATAATCGCATAGTCTCTGAGAAGCTTGGGGAGTTATTCACAGAAAGCAGATTCTTCTATCAAATGGGCACGATACTAACTTCAAGAGTTCTGGGGAAATAGATGACTATTCTGCAGATAGGGAGGGCTAGTCTTTAAATGTCTTATATTTTCATTTTTCCTTTCTAACAGCATAGATGCTGCTGGAGACACCTGTTTTGTACAGACTGGATTTAAGTCCTGTCCTGTCACGTATTAGCTTTGTCCACAATTATTTAACTTTCTTGAACCTCATTTGTAAAAGGACAGTGACACCTATTCTACAGGCAGTGGAAGGACTGAATGAGATAATATGCACATCATGGGTTGATTTTTCTATTAATCCTAACAATATCTACCATCCCACAGCTCTATGAGAGCCTTGACCCCACCCAATTAAGAAACAGTACCTAATTCTCCTATTCCTAAGTCTGGGTAGGTTTGTAACTAGTAGAGTGTGGTAAAAATGATACAGTTTGGTTTTGAGACCAGGTCATAAAAATAATAGAGCTTCTGGCTTGTGAATTGGGAAACCTGTTACTGGAGTCCTGAACTGTCACTTAGAAAGTTCTACTAGACAAAGGCAACCATTATATGAGGGAGCACAGGCTGCCATCAACAGCCTGGCTGAGTTCCTCATCAACAGCCACAACAGCAGTCACATGAGAGAAGATGTGATGATTCTTCACATCTTCAAATGATTCCAGCCTCCTTCTTTCAAGTCACCACCAGCCATCAAGTCTACTCAACTAAGGCCCTGGACATTAGAAAGTAGAGACGAGCCATCTCCATGGGACCCCATCCAAATTTCTGATCCACAGAATCTATGAGCATAATAAAATGTTTGTTTTAAATAGTTAAGTTTTGGGGTGATTTGTTACACTGTACAGTCATGGCATAATATCACTGACCAGACGTTAACTGTTGCTAATGGACTCTACACCCACGATAGCACATTGGGTAAAATAGCATTTTGGGGTATCGTCTACCTTACTGTTAATGTAATGCACTATCATTAGTCTTCTAAAGGGTATCTCTTATTTTCAATATGTTATCATTGTTCTTACTCTGTGCCAGGCACTAAGGTGAGTTGAGGAATAAAGAAATTAAAGAACTAGATATTGCTCTGTTTGTCTTCATAGCAGCATTAACTATTTAAGTCAGCAAATTCACTTAAGTTTGAGACCCAGAGATGTGGAGTGAGTTGGGTAAGGTGGCCTCCTGGAACTGGGTCCTGTCCTTTCTCCATCATATGGTGCTACCTTTCAAAACATCTCCCTCCAATATGAATCTGCCACTGTAAATGGGGAGAGAGACCAAGAATGAGGAGTCTGAGGAGGGTATATGGTAGGAAAATTTTTAGGAATTGACCAGCCTTTCTGAGAGTTGCCCTCTCCCCCTGTGTCCTTCATCTAGCCTATTGTTGGTAACACCACCCTCTCCAGGCACAAGTTTCTGGCTCTGGAGTGACAGCCCAGTCCTCTGTTGAACCCAGAAGCTGGGCTACACTCATCCTGAGCCAATCCAGTTCTCCCTCAACACATCCATAGAGGGCAGAAGAGGCTGGGCCAGTTAGCACAGGTACCAGATTTGTAAGGTCATGTTCTTAAGTCAGGTTCCCTGGAAACAGAGGGATTTACAAAGGTGTGTTCCCAGGTTGCACCTGAAAGGGAGTGAGAGGAGCATAGGGTAGGGGAGATATACAAAGAAATCTTTTCAGAAGTCTAGCTTCAGCCTAAAACCCAGGTAACTACAGAGCACCAATTACACCATATCAGGTGTCCTGCCTTGAGGCCAGGAAAATGGACTTTTTCTTGCCCTCATCTGACAGTCATTGACCAAAGGGTGTGGGGAGTAGGGGATGGGGGGAGATGATAAACATTCAGGTTTCATCAGGAGAAATTGGTGCATTTGGTTAAAGGTAATCCTTCAGGGAAGGGTACACCTGAGAGCCTTAATCCACACACAGTCACTGCAGGATAGGTGCATCTGCCTAATAAAGAACATTTAAGTGGGATTCAACAGCACAGGCCAACGGTGAAGGTGACTGAGGTATAGAAGTCACCATTTTGGAGTGGCCATGATGGCCTGTGTACCTAAAAAGCAGAGGAAGCTAATCCAAAAAGGTGAGAGGAGAATGGAGTCGAAGTTTAGCTAAAAAGTAGAATAAAGAAACTACATGGTCAGAGGGAGAGAGGAAAGTAGGAGGGAAGGAGGGAGAGGAGAGAGGGAAAGGAGGAGGGAGAGAGAGAGAGGGAGGGAGAAAGAGAAAAGGGAGTAAAAAGGAAGGGAGGAGGGGGAGTGGAAGGAAGACTAAGCGGTATGGTGTCCCAATTGGGTTACCTGAGAATTAGACTCTGAGAAGTCAGTGTACAATGTCTATTAGGGAGAACTTTTGAAAGCAATAGGCAGAATGGGGAGAAGGAAGTAGAACTGGTCAGAAGAAGCTATAAGTCATGATGAGTTCCAATAAAAGCAGCACTTTAGGGAGCACAAAAGTTGAGATGTTTCTTCTCAGTTGTCCCAAGTCAGAGCAAGGGGACATGTATGCTGTCCCTAGAAGAAAGCATGGCCTCAGGCGAAGATGCTTCTTTAGCAATGGCAAACCCTGAAGAAGGTGGACACTGCTCTCTTTTGTGCCCAGGCTGACCCAACTATTTACAATGCCCTTTCCCTACTCTTCCATATTCCTCAAAATCTTAATCTTTCTTATCTAGCCAGTTAGATGAGTTTTCTCTGTTTTTTTTCAGCCTATTGCTTTACCACAAGTAAGACTCATAATTCCTTCTACCTTGCATTATGGTTAATTGTTGAAAGGACCATTTTCCTACCAGGTATCCTATCCCAGAGAGTAGGGACTATGTCTTAGGCATCAGATTCTTGTACCCCACCATTCCCTTAATTTTCTAGAGTAGTCCTACTTTATAGAGTCCATAAAGTTAGTAGAAACGAACCGGCTTAAGTACAGTAGCTTCAGTCTTGCTGTCTGTATATCTGACAAGTAGTCACATCATCTACAGAAAATTCCCAGCCCCTGATCATGGATCACCCCAAAAGAATAGGTCTGCACAGGTCCACCCGTGCAGGTAACTGGGGTGAACTGGAAGGTGAAAGATATCCATTTTATTTCCCAAGCAAATCCTTATCGCAAGCACAAATTTCAGTTCAACCTAAAATTTTGCCTGCAAAACTGAATGAAGCATAGGAAGTGATTTAATTAATCCAGGGAGAGTCAAAGGGCAAGAAGATTGTTATGAACACTTTTAGAAAGCCCACTGCAATGTTTATCCCAGAGAGAAACCCATATCCATGGTCAGCACTATTCAGAGAAGCCCCAGAAGGAGCATCTTCCCTAGTTGATGCTTTTAATAATAATACCCAGCAAAATTGTGTCCCAGAAATCTGTCGTCTTAACAATGCCTGATCCCAAAACAGCTGACCTTTAGCCTTTATTTCCTTCTTCCTGTCTACTTATATGTAGTTAACAATTCTTTTTAAAAAATCAAAACTTTAATATAAGAAATATTCTTTAACATTTCAATGTAATTATAATAGTTTACATTTGCTGAGGATTTATTTACTATGAGTCAAATATTATACTAAATGCTTTCTCTGTCTTATGCTTCCATCCTCTATGATTCTATAGTAATAGTATTATTAGAGAAACCTGAGTCTTAGAAAAGCAGAGAAACTTGCCCACAGTCAAACAGCCAGTAAAGAAACAAAGTCAACATTCACTTGGCTAGCATTTAGCCATGACACCAT
Source organism: Galemys pyrenaicus (assembly GCA_019455555.1). Classification (NCBI taxonomy): domain Eukaryota; kingdom Metazoa; phylum Chordata; class Mammalia; order Eulipotyphla; family Talpidae; genus Galemys; species Galemys pyrenaicus. Next base: position 6,952,772 of record JAGFMF010011406.1, on the reverse strand, counting down.
CCAATAAAATGCTTAAAGCCAAATATATACATTAGAAATTCAAAACTGCAAACTGCTAGGTAAGCAAATATTCCACTTGGGAACCTGGAGTGTCCCCTATAGCTGAGAGCTATTGGTAGCGATTTATACCCATGGACACAACAAGCTCAATTTCATTGAAGATGTTCATTGAACACCTACTATGTACAAAGCACTACAGTGGATGATACAAACTAAATAAAAATGAGCAAAAAGTTGTCCATCCCCTTAAAGTATTTACAAATCACTAGGCCTTATTTCTTAAAGACAGAGGGTGAAAAAATAAGAGACAAAGGCAAATTCTATAAAGTAAAAGTGAAACGTGATACATGTTTTACCATTTTTTACCTGTGGATCTATCCTGTTGGTGTCCACAATATTTCTTCCCTTGGGGAAGTAGAGAGTGTTAACAGCATGTGTTTTAGACTCAGGTAGAATTGGGTTTGTACCTGAATGTGGCTGCTTAATGGCTGCATGACCCTGAGCAAGTTAATCATTTAATTGTGAATAATGATAGTCATAGAGTGGTTTGTAGATTTAATATTAGCCTCCCAACTATCCCAGGGGAAAGTTATTTTTAATACCTCCATTGTACTTATGAGGTCAGTAACTTGTCCACATATAGCCAGGATGGATGACCTGGGAGCTTGCATCTGACCATTCCATTCTGCTTTCTAAGTTGAGGTATATTGCAAAAGTGGTGCATTGTTTAAGAACTGAAATCATGGATCAAGTTAGAGAAAAGATTTTTCTGTGCCATCACAACCTTCTCTGTGAAAGTTGAGGATCTCTGGAGGCATCTAGGAAAAGAGATGGAAAAAAACCCAGCGGATTCTGCCATCAGAGGCAGCTGAGTCCACCAAGAGAGGGAAGGATGGGAAGTGGCCAGAGGGATGTGAGCAGACCAGACCAGCAGCATCCTCAAGCTGCAGCATGGGAGGTTAGTTCTCTAACCTTGGTCCATGCTATCCACACATTCTTATTAAGAAACATTGAGGAGCCTCTCTGGTGGCACAAGAGGTTAAGGTGCAGCATTATGAAGCTATGTGCAACCACTGTAGCACTAGTTTGATCCCCAGCCAGGGAGTTGACCCACATGGCACAGCAGACCTCTCCTGACTTGCCTGCTGCTCCCCTCAGCAGCGAATTTCAGTAGATCTGCCTGTTCAGTTCTCCATTCTGTCTCTGATAGTCTCACCCCCCCCCCCAAAATCTGGCCAGTTCTTTTATGGATAAAAATAAATATTTTTTTTAAAAGAAACATTGAAGGACATTGCCCACTAAGAAATTACCTATGTCTTAAGAAAAGTTGTTTTTATTAAAGTGTGTTCAAAATTTTTGTCAGTGGAAGGAATGTTGTGTGAAAAACAGTTTGTTTTTGTGTCAATATAAGCCAGATATCTCCAACTGATAACCCAAAGTGACTCTACAATGTCTCTGCCAGTAAGTCATTTTAAGAGATGTGTTACCTTACTTTTATTAAGTATATTTCATTCTGAAAAAAAAAAAAAAAAAAGACAGAACTGAGCTCAGATGAGGGATTACTGCATTATACCTAAGTTATTTTGGACAAGTCTCTTCAACTAGTGGAAGTCATTCCCAACTAAAAGTGATCTGGTAAAGAAAAGCATAATCTCATTACCTGTCTCCAAACCCTGTCAAATCTCAGCTAGTGTATCAGAATAATTTCTGGGGATCTTCCCAAGTACATACAGCCGTTTCTCTACCCCAGATTCTGATCTCTAGGAGACATAGCGGTCAGGTTGTAAATTACTGAAATTCAAATAAACTAGATGAACTATAAAAGTATATCTAGGGCCTCCCTGGTGGCACAGCAGGTTAAGCAATGCACTATGAAGCAAACTGCAACCAATGTAGCACGAGTTCAATCCCTGCTGCTGGCCAGGGAGGTGACCCACATGGCGCAATAGACCACTCCTGCCTCGCCCGCTGCTGCCCTCAGCAGTGTATTTCAGTCCATCTGCCTGTTCTGCTCCCCACTCTGTCTCTGGTGAATCCTCTCACTGCCCACACCTCTGGCCTGTACCCCAGTTCTTATATGCATAAATAATAAATAAATCTTTTTTTAAAAAAGCATATCTAGCTTCAGAAATACTTGGACCAGACACTCAAGTGATATTTTTTTAAATCCATCTTTCTCCGACTCTCTACCTCTTTTTTCTTCTTCCTCAGATAGTCTCTCCTTTCATGGTGGAAAGACACGCACTTGTAGCTCCAAAGATGTCTAGCCAAGTTAGCCGTGTCCACCAGAAAACATATTTCTTTGCCAGTCAATTGTACTAAAAGTCCAGGGTGATGCTCCATGGCCCAGTGCCCATGCCTGAAGCAATTATTTTGGCTGAGGATACAAAGCTGATGGGCCAAACTTAGGTCATGTGCTAATCCCTGGAAACCACGGATGAAAATCATGTAGAGTGAGAGCAAGGTAAGGGTGATTCCCTAAAGTAAAACTGAAGTGCTATTAAAAAGAAGAAAAGGATGCTGGAAGCACAAAGCAGCAAAAGTCATCATCAGCAGGTGTGGTCTCTATTGAGAATCTTTATTTGGAAAACCAGTTACCAGGGAGAGGCCACATCCTCAGGATGTCCAGACTCCCTTCACTCAAAGGTTTCAAAGAGCCCTTCCAGTTCTTATTTTGCAAAACTTGACAAAATATAATCTCCCATCTTTGTCTATTATTCATAATAATTCACTGTTACAGTTTCTATGTACATTTTAAATTCTGTTCTCTCAAATATTCTGTTTTAAATAACATTTTCCCAAGTGAAATCTAGCTGCCAATTCTGATTTAGTGGCCATCCATTCCGAGAGATGAGACCAAGAGTTCCTAGATCACCTTCTGGATATGCTTCCGTTTTCATCAATCTCTACTTGCAAAGACAGCATCAGCTGCCCTCTCTCCTTGCTCTAAGCACCATTTGATATTGACTTTGCAGATTAAAATCTTCGAGGCTCTTTAGTGGCCTAGGATTTCCTGACTTAGCTTTCCTGCAGGAATCTAGTCACTGACCAGAAATCACCATAGGCCAATCTCAGCACAGAATTGAATGCAACATATTGACTTCTGCTAATAATAGCTCCCCAATCTGGATATCCCCCAGAATCACCTAGAAAGCAAAAGAATTCTACAGATTCCTGGAACCTCACCTCAGATTCACTGAAATTGAATCTTCAAAGAATGAGATCATAGGTATTTTTATTATTAACATCCATTAAGTGATCACCATGTTAATAGCCTACCACCAATTCACCAACTGGGATTTGGGGACCCCTGCTCTAAATAACCAGGTTGTACTGTTCAGTGGCATATTAAGAGCACCAAGCCTATAGTTACAAGAGTTGGCCAAAAACTTGGTGATGTGCTAGATTTAAGAATTACCTGGAGCAAGACATTTAGGTTTCTTTTGACCTCAGTTTTCTTTATAATATACTTAAAGTGGATCAAGTCATACTAAAGGTCCTTCCAATTCTATAGTTTTCTATTATAAAGGTAAAATAACTAGCTTTAGAAGTTTGAAGGTTTTGGCCCAACCACCACTGCCATTATATTTTATGACCTTGAGAAGTCACTTTCATTCTCCAGACCACAATTTCCCATCTTCCAAAATGAGTTAGTTGGAGTATGTATATGAGTTCTTTATTTTTATAATTCAAAGGAGTGAGTAAGCCTTAAATAATCCTTCAGAATTACAGTATGAACAAGATGAGGATGATCACAATTCTCGATGACTTGGGTTTGCTGAGCATTTGGTATGTTGGTGTTTGATGGATATGACATTTCACTGCACCAAGTGGGAATGGAATATTTTTAGCACAGAATTCACCAAGGCTTAGTAAAGAGGGCTTGTACTCTGAATGAAGTGCAAGCAAGCAGAGATACTATTTTAAAGCACCAAAGATAAAAACCCCTTCCCCTCCACTATCACAAAATAGTCATATATATATACTTATTTTTAGCACAAAGCTTGAAGAACTTGCCTCTTTATCCCCTAAAAGACAGTAGTCCACCTATTTCAATGATTCTGCTGGTTCACACACATTCTTTCTGTCTTTAATGGCCTGAATACTTATGTTTAATAATCTAAAAATATGTTAGTATTGAAAGCAATAATAACTATCAGTTTTGAGCACTTAGTATGCTCAGGAAATGTACTAAATATTTACATGTGCTATCACTATTTTCCAGAAAAGGAACTGAAGTTCAGAGAGGTTCAGAAGTCTACCCCAAGACATGTAGCTTGTAGATAGCAGAACCAGGATTTAACTCCAAGTCTGTCTGAAATTAGAGCCCTAGTGACTGAGCATTATGCTTACATCTATTCTATCAGTCAGAGTAGGCCAAGTTATTTGGTAAGCCTTGGTAGCACTCAAATATTAGTGGTGTAAAATAATAAAGACATTTCTTATTCATGCTGTAGAGAATACTGTTCTAAGTCATCATAATCTTCATGCATTGATACAAGCATTATTGGAATAGCCATTATTGTCACATAAGTATATGGGAAATTACTAAGTAATTATAATATATCAGACATAAAAGGAAATACAACAAAGTATGCACTGATTTTTAAAGCATCGGCTTTAAGTGAACAATTCAATTCTGCTCAGTGGGGCAGAGAAATGTATCTGGAAGAAAATAGAAATAACCATCTATCAATAATCTTTGTGACAATCACACTGATGTATTGTACTATACAGGTTACAAGTGGGCCCTGTGTTGTATTTTTTTCGTGTCTGCCTCTCCAATTTAGCAAAGTGACTGATATATAAGTCAATAGAAGCTGAACATTATGTTGCATGAGTGCATGCAAGAATTTATAAATAAATGAAATAATATACATTTAAAATTAGATGGAAATATCCTTTGATAATCTCAGTCATAACAGTGACATTTAATAGATGTTTTGGAATTTTATATATGGGGCTCAGAGTTGTAATATATGAGTTGGAAAATGGAGCTCAGAGTTGCATTTGCATGCTATTTATACAGAACACTGAGAAGTTATCAGTTGTCCATATAAAAGAAAGGGTTTAGGGTTTGGGTAGAAGAAAATTAACCGATTAAACTGACTGAAGAAAATTATCACCTAATGACTAGCAGAGGGAACACTTCAAGGAAACTTTTGTTCTAAGGCTAACAATATTGTAATGTCAACTAAAAATTTTAAGAGAATAAATCTCATGTTTCATATTCTTACCATAATAAATAAAATTTTTAAAGAATTCCAACTTGATACAGAATTCCAGAAAATCTCTGGATTGTAATTCACAAAATTCCACAGAAGAATGGAGTATACTGATCAAAAGACTGTATGAAGCAGTTAGGCCCTTAGATATGCTCAGTCACTTCACACAAGCACGTACAAACCTTTTTACCACTATCTAGTTAAGAAACTAGTATTTTGGCCCCTGAAGAAATTGACTTAAAGAGATTCCAGACACAAGGGCATCGGGCAAACTGGTATAAAGCACGTATCTTAAAACAAGTAGGTTATCTAAAAGTCTAAATATCAAATAGTGGAATCCCTGGTATAAAGCACGTATCTTAAAACAAGTAGGTTATCTAAAAGTCTAAATATCAAATAGTGGAATCCCTAGTCCTCTTCCCTAACCCTAATGCTAATTAGAAAAAAAAAGTAATTTTAAACTTCCAAGAGCTCATAAATTTTACCTTCCATAAAGCTGGGAGATTTCTTTGGAAATCACTACAGGAGGTACTCCACCAAATGAGCATATAAACCAAGGGAGAGGAAGATACAGGTCAAGAAATTGAGATTCAACATAGGTGAAAATCTGAGGGGGGTGGTAAAAGGTATTTCCCAGATGGCCAGATGGTGGTTGTTAACTAGCAAAGACAAGAGCAGAAGGTTCAGGCAGGTGAAGGGCATAGAGAGGAAAAAAATGGAGCTGGCAGATTATTTGATATGTGTTGTACTGAGAGTCTTTTGAAGGTTTCCAGAGTTAATAATATAGACACACATTCACACACATGAAAAAAGAAAGAAAAAAAACCAACCAACTCTTAAGCAAATGGAAAAACAATGCAATCATCAACTACAGCAAAACAGAAGTTGTGCAAGTAGAAAATGTAAGCCATAATCAACAGAGACCAATAATTATACTGTTATAGTAAATAAACCAGAATACTGATTTAAACACAAATTTTAATAAATGTTAACACTCATGGAACACTTAGTATGTACTGATGTAACTATTTTCCATGATTTGACTTACTCACTCATCCTATCAACCCTATGGGTTATCACTATCCACATCTTACTTTACAGATAAGGAAACAGAAGTACATATTGCTTAAGCAACTTGCCCAAGATCACACAGTTGGGATTCAAACCAAAGCATCTGGCCTCCAGCTCCTATTGTTCATAATATGATGCCACCTCATGTAGTAACCATGTGAGATTAGAGAAACTAGGGGTGGGGGGAGGGAAGGAATAGAAGGTTATGCAGCAGAAAGCTAAATTCTCATCTACCCTAATATAAATCAACAGATGTATAGCTACAAAAGCTAAAGCAAGAAGTCTTAGTGACATATACCACTCCATTTAGAATACATCTAACCACAGCTAAAGGTGATTGTCCCTTGGGAATAAAACTGGGGAAGGGGAAGGCAGGCTACCACTGTTTTAGTGAAATTCCTTGTTTGATTTAAAAAGTCATGTTCATGTAATATTTATATAACTTTTAAAAGGGGAATAGATTTCTCCAAAGTAGAGATGAAGAGGGACTTAATTCCCTTCCCACCCCAACCCAGACAGCTCTTAGAAATGTCATTGTTGGTCTGATGGTGTCCTAATCAGAAGCCCAGATGACTTGTTCACGTTTATAGTATTTACACTGATGTTGGGGCAAAGTACAGACCACTCACTTGCCAAAATGTTCTTCTACAGAAAAGAAAAAAGACCACATGGTAGGCAGATCCTCCCAGAAATACATCTCAGCCAGTGCACTGCCAGAGTGCAAGAATGTACTGGAAGACACTAGAGGGGTCAGTGTAAGAATGCAAGGGAATCTACTTTGTAAAGCAAAATTCAGCATGTATTATTTGTCCCCGACAGAGGTATCTAAACCGAGTCCCCACTATTTCCAAGATATATGAGTTCGCCTTCACGAGCATCTTTTAACACAATTTTCCCTTTTACTTTCAGTTTATTATTATGCTGATGTTTGAGATTTCTGCAATACTGCCATTTTAAGGATGTCATAGTAGGTGAATCATAAAAACAAAAGTTATTTGCATGATATGAGAACTATAACTGCTGTTGTAATTCCTCATTGTTATTTTTATTATGATATAGCAAGTTATTTTATACTTACAAGTCCCCAAATAGGAACTTTCACAATATGTGAGGGCAAGGTTAAAAGATATCACTGTTTGACAACAAATCGAATAAATCAGGGCATAGTTGATGAGCTCAGACATTTTCTGGCCATAATTCAGGGCCCTTCCCAGAAATGACCCATTACCCATTATGATGGGTGCCAGAATCATTCACTCGGGGATGTTAGATAAACTCTACCTGGAAGTTGCAACATGGCTTCATGCCATTTAATAATAAGATGGTTTGGTACCTGCTAAGAACTGCTGAGGAAGGAGAGTTGGAGGGCAACCTTCTGCGGGAGGCAGACATGGCCCAATAGCTCAAAAGCCCACCACAGCAGGCTGCAGAATTAGGCTGCCCATGCGGATGACCCAGTGACCCCGTAGTGGCTACTATGGACAAACTCTGCCAAGGTCCTCCTTAAGTCAGTTGAGAAAGGAACAGGGACCAGAGAAAGAGTCTAAAACTGAGAAAAATATTTACACAGCATCTTGCTTTGATATTCTAAATATACTTTCTCATGGAAAAGTAGCATCCAAATCTGTCCCTCTTGATGTTTTTCCCTGAAATCAATCCATTGGGCTGTCTCCTAAGAGATTGGTCATCCCTAGAGGAACAGTCAGAATGGCAATTTGGATCATGCAAAGCTGAACATTAGAACACAGATTCCTAATGACTCAGTCAAGATATAAACAAATTCAACCTGAAATAATCCTTCATCTCATGCAAACTTATCCCACACTCTCTGCATGCCACAACAGATTTACCATCTCATACCTTTGTCACCCAGGCTCACCTCCCCACACAAAGGAGGGATAATATAACACTTTGCTCTCATCTTCCGAAATGGTCTCCTGCCCTCCCTCCTCCCCCAGAAAGTCAATGTTCTCACTCAAGTGATGATACACACTGTCAGGGTGATAAACACAAAAAAAGGGGCTACTTCATACCAATGGAAATCGTAGCCTCCCTTTCTTTGGCGAAGCCAGAGCTCACTGAGTATAACTGGATTGTATTGTTTTTGAACACAGAGAGACCTACTGTCTTATGCATGTACTGTAGGGGCAGAATATCTTCCCCTTTTTCCCTTTTAGTTTCTCTGGCTGGCCTGATAATTAAATTGACATGAGACATATTAACAGGAGAAAAACAAATTTAGTTGTGTACATACGGAATCCCCATAAAAGTGTAAGATTCAAAAGCAGTCAGGTAACCAAGGTTTACATAGCATCCTAAAGTGAGAAGGGGTTAGGTATCTGAACTTTCCAAGGGGAGGAAGACAAGTCTCAGGAAAATGAGAAGAGCAAAGGTCTGGTAAACAGATATCTGTTCTGATTGCAACTAAGTCTTTCTGGTATGAAAACTGATCTCTGGAAAAGGCTGCCTTCCTGGTATATGTACATTTTTCAGGCAGTTAAGGGAGAGGTATAAAGTTTTTCCTGAGTCACCTGGATTTAAGTTATCTTTGACACAAAACAATTCATGTGCCAAAGTAGAAACTTTCAGGGTGGCATATTCTGCTCTCTACAAGGGTCAAGTACTAAGTACCACTCAGAGTTATTTCTAGTTGAGATGACTATCCAACAGGTCTGGGCAGATGCTCAGTTATTTAAAGGAGATGGTGACTAACTCTCATCAAAAAATGGTATATCTAGGCAGGCAAAATAGTCACTGTCAATGTGTTCCAGGCTTTTCCTCCTGCCCTGCAAGCAAAAGAAAGATCTTACTTCTACTCAGTTTCTCCTCTTTTGCAGTACTCCCAGCAGAGTCCTGTTTTGAGAAACCTCTCCACCCCAAGCAGAATTAGGAGAAGAATGATGCCAAGAAACTCACAAGTTGATCTGAAGGAGGGTGTCCAAATCCACGTTTTGGAAGAGAAAGGCTAGAAGCCGGGAACATAGGGATGCCAAAGAGTGTTTCTAGGGTTACAGCCCTTGCATGACATTAAAAATCATGTTGCTCATCTGTGTTCACTTGATACAAGTCTTCTTTGAGAATGGATTCTGTGAATCATCGTTTCAATAGAATTATAGAATAGATTAACATCATTCTGTCTCTTCCTTTGAACAAGTATTTGCATAATTTGAGTAGGTTATCCTGTACCGCATGAGAAGCATGGAAAATTACCTAACTCAAAGAACCTCAAGTTACCAAAAACCAAGCAAACCAAAAGTAAATTACTTATCAAAATCCCATTTTTTTTTCTGATCTTTACTTCCATGTTAGTACACCTTTTTCTAGAAATATCTTTGCTGTTGGCTGTTAGAGTCAGAGTTTGTCTAAAATGGTTGAAACTTGAAAAACGACCTACAGGCCTTATCTACTAGGTCAGCTGATCCCATACCTTAGGCTCTCCTGGACAGTTAAGGGCAGGGCAGATGAAACAATATTATGTTAGAATGTGCACCCAGGTACTGGGCAGAAGCCTGAGCCCCCAAAATAGATCTCCTGTAAGTTTAAAATTTTTGAAACTTGTCTCTCTTTAAAGCTATTTGCTGTGCTCATTGCGTGGGCTTTGATCTCTCAGCTTATTGACTGCAACCTATGTAAGGCGGGAAATTGGCTATAAAAGCCCATTTCTTCTTCCCTCGTGGTCGATCAACTCAGCCAGACCTGCGTGTCATGGTTGAACGGTCGACCCCAGCATGCTGGCGTAACTAAAGCTCTACATGACCACTGCAGCCCTGTGTCCACTCTTTGTTCTTTTGAGGTGCCAACAGAAACTTGGGGTGGCAAACTGGTAGAGATCATTGGATGTCTTTGGGTTTTTGACTTTACCATCTCATCAAGATTTTAGGGTGTCCTCTAAAACTTTTCACTGTGGTCCAGACTCATGTTTTCCACATTGATGTTGCCCCCATATGGCAGAACTGGTCTTCTTGGTCCTGTTCCCTTTTCTGTCCTAAGCAGACCCTTTAACTGACAGAATTGAAGGCATTTAAAGAAGGAAACGGTTGCTCACTGTTATCATAGCCATAATGGCAGATGGTGTTTAGTTAACTAAGTGTTAAATGTGGACTTTCTGGTTTACACCAGAGGAAGAGGCGTGAGGTCATGAATGACTTTTCTTCCGAAAGAAAGAAACAAAAAATGAAGGAGTAACATGAGCTGGATAGTCTCCTCATAACAGATAGAAGGAATTTTGATACCTGAGTTACTGGATTTCCTGTCTCCTTCATTGAAGGAGGAAAAGGGCAGAAATAACTGATAGGAGTTGGAATTCACTAGGGAAATTACCTCAGAAGCAGGCTGTGGAAGATGGCACCACAAAAACAGGTCCCCATGTAACCATGGTGACAAGCTGAGGAAGGAAAGGGTGGGGAAAGAGAGCAAAGAGCCAGTGCAGAGAGAGGGCAGGAGGGAATGCAGGGAGGGAGGGCCTCCAGGCCACTGGAGACTAATAGGAATTGTGTCTTTTAAGCTACATTCAGGTTTTTAAAGGAAGAAAGAATTAATTTATGACTGTAATTACCTAGGAAGGCAGGATGCATTTTATATTATGGATTCTTTTTTACATCTACAAAGGGTTCTAAGTGTTTCTTTAGAGTTTAACTATGTTAACAAAGCAAGATTAAGAGTGAACTGTGGAAAGTTGTGGTTGAGTTGGGGGTGGGTGGAGGAATTTTGGAAAAGGAAGACAAGGCTCCGGCTGTCTAGAAGCTCAGGGATCAAGGCATCTTGCATGAATACTGTGCCCCTGTTGCCTCCTGGTGGCAGCTGTTGGCAGGAGATTCACTGGCTGAGGCTGACGTGGCAAAACTAAAGCCAGGAAGAATGGCCTGATTTAACAATACAAATACAGGGTACCCAGTTAAATTTGAATGTCAAACAACGCTAATAAGGTGGCATCTACTGATAAATACTTCTGTTCCCTCCTCTCCCTAAATGTAAAAATAAAGGAAGGGAAGGAAACAGGGATGGTAAGAGGGAAAGAAGGAGAGAGGAAAAAGTGAGAGTAGGAGAGAGGGCGGATCAAATGGATAGTTTCTAATTACCTATCCCAACCCATTCCTTCTTGTTCCTTTCTCTCTTCATCATAATAAGACACTGCTTAACGACTCCCCACAATACGCCTTCAAAAAATCAAGTCAGAACAAAGTCACACACTATCACACCAGATCTCTCCAGTTCCTACAGCCTCGGACTGTCTATTCCTGGGCAATAATTGTATATTGTGATGTACAGCTCTCCAGCTGAACCCATGAGCCTCCATACCAAACTCACTATTTACTTTTCTTTCTCGGAGCAAATCTGTACCTGCCAGTTGACTGCACCTCTGAATGAATGTTTGCACTTTTTTCAGGGCCTGATCTATGATTAATATATAATTCTTAACGCATCCACTAATTAAGTGTGTTGAAACAGGTGTCCATAAATCCCATCACAGTAACAGTTGAAACAAGTATTTTACAGAATAAATGAATGGCTATGGTTCAGCACATGGAGGCTGGTAATGATGATATCTCATGGATTTTCCTCATGCATTCCATCTCAGCTCCAAGAGAGGTTGGATGCTTGCACCCTCACACCCCAGACTTTTCTCTAGCCCTAACCTAACATTATTATAGAAAATAACAAAAATAAGATTAGAAATTGGTTCACTGAGCCTTCCTGGTGGCACAGTAGGTTAAGCAACTCACTATGAAGCAGACTGCAGTCACTGCAGCACAAGTTTGATCTCTGCTGCTGGCCAAAGAAGTGACCTACATGGTGCGGCAGACCTCTCCTGCCTTGCCTGCTGCTGCCCTCAGCAGTGTATTTCTGTTGATCTGCCTGTTTTGTTCCCAGCTCTGTCTCTGGTGAATCCTCTCAACCCCCACACCTCTGGCCTGTACCCCAGTTCTTGTATGCATAATAAATATTTTTGTTAAAAAAAAGAAATTGGTTCCCTGGCCATCTTAAAACTTCGATTAGATCTTGTCATTATTTTTAAAATCCTCCCTTACTCTCCTGTTACATTTAAAGTAAATTACAAAATATTCACACTGACACATAAGTTCTATGGGATTTTCTGCTACCCACATGTCTTACTCTAGTCCTTGCTCATTGCTATCCAAAAATGTGGAACCCCTCTCTGCTCCTGGAAAATGCCAGACCTTCTCCTGCCTCAGGATATTGTACTTGTTTTTCCTTCTGCTTGTAATGCTTTCGTTGACCAACTTTCTGGAAGGGCAAATCCTTCTGATGCATCAGGACTCAACTTTGAAGTGCTAAGAACATTCTACATTTTGAGGTGGATGTATTTTGTTGCATGGCTGTTTCACCTTAGTAAAAGATGAAATATAAAATAGGTCATTCTCTCTTTTTAAAAAATATTTATTTATTTATGCACACAAGAGCTGAGGTACAGGCCAGAGTTGCAGGAGGTGAGAGTATTCACCAGAGACAGAGTGGGGAGCAGAACAGGCAGATGGACTGAAATACACTGCTGAGGGGAGCAGCGGGTGAGGCAGGGGAGATCTGTTGCGCCATGTGGGTCCCCTCCCTGGCTGGGGTTCCAACTGGAGCTGCTGTGCCATGGATGCTTGACAGTGTGGCGCTCAACCTGCTGCGCCACCAGGGAGGCCCATAAAATAGGTCATTCTCAATAATTCACTACCACATCCTCTGTTTTATTTCCTTCCTGACAATAATTATTATCTAATACATATATATACTTTTAAAGATTTTATTTATTTATGTATACAAGAGCTGGGGTACAGGCCAGAGTTCAGGGAGGTGAGAGGATTCACCAGACAGAGTAGGGAGCAGAACAGGCAGACTGACTGAAGTACACTGCTGAGGGCAGCAGTGGGCGAGGCAGGAGAGATCTGCTGCGCCATGTGGGTCCCCTCCCTGACCGGAGGCAGGGATGGAACTCATGCTGCAGTGACTGTGGTTTGCTTTACAGTGTGTTGCTTAACCGGATGCACCATCAGGGAGGCCCTCATTATCTAATATTCATGTTGATTTATTTACTTGTTTACTGTCTGTCTTCACCCTAGATTGGTAGCTGGCAAATGATAACCCACTGACCAAAGTCATCCACCATCTGTTTTTATATTAAATTTTACTGGAACTCAGTCACACCTGTTCATTTACTATTGTCTATATTTGCTTTTGTGCTACAATGGCAGAGTTGAACAGTCGTAACAGAGATTATATGGCTTCACAAGACCGGAAATGCTTACTCTCTGTTTCATTCCAAAAGAAATTTGACAATACCTGCCCTAGACTGTAAGCTTCATGAAGGTAAGTCTTGTCAATCTTGTCCATCTGTATGTTCAGGATACAAAGTTCCTGGCACAAACTCAGCCAACCTTCAATGAATGCTGGCTCCCATTATGCCTCTTGTCAACAGATCCCCAGTACAGTCTCCTTGTTTGCCCTTTCCTCAGAGGAGCCTGGCTTCTGGATATTTGCCTGCGCACTGTAGGTTTCTGCCATCTGCCACTCTGCCCTAGTCCCATCTCCTTGTTCTGTATCTTCAAGCTGGTACTACTTGTGCCTTGATGCTGAAAAGCAGTCTGATCACAGCAAATAATCTGTAACATAAGCTTCCTTTGATGTTTGTCTTCTACCAAACTGTGTTCTATAATCAATCATCTTATGGTCTGCCAATCCATTTTTATAATCATAGAAAGCATGCTTATTGAAAAATTTATTTTTCTGCCATTTAGCTTCTTGATAACAAATTTACATGTTTTTTCCCCAGCATAAAAATGACTCATACACATAACATGAAATTCTGGAAATATAGAAAACAAAAGAAAGAAGCACCAATAAAGAACTATTCTATAACATTTTTGGTATAATTTCTTTCCATTTTTCTATCTTTTATGCTTTTTTAAAGCATTCTTGTATAAATAACAACAACAAAAGGCAAAGACACCCTTAGTTTTCACCCTTGCATTTTTTATATTACACATGAATTGTAGGTTATTATTTTTAGCAGCTGCACAATTATGTTGAACAGCTATGCTTATGAAATAGCTTCCAATTGTTGGGAAATACTTATATCCAGAGTTTCATAAGCATACTTCTGTATGAAGATTTTTTTTCCCTACCTTTTAGATTACTCCTTAAAATAAGATTTCCAAAAATAGAATTACTGGATCAAAGGATTTCTTTTTTTGGTTCAGATAAATATTGTCATCTCACCTTTTTAAAGGTGTGGAAACCCCTGGATGAAGGTTTAAGAGTAAATACCCTCATAATCCTCTTTTCTGTGTTCTAATTCTATAAGAATGAGAGATAAGATATTAAAATATATAACTGCATGCTGCCCTCAAAATACAGGAGATAAATCTTAGCAGTTCAAAACAGAGGTTACAAACACAACAAGCATAATATAAAGACAGACAGACAAAGGCAGGTATCAGGCAAGCAGGGCTGGAGTTAAACACCAACTAGGGAAGACACCTGAGTACACCTCCTGGTAAACAGAGGTCACCAGGCAACAGAGCTCCATCCATGCAGGAACCGGGCAGAATACAGAACTTGCTAGGGGCCATAGCAGAGTGGGTTTCTGGTCTATACTCCACATGGATTGTGGATAAATCACCCCAGAAATGGGGAGCTATAAGCAAAGCTGCAAACATGTGATTCGGATTGAGAAACTGCCTCACAGAGAAGAAAAATATGTAGAAAATTCCCAGGCAGTATGAGGCTTTGAGGAAACAGTTGAAAACCACATTTAGCATATGAAAAGTAGAACCACTTTGTGGGGAAGCATGGGTTGAGAGCAGAAAGAGCACCAGGGACTGAGGTGAAGGTGCACTAGTGAACTGGTGGTGGGAAATCCATGGGGACCACAATTGATGTCAAATATATATATAAATCAAGAAAAAGAGGGGGGAAAAAAAAAGGAGTCACAAAAGAGAGAGTTATAATCTGAGGTGACAGAAATATAAGAACCACCTGAAAAGAACTTTGAATTGAACCTGTTTAAAGTCTTCAAGGAAGTAACATATGATACCACCAATAAAAACAAACAGGAGCATATGAAACTGAAATGGGTAAAGGAAAAGGACATAAAAATGTATCCACCTTCTCAATTTAATACAAAAATGAAAATATTCCTTAAAGAAATTGTACTTCACTACACTAACAGAAGAGGGCATTCTTGAACCAGGAATGGTAAATCACTCTAAGTCCATGAAATGAAGAGATGAAATGAAATAACGTGATATGAAACATCATAAATCCACACAAAGCTACTCCAGGGAAAAGAGTCAAAGCATTTTTCTGGTGAAAATTCTTGCTAAAGAAAAACAATCACGAAATACAACATTCCTAATAGAATTAATTATCTTCAAACAAGAATTTAGAAATATGTCAAATCACCTTAAATCAGAAATTCCAAGTTCAAGAACAGAAACGGACAGAGCAATTGATGATAGATTGATAGATGGATGGATGGGTAGGTGGATGGATGGATGGATGGATGGATGGGTGGATGGGTGGATGGATGGATGGATGGGTTTACTGAACTTGGTGGGGGTGGAAGCAAAAATATCTTACTAATTAAAACTAAATAACAAGTATCCAATATAAAATAAACTCAAATGAACTTTAATAGAGTGATAAGGAGGGACAGGAGAATAACAAAATAAAATAAAAAGGAAATAAAAAGATTCATAAAGTAATTGAAGTGGAAGACAAAGTCTAGGAAAAAGCTTTGTGTTTTTTTCTTTTCTCATACTCAACAATAATTCTGACACTAGATGCATGATTTTATTCCCATCCTGACCAATCCTCTGAAACCAACCGCTTTCATACAGTTAATTCAGCAGTGACACTATCTACCTGCAGTTATCAAAAAATTTCACAAGTTAACTCAGTCACACAAGACTTTCCAGTTTCACATGTCAATCAATCACAAGTTCCATTTTCTAACAGGACAGTTCTAAATAAGGGTTTTTATGATCCTCTCAATTGAGTTCAAAATTTCACTATAACAGATCATGGAATTCTGAAAGAGTTCATGGAAGAGATTGTGGAAGACACATTTATCAATTTCTAATATAATAAAGGAAATGACAAAGATATATAAGCAGTCAAATGAAGAGCTATATAAGGTGATATCTGGAAGGGTCCAAAGCAAAAAAGTTACTATTCTATCCCAGTGGAGTTCGGAATGTGTCCATGTTATGTTCGCCTATCTAGAATCTATCTGAGCCCCATGTGTCTGGGATTTTTATGGAGGTTTCCTCATGTAGATATGATCAATTATGAACCCTCACTAGGGAAGTGGGGATAGAGTTAAAAGTTCCAACCTTCAAATTATGACTTGTTTTTTTTTCTGTTAACCATCCCATCTAGGAACTCAACCAGAGTTGCCTTTGGAAAAAAAAATCCTTCTGGTGCTCTTATCACTTAGGAATTTAAAAAGGGTTACATGTCAGGGACAGAGTCAAAGAACAAATATTGAAACAAGAGGTGTTCTTATTACTTAATAAATAAACAATGTTATGAGCTCTGTGCCAAGAACTAGGGACAGTTAGATACAGCCATACATAGACATATGTACATATATATAACTTCACAGACTCAGTATTGCTAAGATATCAATTTTCCCCAAGTTGAACTATAGACTCATTCCCAATTAAAAATCCCAATATTTTTGAAATTGTTTCTAAGATTTATATGGAAATACAATGAATCTCAAAAAGTCAAAACAATTTTGGAAGAAAAACTTGGAGAACTTAAATTACTTGAATTTGGGAGTTAATATTAAATGTACAATAGTCAAGAAAGAGTGATGTTGGCATTAGATTTGATTTATAGATTAATGGAAAAGAGTAGAGGTCCTGAAATTGAGCCTTATATAATGATTAGTTCATTTTTTATAAAGGCACCAAACTAATTCAATGGAGGAAAGAAATAAATGAAGCTAGAACAACTAAAATAAAAAGGAAATATAAAAAGACTCATAAAGTAATTGAAGTGGAAGACAAAGCCTAGGAAAAAACTTCGTGTTTTTTAAATAGCCAAATGAAAGAAAATGAACTTCAACTATTACATTATTGCATACATAAAATGTATTTTAGATGAATCGCAACCCTAAATCCAGTATTTAAAGAATAAAATTTATAAAACAAAGTATAATAGAAAATATTTGTGACCCTGGGGTAGGCAAAGATTTCTTATATTGGGCACCTAAACCACAAAATATAAAAGAAAACCTATGAATTGGACTCACAGAAATGATGAACTTGTGCTCTTACAGAGGGAGCTGGAGGGAGCAGGCCCAGGCCAGGCAAGAACTCATCACATTGGTGGTAGTAGAGGGGAAGGAGTTGGGGCTGCCAGGTGATTTTACTTTTCACAGTCAAAAATCAGAGTGGTACATTTTCATTGCTACCCCCCAACCTCTCTTGTTCTACCGTCTGTTCTTAGCCTTTGCTTTCTAAGTATCATTTTTCTGTAAGCCTATATTCTTCTCTATAATGAAAACTATGATCATGGAAACAAGCATTCTTCCAGCATCTGACAAAGATGAGAGACTCTGGCTGTGTGGCCCCAAAGTCCCCTTGAAACTTTACAGCAAAAATATTATTCTTACTGTTGCTAGGACTCACTTCTTTTCTCTAGCCCCACACCCTCTAGCATGGTGTGTACCTACTTCTAAGGGAATTCTGCACCATTCCCACATTGTAATAAGATGTTAGAATATACCATTAGCCAACTCTGTGTGTGTGTGTGTGGGGGGGGGGGTGTTTATTCTTTCTCGGTGTTAAGCTTTTAAATGTTTTAAACATTTTTCTTGGAAGATCTGATGATTCTATCATAAACAACTTTCTGATGATTCCTCTGGCCCACAAGAACTGTTAACCTTTGAAGTTGCTATGGGAACCAATGTTTTGTTAAAATAAATTATTGATGTAGAGGAAAGAGGCTATGAAGTCTATCTCAAAGAAAAGCAAATGAGGCTTGGGGGAGATGAAAAAGTAAAGTGACTTAAATGTATTAAGTAACAGGAGCAGCCTTTCCATCTTCACTAAAATTGTTCTAATGGAAAGCTTCCAGAGAATTGGCTGGGTGGGGGACAGGAGTCCCCTTTCCCATGGACAAGGTGAATTCATACCTGTTGGCTCAATGAATGAATGAATGAATGAGTGAGTGAGTGGAGAATGGGAGGCAGGGATACCCTGATATGGAGTTGGGTTACTGGTCATGATTTGCTGCTCAGGCAGGTTTTAGGATACAGTTTAGTCATGACACAGCTTTTCGTCAGCTTTGTTCCTTAAATCTCCAGAGATTTCACAATGAATCACTCATCCACTTCTCAGAATTCTGCTGTCTGGGCTATAGGGATTTCAAAGTTGGTGTCTATAAAAATATCATGCTATAAGTCAATTCTAAAAAGCCAGCAGAAACTTATAACACTATGCCAGAGACTTCCTGTCAAACAAATGTAACCACTTTTTACAGTTAATGCAATCTCTCACATATAAAATAGGATCACATTTATTTTTAATATCCACATTTTAGCAGCTGGAACCACCAGACTCGTGGCTACATTTCAGACTCTTAGTGGACACAAAAGTGGTGAATCCCCAAGTCCCAGCTGTAAGCCTGTAAGCAGAGGCTTGCCAAAAGTGTTAGGCAGGTTTTTTCCAGCATGCTCAGAGCTGGCTTTTTCCAGTGCATTTCTCTTTGGTGTGCAGAACTAAGGTCAATTGAAGCCCCATGGACCCCAGGTGAAATGGTTGTAACAACCTCAAGGAAGGCAGATGACCTAGATTCAGGGACATCTCTGGAAATAACTTTTATATCAATTTTGCCCTCACACTGGTATCTATTTTTATGATCCCAACTTCTACTGTTGCCCTAAACTGAATTCTGGACTTTGGCATTCTCATTCCAAGTTGATGTCCTTAGTTCCCTGTGACTAAAAGGATCCAAGTCTCATTTCCCAAGAACAGGCAAATAAAAATAGTCACATTAACATGATGATAACATGTTCTAACTCCCATTTCATTCAGAGTAAAAGCAAAAAACCTTTATAAAGGCCCCTAAGTCCTACACCTTCTGACACGCACCATATCCCTGATCTCTCCTATCATGCTCTTTCTTCTGTGTTTTTCTCCTGCCTGGGCTCTCTGCTTTTCCCTGAGCATCCCAGCTACTACCACCTCAGGGCCTTTGCACTGGTTCTTCACTCTGTTCCCAGCGCCCTTCTCCAGATAGCCAGAAGGCTCACTCTTACATCTTCAAGTCTTTGCTCACATAGCAACTTCTCAGCAGACCACACTACGTGAAATGCAAACTTCATCTCCAATACTTTCAAGCACTCTACCTGGCTCCTTACTCTACTAGAATGTAAGCTTCAGAGAAAGGATATTTATCTACTTTATTCACTGAAAGGTCTAGATTTGGCTAGCACACTGTGGGTACTCAAAATTTTGGTATCTTAGTATTTATTAAATGAGAGAATATTGGCACTAGCAGCCCTTGGAAAAGTTTATCTGAGATCCTATAAGCTAGAAAGCACAGAACTACTTCCCTGTCTTTCAATGATTAAAGTTCAAAAGTATAAAGAACTGATTTTCATTTTATCCTTCATTCAAAAAAATCACAAAGGTCCTTGAACTTGCTTAATGAGTCAGTAAGAATGATGACTAATTAATGTGAAACAGCCTGGCCACTCTGCCTGCAGTTAGGGGCTAGCATCACAGAGGAGCTTCTCAGAAGTGAAACTGGCCTCTCTGATTCCCTGCCTGTCTACACAAGCTTCGAGAGGTGTCCCCAGTAAAGGACAGCCGAGATAGCTTCTACCCCAGGGTCTATGCCATTTCCTCATTATTCTCTGTGCCTATAGGGAACCTGGGACTTTGTTCCCACTCAGCCTGGGGCCCTGGTCTTGGACCCTGGTTTGTCAGAACCCAATGCTGTGATTGCATCCAGGCTGAAGGGTACCTGGGTCTGAATCTTATTCTCTGGAGACCTCCCCAGCTTGCCTTTTCCTAGCTGAAGACGCTCAGTTCTCTTTTTATAGAAAGCGATGTTCTGGTCACAAATCCACAACAGATTGTACTAGTCTGAGTCTCAATTCAGCTGGACCACTTACTGGCCAGTTAACTTTGAATATACTTCTCAGCCTTTGACAATACTGAATTTTACCTGAGTCTCAAAACAGTAAAGGTTTGCATTGTATCCTTATGTATTAGAAAATAGCTAATCTGACAATGGGCTGCCTTGTACTTGCAGATGCCATGATAAGACCTGTCTCCATCCTCCCCAAGATAAGGATTCTTGCCTTTCTTATTGCCTTCATAAAACCTGAGTTCACTTTCTCCTTCTTTGAGATTGTTCTCATTAGTGAACCTTCTTTCTATTATAATAACCTGAATAACACTAGAATCTTAATTGTCCAGTGCATTTTGTCTTATTTTTAAGCCTCAATTCCCCCATCTATACAAAGAGAATATCATAACTCTTTTAAGAACTGGTTGTGAGAATTAAATGAAATCATTCATGTAAAGCATAGTGAGCTCTCAATTAATACTTTTAATGGAATTATTACTTCTACAACTTCCCTCCAGTCTAGGTCTATCAGGCCTTAGCCCTTAGGGTTTCCTGTGTTGATTAATTTCTGATGGATGCTCCAAGTAACAAAAAATTTGCTTTCACAATAAGTTTTCTGCTATCAACTAGGTATTTTTCTAGAAGGTTTTAGGGATCTGGTCATGCCTATCCCAACTAAGTCAGATCAATACCAAACACATCATAAAAGCAAGCCTCTAATGCTATCTGACAATAGCATCTCAGTCCATCCTCTCCTTCAAAAATAGAGTTCTGAACTGCTACGTGAACATGCTCCTGCATCTATTCTCTAAGACCAGATCTCATTCTCCCTTATTTTTGAGGTCTGGTGGTTATTCCTGCAGTGAATATTGCTTCTTACCTACTCAGGTACACATCTCTGGGACCTAATGGTTGTGGGGGAGGGTGGCTACTCCAGTTCAAGGGAGAGTCATTGCTAATGTCATGCTTCTGCAGAACTTAGCCAATGATTACAACTGGAATCTCCTTTTCTGTGAAGGGGGCAAGTGTTTAACACTCCCGATACACAAGTGACTCCCTAGATCAACTAAATCTGTGTATGAGACCTGGGCACAGGTATTTTTATTTTTAGAAAGGTCCCTAGATGTTCCCATGTGTGACCAAGGTTAAGTACCATTGTTGTACAAACTTCTGTTGTATCAAACACTCTCTAATATAATTTATTTGTCTGCCTTTGTTGTTAAACCGGGTTTCTTACTTTGTAATCCATGAGCTGTCACAGAGATGGCCAGGAACCTGTGACCATGAATACATTAACAATCAGTTATCCTAAGTCTCGGAGCTCCTTGAGACAAAAGCTGTGGTTGATCTATTGCTATAACTTTTAGGCTAACCTCTGGTCATTCAATAATGCAACATGTATGCAAAAATAAATTGGATAGTGGAGAACAGCATCTTAGAAGGCATTGCCCAGAAATGAGAATTAGGTTAAGGAACAAGCTCGTAGCTTTTTTTTTTTTTAAATATCCCATATTTGGTAACATATGTATGGGAAGAAATTATATTTTTCCCCTCTACCTTCCCACATTTAACATGTGGGATCCATGCATCAAGCTGACAAAAGACAGATTAACATGAGAAAAAACAATTTGGATTACATACATACTCGTAAGAGTTTATAAAGTAAAATTTGGCTCAACTAAGTCATCAGATAATTTAAGAAAATGTACCATGACAGGTTAAACAAAGGAAAAGAGATTTGGGACTTCTTATCAGGGAAAGTAAGTTATGAGAAGGAAAGGGAAGGAAATATATGGCAAATAAGTGTTGTCTTGTTATGTATATAAGAGTCTCTCAGGTGATGAGTAATACTGAGTCACAGAACTCGTTGCCCATGGTGTACAGACACCAACACTATGACACCAGCTCTTGAGAGGAGAAAGAGTCTGAGGAGCCAACTGGCAAAGAGACAGATGCTGAGGCTTCTATCTGCCTTCCCATCTGGGACAGGGAAAGGTTTATATTGATTTGGAGTGAGGGGGATTGAGAACATAAGGAAGGTTTTGTTTTTCTTTGGTTAAGGAAAGGACTAAAGGGTGAAGGAATGTGAGTTTAGCTGAAGTTTATTAGTTTCAAATTGGTCTGCATAGGGAGAGGTTTTTTCCCAATACCCAGATACTTTTGTAGACAGACATAATGTAACAGGGTAGTTTTAGGAAAAGGGGAAGTTTTTAAAATTTTGGTTTTACTTTAAGTGGGTGGAGCTGAGGATGAGAAGATTTTTGCAGAGAAGAGAAGAAGGGAAGATGGAAAACAGCAAGGAGACTTGGATGGGGCACGTGGAGCAGAGGGACAAGTAAAAAAACTGTGCTTGCTTTTTAGTTTTAAACTAGTTAAAACAAATGTAAGTGAAAAACTCGTGGGGAGGTTAGCAATAGCAGCTTTTATTTTAATTTTAATTTTGCTCTTTTCCTCTCAAATTTGTTTAACTTTTTTTAACTTTTTTTTATAGGTTTTTACTGAAAGGTTTTTTAAATGTGTGCCAGGTTTTTGGGCCTTGCTTTAGGCTAATTTTATTTAGCTGGACTTTTACTCTTAAAAAAATGGGTAACTTTAAATGTTTTATTTAGTAACTATAATTTTTATTTTTTTTTATTGTACCCTAGTTATATTCAAGTTTTTTTTTATTAAAAGTTTTGTATGTTTGTTTTAATACGGCAAATGGCAAAACCCATTTAGAGAGGGCAAACTTGGGGGTTTTAAGTGCTAACAGGGTAGTCCCAGGAAAAGGGGAAGTTCCCAAAATCCTGGTTCCACCCTAAGTGGGTGGAGCTGAGGATGAGAAGATTTCTGCAGAGAAGAGAAGAAGGGAAGATGGAAAACAGCAAGGAGACCTGGATGGGGCACGTGGAGCAGAGGGACATGTAAAAAAACTGTGCTTGCTTTTTAGTCTTAAACTAGTTAAAACAAATGTAAGTGAAAAACCCGTGGGGAGGTTAGCAATAGCAGCTTTCATCTTAATTTTAATTTTGCTCTTTTCCTCCCAAATTTGTCTAACTCTTTCTAACCCTTTTCTATAGGTCTCTACTGAAAGGTCCTTTAAATGTGTGCCAGGTTTTTGGGCCTTGCTTTAGGCCAATCCTATTTAGCTGGACTTTTACCCTCAAAAATTGGGCAACTTTAAATGCTTCACTTAGTAACTATAATCTTTATTCTTTCTTTATTGTACCCTAGTTATATTAAAGTTCCTTTCCATTAAAAGTTTTGTATGTTTGTCTTAATACGGCAAATGGCAAAACCCATTCAGAGAGGGCAAACTTGGGGGTTCTAAGTGCTCCTCTCCCTGCCCTATAACAATAACACTTTTAATTATGGTCTGTATGGTTTCTCTTCTGCTCTTTTCATCTTCGTTGGTCATCGGGTGGTTCCAACTAGGTTCAACTTACTTTTGTGCATGCTCCAGTTTGATGCTCCTCCAAAAGCCTCAGAACCATACCCAGCTGTTTCTGATAACACCAACAGTGGCGTGATGTCTCTGCTCAGTGTGCCCACCAACCACCTGCGCCTCAGGATTTCTACTTCGGATTGCTCAAGTATGCTGTGTGACGCTGCAGAGGGAGCGAGAGCAAGGACAGGGCCAAGAGCCAAGCTTAGGCTGCTTTTAGGAACATAGCACTATGGGGAAGTGAGGTAATCTGAGTCATGATGGCTGGTGATGTAGTCTATGGTTTTGAGGGCAACTGGACCTCACTTAAGAGTTGCCTCTGGGGGCCTCCCTGGTGGCACAGTGGGTTGAGCAACGCACTATGAAGCAAACCACGGCCACTGCAGCACGAGTTCGAGCCCTGCTGCCGGTCAGGGAGGGGACCCACATGGTGCAGCAGACCTCTCCTGCCTCACCCGCTGCTCCCCTCAGCAGTGTGTTTCAGTCAGTCTGCCTGTTCTGCTCCCCACTCTGTCTGGTGAATCCTCTCACCTCCCTAGACTCTGGCCTGTATCCCAACTCTTGTGTGAATAAATAAATCTTTTTTTTAAAAAAAAAGAGTTGCCTCTGGAATTAGCCTGGAATTAGCTCTCCTCCTGGTGTGAAGACATCTTTAGGGGAATTTCCTATACAAAATATAATTTTTTTTTTATGAAAGGAGAAACTTATACTCTATTTTTAGACAGTTAGGGGGCGGTAAAGAGCTCTCCTGAGCCTGCTGATTCTCAATGGCCTTTAGCCCAAAATAATCCTTATGCCAAAAAGACATATATGAGGGATGGCATATACTTTAACTTTCATATGTCATTTGACCTCTACCAAATTGTAATTCTCTGAAAGTGTGCAATGCCTGAGGAATTATCCAAGGTTCCATGTCTCCCCAGGTAAATATATTTTAAATTGATTTAAATATTCATCCATTTCCCTTTTGTTTTCACTTTATTAGATAATGAGAATTGTAGAGAAGTTTTGAAATGGAAGTACTTTAAGTTTCTTTCTGTATATTTGAGTCTTAATCTACAGAGGTTTCACTACTCTTACTGGCATGGAATGCTGTACAAATTCAGAGATCAAATATGACCCCATTTCAGCATTTTTCTAATTATTATAATTCAAGCTGTCCTAGGGATAGCATTGAAGAGAACAAACATTTTCCTACTCCTCTGGGGTCTTCTTAGGCTGAGTCAGCAATCAAATTAACATCAGCCACATTATTAGGAGGAAAAACAAATGTATTATATAATACAGGGTATCTACAAATAAATAAGGATTCCAGGGTCAGTGAAGAAAACAAGGGGTATATACCCTGCGCTAAGGAATGGGATAAGGAACTAGGGCTTCAAGGAGAGAGGAGAGGGACTTAGGAGAGGGTGAGTCATGTGATGATTAGCTACTCTGTTATTAGGTATTTGCTGTGCCATATAGTTTTCTCTGATAGAAAGGCTATTTCTGCTAAAAACCGTAATTCTGTGTAATATCTCCAATTTTCATTCTTTTAGGTAGTTATGAGAGTGGTTTCTCATGCACCTACCAAGCCTGCATGTCTTAGAAAGACTTGTTCAGACTATCCTAGGGAGGCCTATTCTTTAACTGCAACAGTGACATGAGTTAAAATAGATCTTTGACCAAAGAACCCAGTCAACATTTAAACAACGATGTTTCTATGAGAAAATGTGACCCAATATCAAAACACGTGACATGCAAATGAACTTTCAGAATAATGCTGTTTGCAGGCTAAAGACTGCCTATCTTTGCAGTTTCTAGCTAAAGGCAAAGAGAGTATAGGGGAATCGCAAGAGGGTGGTCCCAGGAAAAGAGGAGGTTCCAGGTTACCAGTCCCACCCAAGGGAGGGTGGAGCTGAGCAGGGAGGAGAAGAGCTGGAAAGGAGACTGGAGAAGAAGGTAAGCAGGAAAGTGGGCCAGAAGGAGACCTGCAGGAGGTACCTGGAGTAGAGAGACTGTGAATAAGCTTCACTTGCTCCTTGGTCCTGGACGGGTTAAAATAGATGTGGGTGAGAGACCCGTGGGGAGGTTAGCAATGGCAGCTTTTATCTTGATTTTGATTTTGCTCTTTTCCTCCCAGACTTGTCTGTTTCTGACCCTTTTCTATGGGTCTCTACTGGAGGAAGGTGTTTTAGACTTGTGGTCAGCTTTCAGGCCTTGCTTTGGGCCAACCCTGTTTGGCTGGGCATTTACCAACAAGGGAATAGGTAACTTTCGGCACTGATTTGGAAACTATATTTTTTCTCTTTTTTTTGTTGTTGCTGTTGCATACTAATTGTATTAAAGTTCCTTTCCATTAAAAGCCTTATGTGTTTTGTCTTGATGCAGCAGATGGTAGAACCTATTTAGAGTAGGCAGGTTTGAGGGTTCTGGGGTGCCCCTCTCCCTGCCCTGTAACAAAATGAACACTTCCCTAGGTGACTGGGGTTTTAATCCTAATTCTAAGACTCATCTCATTCATAGAGACTCAAATAACTCATCAATAAAATGAGCATAATATTAATTTCTTTTTGTCTGAAATTAGGAGAATGGACAGATAGTCTCTTATAATTCAAACAATGATGCAAAATCCAATTTGAGCTCCTGGTAGTTTTCTTCTGTGAGGAATTTCTGCGTTGTATGATTTTATGAAAAGTTTTGGGAGTAGGAGTTATCTGACAATGACTTAAAGGTGCCTCCTTCTCAGACTTTATTAATTCAAAGATCACAGCAAAGAGGAAAATGGGGAGTAAGATGGAAGAAGGAGGTTGGCTGAGGGCTGGAAGAATTACTGGGCTTAAGAACCTAAGGTTCACAAAGGATCAGAGAGGTGACCAATTTATTTCTTGCTGCACTATTTTCTTCTTCTCAAATCAAGAGCTGTATTGCAACTCAATAGTCTCAAAAGTACCCATTTGCCTTCTTTCCAAAAGGCAGTCATTTGCCACCTGCAGATTTCATTAACATAAACTATGCAGAAGGCTTTTTGTTCTAAGGGGAAAAAAGTCTCCCTGTAGGGTTGCTTAAAGCAATCAGACACTTTCTTTAAAAAAGGCAGAATTAATTGACTGCGAAAATAAGCTGACATCCTTCTCCAAGTACTGTTGAAGGGAAATAATCTTGAATGAGTTTGTAACTGGTTCATTTACACAATTTTTGTTACTTTTAAAGGAATCAGTGAGCCTTTAAAACTCAGGAGTCTCTATTTAGTAAAAATTGCCCTGGGTGAGATGTTAATCATCAACATAAATGCATAGTCCTCCTCTAGTGTTTATTGCAAACATTCAAGCTATTGTTCTTGGTTATTTAAAGGGCATTAAACTATTAAATGCCAAATCTTATTTTCACAATTCCGTTTTCATTTTGCTTGTTCTCGCGCTCTCGCTTGCTCTCTCTCTCTCTCTCCACATATTTCTCTTTTTTAAAGATTTATTTATTTATGCATACAAGAACTGGAGTATAGGCCAGAGTTGTGGGGGCTAAGAGAATTCACCAGAGATAGTGGGAAGCAGAACAGGCAGATCTACTGCAGTACACTGTTGAGGGGAACAACAAGTGAGGCAGGAGAGAGGCAAGAGAGGCCTGCTGCACCATGTGGGTCACCTCCCTGGCCAGGGATTGAACTCATGGTGAAGTGGCTGTGGATGCTTCATAGTGTGTTGTTTAACCCCTTGCTCCACCAGGGAGGCCCCGTGCAATAGCACATATTTCAAAGAGAGTATCAGGATATTGGGGAAAATTTTTCTGATCCATGTGGAAATTAACAGATTAGTAGGAAAAAAGGTCAAATTTTAACAAATACATGGAAAATTTACATGTTTATAATTCTAAAGTACAATAGTACAGACCAGAGACATAGATCCTATGTTAAGAAACCTGGGAGTCAAAAACATAAAAGGGGGTGATTTTACATGACAAGGACGGGATGACTCCATCCTTCACTCTGAAAGTTAAAAGGATGCATTTCTCATATAGGAAGGACATGTTCATAGATAAACTTTTAATCCCCAAAGTAGTCTGTTAAGTTACAAAAGGGCAAGCAGTGATTGCTTCTTGATTTAAGAAAGGAGCAAATGACTGAAACAAGGACAAAGCTTCTCGGATCTTCACCACTCTTGAATTAAAATAATCTGTATTCTTTAATTAATATCAATAAACTTTAAAAATTTCAAAGTTATTCATTAACCTATAGCTCTCCATACTGAAGTCACTTAGTGAGAGTTCTACTCTGGGGATGTTGAGTAAAACCAACTCTTCTGGGGAGACAGAGCTCACAAATCTACATACAGATAGATTTACAGGTAGAGACCATGGCAGTCATTGACACATTTTGAATTCTGAATCTATCTTTCTGTCCTAGCAATGTGGGATCTGCCTAATGCATTTCCTGTGGTTTCTTGCTAGATGGTACCTTAGTTTTGTGGCAAACTTCTGTGTCACTACAAGCTGAACCTGTTTGGCTGGATATTTGCCAATGAAGGAATAGGTAAATTTATTGTTATTTGAAATCCTTCCTCCTCACCCTCCTCCTTCTTTTGTCTCTCTCTCTCTCTCTCTCCCTCTCTCGCCTCACACCAATTCTATTAAAGATCTTTTATACTAACAGTATGTGTCCTTGGGCTTCATACAGCAGATGGCTGGACCCCTTTTGGAGCATGCATCCCATAGCAGTTTGGAGTCCTTGGGACCCCTCCATCCATCACACACTAACACTCTAACAGGATGGTCCCCAGGGAAAGGGGAAGTTCCAGGTTCCCCACCCAAGGAAGGATGGAGCCAAACAGGGAGAAGGAGAAGCTGGAGATAAGACAGAAGAAGGAAAGAAGGATAGCGAACAGGAGACCTGCAAGAGGCACATGGAGCAGAGAGACAGGTGAAAAAACTGTGCTTGTATCTCAGCCTTGGACTTGTGCCAGGGGACTTGGGGAACATGGAAGGTAACAACTGAAACAGATGTGGGTATGGGGAGGCTAACAAAGGCAGAGTTTATCACATAGATTTTTATTTTGCCCTTTTCCTTCCAGACTTGTCTGGTCCCTTCTACCCCTTTCTGTTAGGGGGAAAGACCCTCCTGAATGGATTATACAAATAAGTTATGGACTTCAACCCCCATTCCAGACCTACAAGATCCAAGGACTACAAATCCCATAAGGTTATTATCGAAAAGCGGATCACTGGGACCTGAGGGTGGAGTTGAGCAGCCAGGCTGAATATAAAAGCAGACACGTGGGCCT
>JAGFMF010011406.1:6901718-6920825 GCA_019455555.1 Galemys pyrenaicus | reverse complement strand
ACAGCAGGAGAGGTCTGCTACACCATGTGGGTCCCCTGCCTGGCCGGCAGCAGGGATCGAACTTGTGCTGCAGTGACTGCGGTTTTGCTTCATAGTGCGGTTTTGCTTCATAGTGCGGTTTTGCTTCATAGTGCGTTGCTTAACCCACTGCGCCACCAGGGAGGCCCTAAAGCATTCAGTTTAATTAGCATTTAAGTATAATTTGCAATTTAGGGAATTTTAGCTAAATACAAGCCATGTAACCTTGGAGAAATTATACTTACCTACAATTCCATTTTCCCAGCCATATAAGAGCTGCAGTTGGCATTCAGATATTAATGTTCTTTAACTAACTGCATTATTTATGGATTTAAATGTATCTAAAATAACGTATCTAAAAATATTAAATAATTTTTTAAAAAAGAGATTTATTATTTATTTATGCATGCATACAAGAACAGGGGTGTAGGCCAGAGGTGTGGGGGGTGAGAAGATTCATCAGAGACAGAGTGAAGAACAGAACAGGCAGATCTACTGAAATCCACTGCTGAGGGGAGCAGTGGGCGAGACAGGAAAGGTCTGCTGTGCCATGTGGGTTAGCTCCCTGGCCAGAGATCAAACTCATGCCACAGTTGCTGGCAGTAGCTTGACAGCACTGAGACTTAACCTCTTGCACCACTAGGGAGGCCCAAAATGCCTAAAAAGGATTTATGCTGACTCCAGTGATTCTCAGCTCTCAGTGATTCTCAGTGCTTTTCCACCTGCCTCCTCGCTTAAATCTATAGCACTATCTCTGGCATGGCCTTGATCCTCCAACTTTGAAAATTATTATCAAAAAGAAAAGAAGGAATAAGTTAACTCAGCTCATGAATTCTTGCTAACTTCCATGGACTTTTCCAAGGGGTAAAAGATTCATTAAATGAACCTCTCTAGAACTGTGTCATAGATAAATGAAAGTACTTAAGACTTTGTTTTGCTTAGTCCTGTTTTTGTTTCTTGTTTATTCTTATTCCTCCCTTTGTTTAATTCCACTTGTTTTTCTATCTCCCATCCCCAAACTAGATAGTTTCTCTGGCCTTGGCTAATAGAGTACCTTGGTTCTAAGATAGGAACACTTAACCCTGTTTCTCACACCCTGCTCTAAGTTTAGAGCAACCTAAGCTCCCTCTCTCCAGTAAAGCAAAATATCAGAAACTCTAAATAGGTTTGGGATAGTGAGTTCAGGGGAGGGCAAGAGACAAGACCTTGGACTAGAAATAACTACAGTGTCTAGGAAGATGATCCTGAGAGATCTTCACTACAGCCCCCTACACCCAGCTAAGTATGGAGACAGTACAGCATTCCTTTGAAAATACAACCCAGGCATAGTAAAGTATGACAACCACCAAGCAGTTTTGTGGGCTTAGCATGAGTGGAAGACCAGGAACCCATACTTTTGAGAAGGTGCACCCAGAGTGCTAAAAGTCCCAGACCTAAGTTGGGATAATTCAGCTGTGACTTAGGTAAGTATGAGGACTTCTTAGCAGATGCCAGCAAGAGAAACCAGGCATTCCACTTATCCAACCTGTACTTTAACACCAGATGCTAGAACTTTGTGTAATGCTCAGGGAGGTGTGACATCCTTGCCTGGTTAAGATTAAATGGCTACTCCTCAAATCAGATGGAGACTCTAAGTAGAAATCAAATTCATTGCTGAAAAACTAAGTGCTCATATTTTGCATACCTGAGTTTGGGCATCAAACATATTCTCCACCAGGGGAATGTATAAAATGGGAGATTTGAAAATGAGTAAGGATTAGGGAGTGGACCAATGTAGAAGAGGTAGAGTGTTCCGGACAAAGGGAAGAGCATGTACTATCTTGTTTTCAAAGAACTACAGTGAATAAAGTCATCCAGAGAGGTTTTGTTTGTGCGTTCTTGATGCCATTAAAAGAACAACCCTTGAAACTACTGAAACTCAGTTGATTCTAGTTAACTAAAATATACTCTCTACTCCATGCTATTATTTTTCTTTCCCAATCTTAAATAACATTGGGGACCATTTTGAACGGTTTTTTAAATAGAAATTTACTGGAGTATCTGCCCTTTCTCAGTGACCTCAGTCACAGTGAATTGCTCACCCGTGAGGGTGGACTCCTAGCAACCTTATTTGTAATAGATGATCCTTGGCAATAATAAATTAGATCAGGGGAGACATCTGGCTCAGTGTGAGCCAATCAGATTTGACCCTGGAAATTAAATTTGGCAGCTAAGCAACAGCTAGTTATTCTCAGGATGCAGCTGGAACTGAGCGATATATAACTCTAGTGGCTGAGAGACTTTTCTTCTATGGAACAGAGAAGTGAAGAAAGAGAAGAAAGAAACAGATGGTCAGGGAGATCTAGCATCAAGGAACCATCTGGCTCTAGAGAGACAGAGGGAAGAATTTTAAAGGATTGCTTTACTTCATGGCAGTCCTGCAGAAGACCCAGTTATATTCTTGTTCTGTATGTCTTTATATACATCCCTCTCGACTTGTCCTTTCTGCAGCTAGTCTGAGTCTCATTCCTTGCAAGAAAGCGTTCAAAGGAAGATAGGAGTATGTGTGTGCCTCTGTATACCTTTAGGGCAGCCAGTAACTGCTACATGTCCAAACAATAATGTTTCAAGACTTCAAATTAAGATTATTTCCTGCTCAATGATATGGTACTATATATAGAAAGCCCTAAAGATATTACAAAAACACTATTAGAAACAATAAATACAGCAAAGTGGTAAGCTACAAAATCAACACACATAAATGTATCACATTTTTATACAGAAAATAATGAGAAGAATAAATTAAGACAATAATTCCATTCATAACCACTTCAAAAAACCTCAACCATAGCAACTAACCTAAACAAAGAGGTTAAGTACTTACACAATGAAAAGTAGACATTATTAAAGGATTTAAATTAAGACATAAGGTGATAGAAAGACAGTCCATGCTCATGGATGGGGAAAATCAATATAATCAAAATGACCAGTCTACCAAAGCATTATATAAATGTATCACAATCCCTATCAAAGTACCAACAGTATTCCTAAGAAAAATTTAGCAAAAAATATTGAAATTTTGAAATATTGAAATGGAACCATAAAAGACCTTGGATAGCAAAAACAATCTGGAGAAAATGGAGGCATCGAAGAATCTGACTTTAAAATGCACTATAAGGAACAATAATTAAAACAACATGGTATTAGCATAAAGATGGACATGGGTCAATGGAATAGAATCAATATCCCAGAAATAAATCCATGCATATGAAAATAATTAATGATAAAGGAGCCAAGCATAAAATGGGGAAAGAAGAATCTCTTAACAATGGTGCTGGAATCCCACTCCTAGAAATATACCCAAAAGACACAAACAGACTGATTCAAAAGAATACCTACACCCTTATGTTTATAGCAGCACTCTTTACAATAGGTAAGACCTGGAAACAACCTAAATGCCCAAAAACAGATGAGTGGATCAGGAAGCTGTGGTACATACACACAATGGAATACTATTCAGCAATCAAAAAAGAAAAACTAGATGCATTTATAGGAACATGGATGGAACTGAAAGGGATTATGCTCAGTGAAGTAAGTCAGAGGCAAAAGAAAAATACCAGATGGATCCTCCCCTAGGAGGAATATAAGGGAACCAAATGAGGATCAAGGAAAGGAATAAGAACAACAACAATAATAATAATAATAAAGACACAAAACCAAAAATGAAAAGACAAGAACAAATTGGGGACACTTGATGGGGAGAGAGGAGGGGGAGGGTTGAGGGCAGACGGGAGCACGGGGGACTGAGGTGATGGTGCACTGGTGACATGGTGATGGGGAATACATGGGGATTACAATTGATGTCATATATATATAAATTTAAAAAAGAATAAAAAAAATAAAAATGGTGCTGGGAAAACTGAATGGTTACAAATAATAAAAATGAAATTGGTTCACGCTCTCACTTCATAGGCAAAATAAAATCCAAATAGATTAAAGGCTTGTATATAAGACCTGCAACAACAAAATATAGAGAATAAAACATTGGCAATAGGTTTCATGTCATTAAAGGTAGAGATGTTTTAGGAGACTCAGTCCCAATGGTGAGGGAAATAAAGCAAAATAAACATTGCTATTATCTCAAATTTAAAAATATACAACAAAAGAAAATGTAAGTAGATTAAGAAAAATATCCTCACCGAAAGGTCAAGAACAAGACAAAGATTCCCTCTGCCAACATTTTTGTTAAACTTAATGTTAAAGGTTTTGGTCAGAACTGTCAAATAAAAACAAGAAATAAAGGCAATTCACACTGGAAAAGAAGTGAAACTATCACTATTTTCAGACAATGTGATATATATAGAATACCTTAGATACTTCACAGAAAAACTATTAAAAACAGTTGAATACAGAAAAGTGGTATCTTGCAAAATCAACATACAAAATGACATAGCATTTTTATACACAAAGAACAAATGAGAAGAAAAAAAAATACCATTTACAATTGCTTCAAAAAGAACCAAATGCCTCAGAATAAACCTAACTCTGAAGGTGAAGGAACTATATATGTGTACAACATTAAATGACTTAGTGACCTAAGGAGAAGAAAGGAATTCCCATGTTCATGAACTAAAAATAGTATCATATTGACACAAAAATAGGTCAATGGATTTTAACTGAAAGTCCAGAAATAAATTCATGTATATGTCAGCACTGAATCCATGATAAAACAGCCACAACCATACAATGGGGAAAGGAGAATCGCTCATCAATAGTGTTGGAAAAACTGGAAGTTCATCTGTAAAACAATATTAGATCACTCTCTAACTCCATACACAAAATAAAATAAATTCCAAAATTGATTAAAGACTTAGATATAATACAACAATAAAATACATGGAAAAACACTGGTGATATGGTTGATAAAATCAACAATAAAGATTTTTTTTTTTTAGACTCGACAGCTGTAGCAAGAGAAAGAAAAGCATTAAAAACAATTTGGATTATCTCAAATTAAAGTGTGTATAGTGTGAAAAAAGTATAAGAAGATTAAAAAGACATCCCCCTGAATAGAAGAAAATACTTAATATATAACTGGCAAGAGATTAATATCCAAGATATATAAAAAGTTTATACATTGACAGAAGAGAAACTAACAATTAATAAACGAGCAGCGGATGTAAACAGACAACTCACCAAAGAGGAAATTCATAAGGCCACCAGATAGATGAAAAAATGTTCATGATAGCTTCCAATCAGAGAACTGCAGTTTAACCCATGAGATACCATCTCACACCTGTAAGGATGCCTATCAACAAGTGCTGGAGAGGAGGAGACAGAATCCTCATCGCTGTTGGGAATGGAAACTGGTGCAGCCATTGTGGAAAACTATCTGGATTTACTGCAAAAAAACACACCCAAAATGGAAATAACATGACCCAGCATCTACCTGAAGAGCATGAAAACATCAACTCAAAAAATTATATACTTTACAATGTTTAAATGCAGCATTATTTACAATAGCCAGGACATGGGAACAATCTGCGTCCACCAACAGAGAACTGGATAAAGAAGAAGTGGTATAGTCACACATTGGGATATCATTCAGTCACAAAGAAAAACAAAATGTCACCATTTGCAGTAAAAAAGGAGTTGGAGGGAATTATGTGTAGTAAAGCAAGTCAGGATGACAAAGATAAGTACTGGAAATGTACAGAGAAGACAGTTCAACAAAACAAGACATTTTTAAAAAACTAGCAGCACTAATAAATGAAGTGAGGTGTTTGAGTTTAAGGGGAAAGGGTCAAAAGGTATAAGATGGTGGTAGGAAAGCAAATTAAAAAGTAAGTAAATCCTTTGCCATTTTGGCCATATTGACCCAAATCCCCTCTCCCCCTCCCCCATCCAAGAAAATAATTAAAAGAAAATTGGTGGAGCAGAAATATACATGGGGGAGGGAGGAAGTAATTCCCTGTTCAAAATGCATCCTGTGACTCAGCAGTCCCTGCAAAAGTCAGGTAAATCTTATTTGATCAGTCTAGTTCCCCAGTAGGTGAGGGTAGGTGCTTCTGCTTCTTCAGGTGAATAAGTCATCCAACACATGTGGTTGCAATGGTTAACGGTCAGAGATGGTCTATTCAGAGGAGTCCTTGGTTACTGGAGGACAGCAGCAACTTTAATTCTGTTTAAGTCCTGTGCAGCCAGGGGGCAGTATGGCCTGCCAGAGGCATGCAGGAAACAGTGCCTAAAGCAGTCAGGCAGGGGAAGGAGAGAAGGTATGATTTGTCCATCAATGTCATTGCTGACTTAAGGCTACTGAGTGTGACATCATTCTAAGCACTTTAATCTTCAAATTCATTTAATCCTCGCCAGTTTAGATGGTAAATACAATTATTAGCTCCATTTTCTAGAAGATCCCAGTAAAGCATAGAGAGGTTAAACAGCATGACTAAGAACACACAATTAGGGGCAGAACTGAGACCCAAATGCAAGCAGTTTGAAAATTGAATGCTGACTTATTGCCTGAACAGTAACAAACTGGACAAAGTACAGTGTTTATTACAATGCTTATCTCCACCACCACCACCCATGTTAGTCGTTTCTATTCCTAAAATGATTAAATGTAATGTGTACCTAGTGTGATCCAACTGTATGGACAGAATCAATGTCAAGAAAAAGTTTAAAGGGACATTTCAAGGCAATGCTGCCATGTTATCATACTCCAGATAATAATGAATAACAACCACATTCTTATCAGTGGTGACCTCTACACATGGGGGAGCAGGAATACAAACAGGATCATTTCAAGGTTGTACCAGCTGCCAGCTGAAATTACCCCATTTAAGGCAACTCCAGAGAAGCTGTTGCTGGGTGACAGAGAACTTGTTGACATAAAGTGTTCCTATTCAGGAAAATCCTTCCATGCAGAAGACTTTTATTTCCACATTTTTCAGACTAATTTTGTAGGCTCATCAGAAAATGACTACTTGGTTATTTTAACAAAATGTACTACACAGTTACTGGTGAAGCCACTGAGAGGTGAATCAATTCATGAAAGTTTAATTACCAGAGTTAAAGTGATATTTAGCTACACTATATTCTGTGC
Source organism: Galemys pyrenaicus (assembly GCA_019455555.1). Lineage (NCBI taxonomy): Eukaryota > Metazoa > Chordata > Mammalia > Eulipotyphla > Talpidae > Galemys > Galemys pyrenaicus. Next base: position 6,913,723 of record JAGFMF010011406.1, on the reverse strand, counting down.
TAGAAAGAAATCTAATTTTTTCAAAGCAATGAGGCTTTTTAGTGTTTTCCAAAAATTTATAATTAATTAACAAAATAAGGTAGTCTATTCTGGAAGATGCCCTTTGTTCCTGTCCTTTTCCTCTGGCCTTTATTCCTCCCTACTCTTCTTTCGGCTCCCATCATTAGCATTCTCACAAGTCTTTGTTCATTTTCTTTCTGGAAACTTCACAATATTTAAATAAGAGATAATGACATGATTTGTGAACATGAACTCACAGAAAGATAATAGGTTCATTTGATCTGATTTCTCATCTCCCTTGCTTTTAGCTGTGTGAGGATTGTTAGGGCTGCTCACAAGCATCCTGGTGTTCCTCTTTCTGGTACATGGTGGGCCCACACCTCCTGCTCCCCTTGAAGTTAGGCATGATTGTGTGACTTGCTTTGGCTGATAAAATATAAGCAGAGTGATGTGACTGTATCAAGAGTATGTAGAACAACAATGATAATGATGATAAATGGAAAAGAACAGATGTTGACAGAAATGTAAAGAAATTGGAACTATCATTTACTGCTAGAAGAAATGTAAAATAGTATAACTGCTATGGAAAACAATTTGGTTGTCTCTCAATAAACTGAATACAAAATCACCATGTGACACAGCAATTCTACTCCTAGGTATATACCAAAAAGACCTAAAAATGGGTGTTTAAACAAAAGTTGTATATGAATATTCAGAGTAACTCTACTCACAATTGCCAAAGGTGGAAACAACCGAAATGAATAAATAAAACGTGGTATATACATACAATGTGTTATTATTCAACCATAAATAGGAACCAAGTGCTGATACATGTTACAGTATGAATGAAACTGGAGAAAATGCTATGTGAAAGAAATAAGATGCAAAAGGCCCCACATTGTACGATTCCATTTATATGAAATAGCAAATAAAAAAATAAACTAGGTTAGTAATTGTCAGAGACTAGAGATGGGGGTGGGGGAAGGGGATGGAGAGTGACTGTTCACTGGGTGTGGGATTTCCATTTGGAGATGAAGAATTTCTGGAACTAGATAGCAGGTAATACTTTCAATCATAATGAATATACTTAATGACACTGATTTGTACATCTTAGTTAAAATGATAAATTTCATGTTATATGTACTACACTGTGGTTTTTTAAAAAAAGACAGTGTATATAAATAAAGCTTTTAAGTAGAGAAACGTAAAAAATAATTATCTAGAGTGACAAGTAACCATAAATAGTTAATATAGATTATCCATCAACTTAAATGATTGTAACATGGCTGAGAAATAAACTTTTACTGTGTTAAGTCATTTGTTACAGCAGCACAACCTAGCCCATGCTGACTGACATAAACTATTAAAATTTCACTTAAGTTAAACTTAAGCTTCCTTTGTGCCAAGACCTGGGAAAACAAAGATGAAAACCCTCAAGTAATTAACAGGTTAGCAAGGAAGATAAGCGTATCAACCAAAAAATACTCTTTAGTTTGATGAAGCCATAACTGAGGTAGATTATGAGTTACAGTAGCAGCAAAATAGCTGGAACAGCCAATTCCATCCTGAAAACTCAGAGAGGCTACCCAAGATGGAAAAGTCTGAGTTACATTCATTTGAAAATATGCATGGAAATGTGCCAGTTAGAGAGAGGAAGTTTCATTCCAGATTGATGTAAAAGTTTAATCTCTGTATATGACACAGTGCCAGGGATAGCCAAGTGCTGTGTGTGGCAGGAAATGGACATAATCAGATAATAAAATGTGAGATGGTAAGTGCTGGAGATGAGATGGAGAAGTTTACAAGTGTCTGGAGTTTAGACCAAATCTTTTAGCCAGTCCTCATTAACCTTCCTATTCAGAGAACATATGGAATGCGAAAACATGTGTGACATACTAGAGTAAATGGCTGAGGCAGCTTATTTCTGGCATAACAACTGGCCTAATCTTGCCTACCCTGGCACATCTTAATCCATTGCAACATGCAATTAAGGCACATCTTTAGGGGAAGTTCTAGTGTGCATGACGGAGTGTTGTTGAAGATACTTATGCCAAGAAATAATACGATAAAAATCTTTAACAACACTCCATCATGATTTGGAAGATAGATCAGTGTAAAGAAAGATTTAAGTTAGGGAAAACTGTGGGGAGGAAACAGCAATAACCCAGAAAGAGATGGCAAGAGGTAAAATCAGAATATTAGTCATTGAAATAAAATGAGTGGAGAGATAAAAAATATAGTTAGAAGGTAAAACTGATGAAGCTTAACTGATTGATTGGGTATGAAGGGTGAAGGAGTAGAAAGATCTAAAGCAGCTCTCAGCCTAATTGGGAGGCAGTGCTTCCATTAGGATAGGAAAGAAAGGAAGCAGAGAACTAGAAAGACATTAATCCACTCAGTTAGAGACTGCTGAACTGAAGTGCTAGCAGGGGTATCTGAAAAATAAATACCAGAGTAGTTAAATGTGGACTCAGAGAGGACTGGAATACAGATAAACACATGGACTAAATATACAGATACAAGTGGTAGTTAAAGTCAAAGAATACTTGAGAGAAGACATAAGTGAGAAATGAAAAGGGCTGAGGTCATTTAAGGAGAACACAAAGGAAGGAAAACCGGTGGGAAATGACATTGGCATTTCTTTGATGAATAATGGGATCTTCTCAATTGACTGAACACAGACTCTTTGAAAAGAATGACTCTTTTAATCTTTCTAAATCTGCCTAAATTCTCTGTAAAGGCACCCCTGGGAATTCTTGAAGATTGATCCTTTAATACAGGCAGAGGAGTTTTGTGAAAAAATGAATGTTTTAAAAATTACAACAATTCAAAGTAATCTTAACAAAGCCATGGTTACAGCCCTAACATTACCACAGTATATTCTGAGTAGGTATTTAAAAGTCTACTCTTTCTCACTCTACTATGAAAGTTCAAGGTTCCCAGTTTTAGTGTCTAGCCTAGTACTTGACCCATAGCACCTTTACAGTTGATAAATATTTGTGAAATAATATGAATTTCAGCTCCAGAGTTCAGTACATACAGAAAGTAATATAACACTTTTTGGAACTCAGGTCCAGCAGTCTTTTCAAGGTTTTGGAATGGAAATACGCTAAATGGGAAGAGATTCTATAGTTCTAAATATGGTGATACTCTTTATAATAGTCGATTTTATTAATAAATGATCTATTCATACAATATAATGTCATACAGTAAAGAGAATGAATCAGTTAAAACTACATACAGAATAAGAACAATTTCACAAAGATGCTGTTGAGTGAAGAAGCTACACAAAAAGAATACATCCTGTGTAATTCCAATCATTTGAAGTTTAATAACAAGCAAAACTAATACATAGCTTTAGAAGTCTGGTTAGTAGTTACCTTTAGAGGAAGTATAGTGCCAGGAAGGAGGCACAAGAGGGCTTGTGAAGAACTGGCTATGTTCTATGTTTTGACCTAGGTGTTGTTTACATGAACATGTTCAATTTATGGTTATTTATTCAACTATATACTTAGGATGTGTGCATTTTTTTGTATAACTGTTATACTGTAATAAAATATTACTTTACAAAAACACTTATGATACATGATACCTCATAGAATTAGTAACATGAAAGAATAATCTCTATAAGTAGAGTATGGCATTAAGCAAGTAGTTAAACCTACCCTAACTAATCAATAAGAAAGGAGAGTGAAAAAAAGAAATTGATGGGTTTCAGAAGGTGTGTAAGACTTGGTTGGCTTATTTGTTTAAGGGGTTGCTGATAACTGTGTAAGTCTGCATGAATCAAAATCTAGTGTCCTCTTGCTATTTGATAAGAACATATCAGTTTCTCAGCTTTCCGTATAACTATCACCAGAGAGAACTTTATTCACTAGATCAAAATTTTGAGAACAGAGGAATTCCACTTCATGTTATGATGGAGTAAAATAGTTATGTTATATACTAGCCTAACGCCCCTGTCATGAATAAAATATAGGTTAAAATGGAAAAAATAGTAAAAAATATATATATTATAGACACTGAGCAAGAGTTTATGAAAGACTATAATCTCTGAGAGAAGGGAAACAAAGGCATTAAGTCCTACAATTGTCCTAGCTTCAGGTTAAAGGCACTTAGATTCTGGCACAGAGAGATGGAACCCAAGCTAAGCATTACTCTCTCAGTTGAGGAGGTGAGACTTTAGTTTGGTGAGACTGAGACAGCTGGAATTTCAGAGAAAACATAGAGAAAAGGATGCCATGCCGAGATAAAGTTCCAGAAATCTGCATAAGGATATCCTTGATTCTAAGATGTACTCTTCATAAGGTAATACACTCTATATAGCATAGGAAGAAAAAAAAATACTAAAGGAAAGAACAACTTCTAGGGAGTTATTAGTTGAACAGCTATAATGAATTGTTCACAAAGGTTTGAGGAACATTTAGTGGTAAGACCTTATTAAACCCTCAGGATATTCATTAGAGAGTCTAGAAATTCCAGGTCTTCTGAACAAAAATAATCTAAACATAAAGCTATCTTGATCCATTTTGGGAGAGTTTAAAGCCAAGTTTTGAATGAATCAAGTTGATCCACAAATAAATTAAATGCAGTCTAGAACAAAGGAATACACAAAAATATAGACTCTACATAGTGTCTAAAAAAAAAAACCCTAGACATTCAAAGAAGTAGGAAAATGTGACTTATAACAAGATGAGAAAGTAGTCAATAAGCAACCCAGAAACAACCAAATAGCAGTTGAGGACTTTAAAACTGTTATATAGATGTATAAATACATCTAAGGACTTAAGGGGAAACATGAACACAATGACGAAGAAGTGACAACAATAAATAGAAACTTTTCAAACCAAAGCATAGAAGAAAAAGAGTGATTAAAGATTGAATTGTCTCAGTAATCTGTGAAACAAAATAAAGCAGTCTAGAACTGGAAAATGAAAGTCTCAAAAATCAGGGGAGTAGTGTAGTTTGGGGACACAGAAAAAAATATATGAGGAAATAATGACTGCTAACTTATTCATATTTTATGAAAATATCAATCCAGAGGTCCAAGGGGCTCAATGATATTCAAACATGATAAGCACAAAAAAACCTATAAATTTCATCAACACATTGATGAAAATTAATGATAAAAAGTTGCCAGAGGAAAAAAGATAAGAAAACCACTGACTTTTCATGAGAGACATTTCAAGTCAGAAAAAAATGGTGTAGCTCTTTAAAGGATTCAAAGGAAAAAAACCTGTCAATCTATAATTGTATATCTAAGAAAGATATTACTTAAACACAAAAGAGAAACAAAGATGTTTTGCAAACAAATAAAACAGAATTAGTGGCAATCAGATCTGCACAAGTAATGTGTTTAAAATGTTTTTCAGTAAAGAAATTGATAGCACATGGAAAGTTAGATCTGTATAAAGGTATGAAGAGTATCAGAAAGGGCAAATATTTGAATATGAATCACAGATTTTCTCCTCATTTTTCATTCCTTAAATTGACTATTTTGGGCTTCCTTGGTGGCCCAGGGGTTAACATCTCAATACTCTCAAGCTATCTCCAGTCACTTCAGCATAAGTTCAGTCCTGGCTGGGAGCTGACCCACATGGTGCAGCAGACCCCTCCTGCCTTGCCTGCTGCTCCCCTCAGCAGTGGATTTCTGTAGATCTGCCTGTTCTGCTCCCCACTCTGTCTCTGGTGAATCCTCTCACCTCCCCTCTATACCTCTGGCCTACACCCCAGGTCTTGTATGCATAAATAAATAAAAATATATTTTTAAAAAAGATAATTGACTATTTCAAACAGAATAAAAACTGTATCAATATATGAAGAATCTCTCTAACTTTTCATTCCCCCCACGCACTTCTTTAAAGATAACATTGTCATAATTATATTTCATTTCCATGTTATAAAAGTGAATTCACATGCACACACACATCCACCTTGCAGGATGAAGAAAATGTTCACCTTAGCAGGCCTACACTAGCCTTAGGGTGTTTGATGGTCTAGAGCAGAAATGATTAAGAACATAGGTGTAAGACAGTCCAGGTTAACTCTAATTTCACCATTTATGGATTACAGGGCTCAGCCCAAACTACAATTTTCTCATCTGTAAAATGGAGTAGTGTCTATTTGCTACCATGGGTGTGAAGACTGATTAAATTAGCTTATGTAAAATGTCAGTGCACTGCCTGCTTGGCAATAGTAAAGAGATTTTATTTGACAACGGGACCTATTCCCTTAAGTTCAAACATGACCTTACCTTGCCAACTATCAGCTGGGCCAGACCCTGGATGATCACAAAGATAGATTGTAACAAGAATAAGAGGATACTGAAGACCTTTATCTTCCAAAACAGAATAAAAGAAATCCTCTACAGTTCATAAATCAATAAGTAGACATCTAAGAACATGTAAGAGTATATTGGCAACCATCACAAAAATTAAAAATAGAAATTGTTTACATAATTGCCTATGAGACATGGGATTGTAGAAACAGAGAAAGGCTAGTATTCATAACATGCCTATTTGTACTGTTAAAAAGTACTGTCATGTATTAAGTATTAGTTGTGTAACACATCAAAATCTAGTTCTATAATTTAAAAAGTCATGTGGAGCAAATAGAAAACTTCAAAATATATACCTGGATTTGAATTAAAATGGAACTTTTGAGTGCTTTCTATCTTTAATACCACTGAAAGTAAAATTGCTGCTGCTTTAGAAAACTAGTGCTGGCTTTGGATTAGGCTGTGGTAGCCAAGAACGTGTGTGTGTGTGTGTGTGTGAATGAATATCTGTAAATAAAAGGTTGGAATTTTCTACTTACTGATCCTTTGCTTAAGCTTTCTTCCTCTTTAAAGTTTCATATTACAAAAAAATTAATATTTGCCCTTTCTGTTCAACATAATGAAACATTGAAAGATGATTCAGGGAAAAGAGAAATAAAGCAGACAGCAAGACAGATAGTAGAAGGAAAATAGTCAAATACACAGACAGGCAGAGAATTCAGGGAGGGACTAAAAATCGGGTGTGTGCCATTTATTATTCCACTGGCTACCTATTCATTTTGCAAATTGCCTATGAAGCCTCCCCATCCCACTAGCTAAGACCAGCTTTCAATCCCAGTCTCTTAACAAGTGAGTTAGGAAGGAACCCTGTGGACACTGGAATGTGATTCTTTTCATAGCAGATGAAGAAATAGGTTGGCTTTTGTTAAAATCATTATAAAAATGTCTTTTCTTCTTTGTTTCATAGTATTTTACTCCAAGAAAGTTAAAATGCTAGAGAGACACCATAAACCTATGTGAGCTACACGGCATCACTGTAGTGTAGAAAGAACTCATGGAATGTTGCCATAGCAATGGCCTTAAGTTCTAAGCCAGAACATAACATGAAAGAAACTGTGCTCTAACCCAGTCCTCTCAGAAGTCAGAACCCTGGTTACTAAGCCCTCTGAGTGAGTACAATTGTCTGGATCATAGACTTCAACTTCTGGGTTCCTATCCTGCCTTTGCCCTTTCCCAACTGTGTGATTTTGCAAGTTGTTTAAAATCTCTAAGCCTCAATTTCTTATTTGTAAAATGGGAATAATAAATACACACTTTATTTTTTAAGAGTAATTATCGGGGCCTCCCTGGTGACCCAGGTCTCAGTGCTATCAAGCTATTGCCAGCCACTGCAGCATGAGTTTGATCCCTGGCCAGGGAGCTGACTCACATGGCACAGCAGACCTCTCCAGTCTCTCCTGCTGCTCCCCTCAGCAGTGTATTTCAATAGATATGTCTGTTCTGTTCCCCACTCTGTCTCTGGTGAGTCCTCTCATCCCCTGCACCTCTGGCCTACACCCCAATTCTTTTATGCCTAAATAAATTTTAAAAAAGAAAAGAGTAATTGCTACTAGTGTGCTATGTGTATATTTATTCCCACAGCACCTATGTGCTATTATAGTCCCATTTTATATATGTGCTAATAGAGGCTCATGGAGAAGCTGAGTCACTTGCCTGAAGTCACACAGGTGGTAAGAGAAACAGCCAAAAGTGTACCAGGCAGTCTGACTCCACATCTCTGGTTTTAACCCTTAAGTTAAACTGCCTGTTAAAGTTCACTTTGAGGACTACATGAAATGATGCATTTCATAGTACTTGGCATGTTTTGAACATTTTAATAAACTACAATTATTAGACATGTGTGGAATCCAAATCCTAAACTATAATAAATTTAGGGTTAAGGTGGATTAAGTTACACATTTATCAACTAGAGGAAATTCTAAAACTCAGACATCCTCCCTGGCAGAGCTTCAGTAAACTAAAAAGCAAGTTTCCACAGGAGGATACAGGTTTCCCTGGGTGCCAGAAATTTATGTGGGAGTTACCTTGTGCAGCTTGAGAACAGAGCATAGGAAAGCAAGGAATTGCTGGAGAAAATCCTGGTCTTGCCATGGCCTGAGGACAGCTCCTCCCAACATTGACTTCTGCCAAGTTCAGCCAAGTAATTTTGAGCTGAGGCAAGGGAGGTGATGATTGAACGGATAGTCCTAACCTGTGAAAACACACAGAACCCAGTGTCCTGACTCCCACACCAGTGTGCTGAGCTGGGAGGAAACAAGAAGCTAAAGGGGACACCTGGGGCATGGGTATTGCTAGATGCTAGGTACTGCTAGCGTCACCTCCCTAATCAGCCCTGCAAGGGCTGAGCCCTTGGCCTTTGTTCCCCATGCAAACCAGCTCTGCTGAGAATTAGAAGTGATCCAGTGCAGGCACTTGAATGCAGTAATTGAATAAGTTACATGAAAAAATAGGATGTGATACATATATTAGGGAATTGAATGGAAAACTGACAAATTTTAAAGACAGAACACGGGACTTCAAAGAAACGTCCCATTGCTGACAGGGACTTTAAACTCTAGCTTCAGAAATTAAAGTTTAGAGTTCTAAATTCACACTTACGTGACCTTATGGGAGATATCTGGATGGAAAAGTTACAGAAGCCTGGAACACACCATACCATGCTACTTCTTTTCCTCTGATTATTTCCTTTTTTTATGTACTATTATCTATATATAAGCTAGAACTGAAGAGAGGGTCTGGTCAATGTTGGGGAAAAGATCTTGCATGCTTCGATTTATATACAGACCCAGTTTTATTTCAACTTTGGATCTACATACTGATTTATTAATTGAGTAACACACACTCAAGTTTTCCCTGACCTTTTAAAACTCTGTTTTAATGTCTTTTGTATGATATACAGATATATATCGACATATCTCTATCTTATATATAATATCTACATTTGTAATATAGAATATATATTTTATATATATCACAAAATCTATCATTTTACCACTTTTAAGTGAATGGCTCAGTGGCACTTAGTGATAGTGGCCTGGCCACTATCTATGTACAGAAATCTTTCATCAACCCAGACTCTCTGTACCCATTAACAATAACTCCCACACCTTCCTCCCCTCATCCCTGGCAACCAACATTTTACTTTCTGTCTCTATGAATCTGAATACTCTAGGTCCCTCATATAAATGTAATCATACAATATTTGTCCTTTTAGATTTGGTGTATTCCATATAGCGTAGCGTTTTCAGGGTCAGCCATGCTGTGCCATGTGTCAGAAATCTATGCCACTGCATGGGGATATGTACGTGTTGGTGAACATTGGGTTGTTTCCACATTTTGGCTGTTGAGGATACTGCTGCTGTGAACAACAGTATAGAAGCCTGTTTGATTCTTTGCTTTCAACTCTTTTGTACATATGACCAAAAGTGGAATTGTGGAATCATATGATAATTGTGTTTTATGTTTTTTGAACTAGCCCTGTAACATTTTTCCTATGTACTTCCAGAATTAGTTTTATTGCCTTCTCAGTTTATTTTGCGTCTAGTGTATTATCCTGCATTTCTCTAAGCCACACCTTTTTTGCTCATTCCTTTTCACTTATCGAGGTATTTTGAATTATGATTCTATGTTCCACCATACTGATGTTCCACAAGATACAAATTTTGAACCTCACTCCATGGAATAAACTGCTCTTTTCCAAGTCAGATGGTACATTATTTAAAAGGGTTAAGAAAAAAAAAAAAGCAAAGTTTTTAGGGGGAGAAAAAACAATTTTTCCAATCAGTACCAAGACAAAAGTCTGATATGAATCAGGTAAGCATATCAGGGAAAGGAGATTTCTGGTTCACGAATGTTTCACATAGGCATATCCTAACATGCAACAGGAGTAGACATCGGGAGTCAAACTCCTTCTGAGTAGCTGAGGACATCGGTCTGCTGCCATGGAGATGGTGACCATATGGGACTCTTACTTTTTAATGTGACAGACCTTTCTTCTACTTCTATCTCCCTATCTCCTCCTTGATGTCAAAATTCTAAGAGTGCCACCCCCACTGTAGTTACCTGCCATTATAGTAAGAACTTCTATTCTCACTGGAGCATTGAGTTCCTTTAGAAGCAAAAGAATCTCAGTTGGGACACTGCCTCACTTTACACATAGAAACAATCCTAAGAACCCAGTCCTCTCCCTCTCCCAGCTACTTCAAAAGCAACCCTCTTCCCCTGCTTCCTCAGCCTTGGGTAAGACCCTCACCTAGACCACAGCAGTGAGCTCTGAGCTGGTCTCTCCCACAGTCAGGATATCAGGATATCTTCACACCTTAGAAGAAATCTGCCTGTCACCAAATCAATGTCTTTGTCACCAAAGCTTAAAATGTCAATGCTCAAAGAAAACCTAACTATACCACACCCACACTACACCTCTGATGGATGACTCTGCAACACAGTTACGTTTTTGTTGTTGTTTTTACTTCTTGTCTGGTTTATACCTTTCTCATCCGTTGCTTTTTATGTTTAAATGCTCTTGTTTGTTTAGCTAAAATGAAGAGATGACTGAGGCCCATACCATCCATACAGTAAGTTCAATAGCAGTGGGGGAGGAAGTCAAGGAGAATAAATTGCAAGATAAAAATTATCCCCTAGTCATTTTAGTCAACACTGGTATGGTGTCCATTTCTCTGTTCCCTTTTGAGGATGATGTTAAAAGTGAAATAGTCAAGTTATTTCTTGAATCATCCGAATTCTTTCTTTCACTTAGTCACCATCTTCAACCTCAGAAGAGGGAGATTCTTCGACCCTCCGCACATCTAAATCTCAGAATGCAGTTGTGAACTGTGGTTTATTTCCAGATGTTTGAAGAAGCTTCTTGGGTCTTGCTTTATTAATCACCATCTGTCATCCTCACAGCCCCTCCTACAATTTTCACCCTAACACACCACCACCAAAATCAGTTGCAAATATTTTTGTAAACAGCTTTAACTGTTTTTAAAGGTAGGTCAAAGATAAACGTTAATTAAGCTAAAATTCAGGTAGCCATTTGTCCCAGTTCGTGTAGGTTAGTCCCCGTTTATGTCTACTGCCCTGCATACTTTTTTAAAAATCTCCCCATTTACTCTCAAAAATAATTCCAGTTTGGAAGATAAGCTTTATGTTTACCTCAGTTAAAAATACAACTTTCCTTCCCTCCCTCCTAGTAAAGTGCCTTGCCGGTGACACAGTGCTCTTGGCCACAAGATCCCGAGTAGCAACTTTGCAAAGTAAGAAGAGAAACATTTTATCTCTGTGAATGAAATGAAGTAACCAAGGCTGTCTGCAACACTCAGTGACAGAATCACCTAGGTCTTCTGACTAGGACTTCTGACGTCAAGTCCAATAATGTTCAGCAGTGGACAGCTTTGTGTAAATATAACTGCAAACAGGTAATCAACCTGTACTTGGACCTAGAACAATTTAGACAGGTTTACTCTTGCCAGAGACTGTCCTTTCCTATTTAAAGCAAGCAAAGAGATGAAAGAAGAATTGGGTAAACATTAAGAGTCTGCTAGTGAATTCTGGGGCTCAATGACATATATCTTTGATTTAGTGGGTGTAATTACATCAGATTATTGGAATTTTACATCAACAAAAGTAGGATGTCTCAGTCAACAACACAAGAAGGGGGAAAAAGAAG
>JAGFMF010011406.1:6868408-6901227 GCA_019455555.1 Galemys pyrenaicus | reverse complement strand
AGGGGGGGGGGGGGGGGGGGAGGGAGGAAAGCAACAATGATCAATAATGTGTGCTTGCTGTTACAAAGAACATATAGATGGGTTCTATCCCAATTTTATAATGCATTTTTTTCTATGATTATGTACTAATCTTTTTCTATTTTTAACCTAAAAACCTCCTTGGAAAAGTGTCTGAGAAACTGGAGGGGAAAAGCCTTGGTCCTTCAAAGATAGGCACGGTGCTTGCAAGGTCTCCAGGGCACCACAGGGGTACTGAATGCGCAGCCACGCCAGTAAATAAATGTACACCCTCCTAACCTCCAGCCACAAGAGAAGGCCACAGGACCTAAGCCGTCCTGCCCTCTCTTTGCAAGGACAGGAAGGGGTCTAGTGTGCCTCGAGAAAGATGACTCCAAACCACTGCCTAGTATAGTTGGACCGCAGCAGAGGGATGGACATCTCTGGGGCGCCGCGGGCTTTGCAGCCCCACCAAGGAGGAGGCGGGCGGCCCGCCACGCAGGAGGCTGCGGGATCTGAAGGTAAGAAGCCAGGGGAGGACTAGCGCACTCCCGCGGGACGAGGGGCGGGGGTGTGGAGGGCCGCGCACGCATGCGCCTCGCGGCCGCCGCGGGCCGGAAGAACCCGGCAGCGGAGCGTTTGCTGCGGGTGCCAGACGCCCGGGCGGCCACGGGAGAGCGCTGGCCGCGCCATGCGGCCCCTGGACAGCGCCGGGGCCGCGGAGCCGCTGGAACCTGGGCTGCCCCTGACGGACGGTGAGCCCCCGGGTGCACAGGAAGAACCGGTGGCCGCCGAGGCAGGGGAGACTCCTGCTCCCAGTGGGTGCTGGCTGTGCCGCTCCTCGCCGTGCGGCTCGTGCGCGCAGCCGGGTGAGTGCGGGGTGCGGACCCGAGAGCGACGGGTCTCGCCCCTGGGGGGCCGGGCGGGTGCCAGTGCACGGGGGTCCCAGCCGCGGGCTGAGAACTCAGTGAAGATCGCGCTCCCCAAACCCACCCTGTCCGAAGCTCGGAAAAATCCTGCCACTGTCACCTGGGGGGCTGCAAAGCAAAAGCCCAGTACACCCCCGCCAGCGCAAACACAGGAGAAAGTTTCTGTTTGGGACCTTTCTAGAATTCAAAAATGGTTTATGTAATTAAAGTGTTATGGTAGGACCGTGGAGTCAAATTACTGTCCAGTGCACCCAGTCTGGGGGGCGTGGGGTGTGTGTGAGGGGGGAGGGTTGGGGGGGGCGTCAGCTAGAGAGGCCATCCCCAAGTCTGTTGAGGTTGGGAGGAAGCTAACCATGACAGTTGAGGTCGGTGATAAACGATGTTCCTGAAGAGGAAGTTAAAAGGCATGGACTCAAAAAAATGTTTGGTCCAGAGTCTTAGAATCTTGTGAAGGCAGAGTGGAGTTGGACCACAGGTTCCTAACCTTTTTTGGGTTATGAGGATTTGAAGCAACTGATGCAAAATGAGGCAGAAGCACAATTTTCACACACTAAGAGGTTCCAGGACTCAGCCCCAGGGAACCCCCTGTCAAAAGCCACTAGTTTTGTTCAACGTATTTCTTTGATAATAAGGAAAATGATGCCCTGGTGAAGGTGAGGACTTGTGGTGGGGGACGTAGCTGCGTTAGTGGGGATGGTTTTCCCACGTTCTAGCCTGTGTGGGCAGGACACTGGTGCACAGTTCTGAGCAACAGCAGAGTTAGGATCCCAGCTTGCCAGCGACCCAGCTCAGGGCCTTTCTACTGATTTAGAGTGCTGCTTTAGCAGCAGTATTCCTCCTTGAATTCCACCACCCACCTGGAGCTGTTTCCTGGAAGGGAAATAGGCAGATCTCCTTTCAAGACAAAGTTACACTGCACCGAGCACTCTGGGTCACCTCGCCTAAGCTGTGACTGGGATGTCTATGCCTCTTACCCCACCCTACTTTTCCCTTTTCCCTGGGTGTACTTTTCCCAACTTAGAGACAATCCTAGAGAGGTAGTTTTTGCTCTGTTTTTGTCCTAAGTCAGACTTTTATCATTTCTGCTTGGGCTGGTGCCCCCAGAGCAGGGACTACTCCTAGCTGGCTTGAGCATTAGATATGCAGCCTTTGAAGAAGTCAGTTTCTCATCTTATTGTCCTATTGTAACAGGGTGGTCCCAGGAAAAGGGGAAGTTCTATGGCTGAATGTCATTCTGGTAGAATACTGAGTTAGTCCTCAAATAGGCAAACATTTCCCCTGTTTGTGAACTGAAGATCAGTATTGTATACATAGGCAGCATGTGGCAAATGATAAGCCAATGTGAGTAACTGAATGGAAGAAGGATCTAGTTGTATCTTTTAACATCAAAGAAAGTTACCAGATAATAGTCCAAAACCAAATAATGCCAAAAGCTAAGTCCAAAAGACAGTTATTACAGTCAGATAATTCAGAAAACCAAGATTGCCACAGAATTTAAACCACTCTATTGTTGTCACTGAAATTTTGTTTACAGTATCATTTTAGCCTGAATCAAACTGTTTATTTCGACAAAGTTTACTTTCAAGTTCAGACTAAAATTGTTATCCGCTTTCTTACATTCCTGGATGACCTTATAGACAGCACAGCTATCCTACAATACCTATTATTTTCTTCAAGGATGGTGTGGATCTTAGACTGAAACAAAGAGAAGCTGTCTGAGATCTGTGCCTCACCTCCACCTCGAAGGTGTGAGTTTTCTTGGGTAGCAGTGGTTCTTAAACAGTAGAGCTTTTTACAGTTGCAGAGATTCTGCAGCAAGAATTCTGGGGTAGAGCATGGGAACAGAAGTTGTAGAAGTTTTTCAGATGATTCTAATTCCAGACCAGGGTTGTGAATCACCAATTTAAAGCAAAGGGTAGAGAAATCGAGCAAACTTTTTCCATTTTCTTTTAAGTCAGGAAATTACACTGTAACTACTTAATTTGAATTATTTAAAGTTGCCAAATTATCAGATGAGCTTGTAATAGAATGTGAACATGAAAACACATTACATAAGTACCTTTTGGGATCATGCTACTCTCCTGCTCATCTCCATTAACAGAAAGAATTGAAATTACTCTTCAGTAAGAGATTGAGGTTTGCCTGAGTAGCACCAGTCTGCACCCGCAATAAGTAAAGCTTGGCTAGCCCTACCAACAATTTCCCAATCAGGAGCATGGATCTTAAGTGCTTATAGGCAAGAAAATATGTGAGTGGTGTATGTTTTAAAGAAAAAGATCATCAAAGTCAAGGGTGTGAGATTGTTTTAAAAGAGTTAAAATACCATGTTAAGCTAAAATATCCCTGGAGAGAATTTTAAAAGTTTAAATTGGAGAAGATCCTTGAAATATAGACCAGGGAGATGCCTTTTTTCCTTGACCTTCCCTTTCTGTTCAGTTCTAAGGGTGTAGGTCCTATGGGTGGGGTTTCTTTTAAGAAAAACTATTTTATTTGGACCTGAATTCTGAAATTTCAGAAGCTCAACTCTAAGGCTAACCACAGCCAAGACATGTATTTTGTGGTGCTCAACTTGGAAATCTTCTAAGGCTTACTTTTCATGGGATGGGTGAATGTGCACAGTTTCTGCAGTAACTAAGGATATGAGTACAGAATACAACATGGAATATTCTGGCATCTATAACGTATTGCCTATAGCATGACAGGTCCTAGCTCCAAATCATTCTTTTCAGCTATGAATCCAGAACAGGAAGAAGCTGAGGTCTCTGGCCAGAATGGCCTCTGTTATTACAAAGGACAGATTATAGAAGGTCTCACGAACACTGTTCAGCATCAAAGGTCTTGTCACTTATAGGCAAAGGTATCTGGCTAACGTGAGAATCTTGAAATGTATTATCTGGCATTTGCATTTATCAGAGAAGGGCATTTTAAAAAATCATCATGCACTGCTGTTCCATAGCTGAGTAACAAATCACAAGTTCCTGGATTGGAATGACAATCGTGGTTTTACTGTAAATGGCATGTGTCCACATATCTCTCAGCTCCACTATGCTCTTAATTGATGAGGACCAATAGTTACTTTATTATCCCGCCTTATTATCTTCCTTGGTTTTGTGCAAGATTCAAAATTTATACACATTCTCACTGCCTGGCCTATCTTTTAGGAAGTTCTCTGTTTATCCTGCTCCATTTTGTTTTCCTCTGAGTGAGACTAAAAGCAGATTGTACTTCTGTCTCAGTCAAATAAGCAGGAGTGACTGAACAGTTTCATGCTCTTAAACTGTCATTAATGGGTTGAATACTTAATGACCTGGAGGAAGCAGAAATTTCGTTCACATCAGGCCACAAAGTTGGCATCAAATGACAGCTCTAATTAAACAAAGAACAAACAAACTAAAAACAACAACAACAAAAAAACCACCATCAGGGTCAGAGAGGAATTTATACTCAAAGAATTTATACTCTAAAGGAAAGATAAGTCATAAACCATGAAAAAGTTAAAGATTTGATTAACTGTTCAAAATAACAAATTAGAAGCCTCCCTGGATTATACCATTGCCGGGGGTGTCAAACTCTGCATCTTTCAATGAGTTTCTCTCATATCCTTTCATTTAGAAAAGAATTCAGGGTCTTCCACATACCACATATGAACAAGACAGCTGAAATCTGAGCCCTGGTGTTCATAGGCTTTTAGAAGTCAGATAATCAAGTAGTCATATAACAGTTACAAACTGTTTTTCCAGAAAAGAACTTTTCCCTGTAAAACCCATTCACCAGTGAGATGATATAAAATATTATTATTTGGAGACATTTTTCTCTAGCATCTTGGGAAGTGTTTCTAGAGATTTCTCTCCCCAACTTCATAAGCTTTTACTTCTTTTTGACTTATAAACAAGGGATGATTCTTTAGTGAGCCAAAGAGAAGCCATTTTATAAGGCAAAACTACATTTAAAAAGAATGCAGGCTTAAAGTGTTTCCTTCATCTATGGTTCTTCCTTCTTGGTGAGAAAAATAGTTCAGGTCCAGAGAATGGACATGCACAGGAGGTAGGATTCATAACCTGTTAGGCCATTAACACTGTTCCATTTTTCTCAATTTCTTAGTGAAAATGATAAAACATATACTTGGAAACAAGGACTAACCAGAATTTAATCTTTTTCAGAAGCCAAGAAGAAAACACCCTGTCCTGGACTTGGCTTGTTTTACACATTATTGTCTGCCTTCCTTTTCTCAGTGGGCTCTTTATTTGTTAAAAAAGTGCAAGATGTCCATGCTGTAGAAATTAGCGGATTTCGATGTGTGTTCCAAATGCTAGTCATTATCCCTTGCTTAATATACAGAAAGTAAGTATTTCATAGCTGCAAAGTAGAAGATACTAATAAATATTTTGTAAGTCTTTTGGCCTGCTTAAATTGTTTGCTCCATAGTATCTGCCTTATTCCACTCATAGATTTCCCAGTACTTATATCCTTAGGCTCTGATTAATGAAAAAAATCACAAAGATCCACCCACAGAAGAGTCTTGTAAACAAACACAAACCACATGCTCAACAAAGAGGAAAAGATTCAGATACTCACTACCCCCGATTTGGGAACAAAAGTTCTTTGTATAACATCCCACCTTATACCACCCTCCCTTCGTTTCTTTGGCATTAGTATTTGGAAGGAAAAAAAAAAAGTAGCCAAGCGGAAGCAGTAGTGCCTCCTAATGTCCAAGGTTCCTATATAATATAGGCTGTTCTCTCATCAGTATACACAGACGTTTACAGTAACATTTAGGTTTTTCTCCAACAGTGATTTGGAAAGTGAAAGGTAATATTAAATAAGGCCTTTTAACTCCTTTCCTGCCTAGGTTCCTCATTTGTGAACTGGAGGGGATGATATTCTTTGTCCCCGTGGTGGTTGTTGGGGGGGTGGGGGGTGTTAATGAAATTTATTATAGATTGGAGTGTTTTGTGTAGAACGTATCAATATATAAAAACTATTTTTATTTTCCTTCCTTACTATTCTCTCTCCACCCAGCGACTTTCCCACCTCCATATGGACCCCATCCCTAACCACATCCCAAGTTAATATTTTTATAGGGTATGTGATAACCTCTACACACCCCTGTGTTAGTAGAACGTGGGGAGGACAGACTAGTTGGGTCTCAGGTAGCTGCCTTTCTCTTTGGGGGCAAGATTGCATAAACCCTTCAGTTGCTTGTCACCAGTCACCTTTTATCTATAACAAAGTGTGCAGATTCACTTAAGAAAGGTTCACTCTGTATCCCAAGGAGTTTGGGGAAAAGTAAGAAATTTCTATGTAAGTGTGGAAAAGCTGCAATAGTTTAGGAAATGGTGAGACTTTGAAATTTCTAAGGGTGGCAACAAACTACTGATGTTACCATGATCATTTTCCCCCTATTATGACACTAGAAGAATTTTCTTAAATCCTTGCCAGTTATCTGTTTTAACCCATTTTATGTTTCTCTGTAACTGAAGATTCTTAGCTTCCCAAATTATGAACCAAAGGTGACCACACTTTCATTTCTAACTCCTGAGACCCTGCGGCCTCCATGTGGGCCTAAATATGGCCCTACAAATGTCCAGCTCTGGCCCAGGTCAGTGAGCCTCACCCAGCCAGGAACCTAAATATTCAATTGAAAAAAATTTAAGGACTGATTATTATACATTGTTCTTTTCCAGTGTGTTTTAATTCTTTTTCTAATGAGAACATTAAAAAGTTGTCTCACATTTAATAACTAAATTTTAACACCAGTTCAGCTTTTACGGAAAAAGTGTAAGACTGAAAATATACACTAGCCATGATCAATAGTGGCTAAAGATTGAAATTTATATTTATTGTAAAAACACATTTTCACTACAGAAAATTTGGAAAAAATAAAGGCAAATTACTATGTCTGCCTATCATATAAACACAGTTAACATGTCAGTTTATTTTCCCTTTTGTCTTTCTTGTAAAAATAGACATCTATGGGAAATAACATATATATTTACTGAATTACAATTACACAATTTTACAGTTCTCTTACAGTATTTTTGCTTACACTTTGAATATTTTAATGTCAGACACTAAATAGAAAATATTTTTAAAAGGTGCATAATATTTATGGATACTATCATAATTTACTATTTCCTTATTTTTCATTGCTTCGGACTTCTAAAATGATTTGATTCAAACTTATAATTTAAGGACACACGCCAACTTCCCTGAATATGCATCCTTTTCTTGAATTGACAGAACTGGGTTTATAGGCCCGAAAGGTCAGCGAATCTTACTCCTTGTCCGGGGCATCCTGGGGTCTACGGCCATGATCCTCCTGTACTATGCGTTGCAGTCTACATCGCTGGCCGACACCACAGTCATCACGTTCAGCAGTCCAGTTTTTACATCTATATTTGCTTGGATATTTCTTAAGGAAAAATACAGCCTGTGGGATGCTCTCTTCACCACATTTGCAATCACAGGAGTGATCCTCATCGTAAGGCCCCCATTTTTGTTTGGTTCCAATACTACAGGGATGGAAGAAAACTATTCCCTTCACCTGAAGGGCACGTTCGCAGCCATTGGACATGCTGTGTTTGGTGCCTTGACGCTCATTATCCTAAGAAAAATGGGGAAATCTGTGGACTACTTTTTGAGCATTTGGTATTACGTAATACTTGGCCTCATCGAGTGTGTCATCGTCCTCTTTATATTAGGAGAATGGAGTCTGCCATACTGTGGGTTAGACAGACTATTTCTCATTTTGATTGGGCTATTTGGTTTGGGAGGTCAGGTGTTTCTCACCAAAGCCATTCAAATAGAAAAAGCAGGACCAGTAGCAATAATGAAGACTATGGATGTGGTCTTTGCTTTTATCTTTCAGATTATTTTCTTTAATGATGTGCCCACATGGTGGACGGTGGGTGGCGCCCTGTGTGTAATAGCTAGTAGTACTGGAGCAGCCATTCGTAAATGGTGCCAGAGTTCCAAATGAAGCATCATCACTCAATGTATGTTTTTAAATACACCGTCACCCAGTTCAGACGCACCATATATACACACACACTAGACACTTGATCTTAGCCAAAAGGCCGAGAAGCGATTACACACACACTAGAAAGGATGAGTTTACTCCACTGATTACACTGAGTAAGCTTCGAGATTCAAGTACCCTTTTTGAACATGGTATGTCTTCATTTAGTTAGACCAGCCAGTTGGTTGAGTCTAGCAATTGTTTGTTTTTTATCAGTTTTTTTTGTTGTTGTTGTTCTGGTTTTGGATTTTTGTTGTTAGTAAATGGTACTGGCAAGAGGACAACTCATTAGTTGAAGAAAAAAATTGAAAAAATTTATGACTATTCTATGTAACCTTTAAAGTGAATTTTTGGTACCGATGGATTAAAGGTGGGAAAGAAATTCCAGATAGTCTTTTAGTTAGTGTAGATGCTAAAGAACTTACTGGTAATAATGCTGCTATAATTGGTATGTTGATAATTCATTTGAAACATAATTCCATTTAGGAGGCCAAAGCTGAAACTCGGTATAATAGGTGCCTACTTAATGGTGTTAATAATACAAATGAGGTGGCCTTATTATCAAGGCTTTTATAAATGATTATCATTATTTTAACTGATATTTGTGCCTTTTTCATTTTAATGCTGGAATTTTTTATATGTAAACTTTAAAAAAAATTTTAAAGCACCAAATTTGGCTAATAGTTTTGTTGAGGTGGCATTTTATTAGCAACTGTAGCTTTCGTTCTATAATTTTAATTGCCCTCTGTTTTTTGAAGCTGTACTAAATTTTTCTTAACTTTCTAAGATTTCAGGTCTTAAATCACAAGAGAAGTCTTGGCATGGCTAGCATGCACATTTCCATCCTGAAGTGTTTTCCCCTCACTAAAAATATGACTTCCTGTAAATTCTTCTTGAATTTATAGTGTGATGCCAAATAAATTTTCTCAGGATTTTATTAGGTTGAACCATATGAAATTGCTGAGATTTTACCTTTTTAACTTACACACACTGTTGTTTCTTATGGTTTTTCCTAATAGATACCTCTCTTTCCCTCTAAACCAAATACTTAGAGGACTTTGAAAAAAATATATATATTTTTAAATAACTTTTTAAAGTACAGTAATCCTAATTAAACTTATTTTTATAGTCTTCTTCCCTTATGAGTTACATGTAATAATGCTTTATGTTATAGGTTAAATGTAAAGACCTGTGACTCATTGGTTGATTGACTTTTTATAGTTTCCTGAGTAGAAAAAAAATCAGTTAATTTTTTATATCAATATGATATTAAATGTCAATGTTGTACCATGTTACTAGTGTAAGAACTCAAAAACATGTTTTATCTCTGGAACTTCATGCCAACACTCTGCATTTGAAAAGAGAATTTAATATTTAGGAAAGCTTGGGAAGTTAAGCAGGAAGTAATGCAGATAATCCTTTTGTCCAGTGATTCCTTTACTGGTCAAGCTACATGGCCTCCAACTCCTTCTCAGACCCTTCTGCCTAATATTATCTTAAATCTACAGATTTGAAAGGTGGTAGGGTTTTTCACCACCTTCTCATTACAACTCTTCCAAAGTAAGAAGGAACTTGGCTTCTGAGGTTTATGCCTGAGTGAAAAAGGATCTTTTCCAATAGTTCCAAGAAGGCATATTTAGCTTGCTGATCTTCCCAAATGCTTCCCACTTGAAAATTCCTAAATAAAAGTTTATTTCAGAGAGTCACCTCTATCATCATAACTTTATCCTAATGCACAATATTAGGGTCGAGAGTTGGAAAAGCATTGTTTTGCAAGTATTTCAGGTAAAAATAGAATTGGAGCATTTTAGAGTTCAATGGTTAGAAATTTTCTTGCTCCGAAGGCAAAGATGTTACAGAGAAGACCTGACTGAGATGGTTTTCATGGCCTTTTCTCCTCATCTTAGTTCCATGACAAAGTATGAGAAGTAAACCACTGAGGACTATCTAAGGTAAATTAACCCTCAGGGACCCCTCTCCAGCTCTTTACCTTATTTATACAACAAGAGAATCTATGGGACCTTGAAAGTTAAATTCCTTCGGGCCTACCTACTAAAGACATGTTTTATTTCAACAGTGTGGTTTAAGTACTTGAATGTCACAAAAAGTTTTTTCTCCCAACTTTTACAGGGTGTGATTCTTAAATGCTTTCTTTAGTGTTCAAGGTATATACAAGGACATGTATTATAACCAGTATGGGTGTGCATATTTTGCAAAGATTGTAGTGTCTATCTTAAGAAGGAAACTATTTTCATAAATTGTTTTTATTTTATAATTACTAATAAAATTAATCTGAAAAAGCTGTATTTTGGTTTTTATGAGATAGCAAATATGTTATTTAATGTAACATTTCACTTTTATCTATGTGCTTCAAAAAATCACTGTATAAAGGAAACTGAGCTCTAGCCATTCAACTGTGACATCATCTCAAGTTTCAAACTGTTTCTCTGTCCTTTGATACTGTCACATTAAATTCAGCCTTTCAAAAGTAAAGGCCCTGATATTCTGTTGCAGTGAGGCCTACAGTCTCTTGACCTCCAGAGCTTGGCATAGCTTTCAATTCTGTACTTTTTGTTCTGATGGCTAATCTGTTACTAAATCCTGGACTGCCTGTGCTCTTAGTGCCTTCTGGACTCATTCTTCCGTCATTTCCACTATTATCATTTTAGTACAAGACTTATCACTTAATACCTAAATGGCCACAATAATATCCTAATTTATTTAACCATTGCTAGATATTTCCACTCAGTTCCTTCTACCACTGTCAGACCATATTTCTAAAGCCCTACTTTCATTGTTACTCAGGTTCCCATGAAACCACAATAACGCCTTATTACATATCACATTCAAATTATTCACGTGGCCTCATTCCCATTTTCCAGGCCTATCCTCCATGTCCCACCACATTCAGCTATCAGATCAATTTCCCCACCAACTTTCATATTTACCAAGAGATTCCTTCCCCTTTTCCCTACTTCTTTTGTCTACTCTTCTTACCCTCTAAGTCAGCTTACAAGGCTCAGCTTAAACTTCTGTTTCTTCCACTATTTACAGCTTCCCCCACCTACATTAGTCTACCTTGAAAGAGTAAATAAAGCATAGAATTAAGGGTCTGAGCATCTGACAATAATTTTATCACTTTTCAGCTGAGCAAGTTACTCAAGGTTCTTGAACCTAGATTCACCACTTGTTAAACAGAATATCACTTGCCAACCTACGTTACAAAGGAGTGCCATAGACTTACAGACCCCCAAGGGATAAAACCACTAAGACTGAACTGTGGTTAATACTATAGAGTTGAGCATTCACTCTTCAAAATGATGCCTTCTTCTGGTCCTGACCTCAAGCAGTCTTACCAGGTACTGTAGGAACAGTTTTCTAGATTACAAGCCTTCGTTGTCTCCTCCTTGCTAACAGAGAATCCCACTGCTACACAGCTCTCATTTCCTGGCTGATCTCCCTTGTAAGGTAACCAAGGGTTAATAGTCCTTAGTCCTTTTATCTTATAGATTGCGCCACCTTTTCAGTTCTGGCTTCAGCACTGGTTCTGTATTATACTTGTCTCTGGCTAGGAGAATAAGCCTAGTTCTTTGTATAGAGCATATTCGCTATGCTATACTCAGCATGACTCTTCTAATCCCTTACCTATTCACCCAAGAAGTTTATAACTTGAGGGTGATCTAGTGGGAAGAGAACTGGATGTACCTGATAACACACTGGCCTCTCATCTAGGTATGGAACCATGATCAGTACGGGCACTAGAACTTAGTACTTAGGGTATAGGTTGGGCACTACCCTTCCCGAGCACATGATGGTGCCCTGGATCCCTTGCAGCAAATCCAATATAATTTTCATATTCAAGATGTCCCTCATGTGATACTCAATGACCCAAAAGAAAGACCATCCAAGTTTTAACCTATTTAGCTGCTAGGTTTGGAGTAGGGACTTGGAAAACCAGTTCACAGAGGACCCATGAACATCGGCACTGTTAGTCATTTCCTGGAACTTGGTGGTAGGACTTTCTAGCAAGAAGGTTAGGAGCAGACACATCTGGTGTGAAAGCAACACAGGAAATGTGCCACAGAAATCCCTCCACAGAATGCACAGTACCATCTAAATAATTTTTACTTAGAAAGGAAACTAGCAGTTAGTCTTACTTAATCCTTGCCAACACTGGGAGATGAACTGATTCGAAAACTGAAGTTCAAAGAGGTTGAATGGGGTCACCTGCCTTGTAAATTCCAGTGCCCTCACTTGTAAATGAAGCTGGGATACTTGATTCTGAAGACTTTGACCTTTCCAATACGTCACAGATAGATGCCTAAGAGTGGGAATGCTTTTACCAGGGGGGAGATTTTTGATTACTAGTTTAATTTCCATGATATTACTTCAAATTACTAGTTCAGTTACTTAACTTCATACCCCAAACCTTTGGTGCCCTAGAAAGATCTGCCAGGTTTAGCCTGCTGCAGTATAACCCAAGTGACTCCTGACCTCCATTTTCAGAAACATGGCCCAGTGATTATGTAGTCAACTACTCTTGCTACTGAACTCTGCAATTATAAAATCACCACCCCTTAGTCTTTGTATATCCATGTTTTCAAGTATTCATGTGATTATAATTTGGCATCTCATATACATTAAGTACAGAAGATAACAGATGAAGCAAAAGATTAAGCATCTGGTTCCCTAAATTGTTATATTCCTTTTTAATATATTAATAAAAAATAGTCATTTTTCTATATATCAGTCAGTTTCCATGTACTTGGTTATTGTGACTTCCCAGAAAGTTCCATTATATTCCCAGTATCCCTCATCTGCTTTCTTCCAGATAATCCTCTTATAATCTCAGGGTAGTTATGCTGTTATAATAAGCAAGTCTAACATCTCAGAGATGTTTATTAATAAATAAAAATTTATTTACTAATTATATCACAATATGGTTAAGATGTAAGTTTTAAGCTCTCTGTAGTCTCTCCTTTAAGTGGTAACTAAGACTTCCAGGATATAATCCTGACTTCTAAAACAGCTTGCTATAGATTTTATGTCTATATAATCTTGGATATGGAGAACATCTACCTAACTGAGAAAGATGATAAGAAATAAGGTTTTCTTTTGTGTACAGGAAGAGGAAAAGAAAATGGAATTTGGTGACCACTTCACATTGTCACTGCTATATCCACCTCCCTCCAGAGAACCACTTGAACCTACTGCCTAGCATTCTGATGAAGATACCGCTACAGAAATCCAGCCCCCAGTGGCCTGAAGAGTGGTTAGGTCCATGAGTTGAGTTCAACAAAGTCAATTTCACTCTCCTGATGTTTGTACATTGAACAGAGTCACAAAAGCAAAAGGTATAGCAGAAGTTGTCTGATGGCAATGTCCAATAAGGTGAACCATGTGTGCTTGCTGCCCCTTCTTGTGATTTCATTGACTTCTGTCCCTCCTAAGACATAGATGTCTAGATCTTTTGTCAAGTCTTTGGGTTCACCACTATCATTCTAATTAATCCTGTACTTGTGATTAAGTAAGAATTTGCCTCTGTTACTGGCATCTAAAATACCTTAATCAATACCCAATATTTATTACCTATATGCTTACCAACCAGATTCTCATTCTCTCAAGACTTGTCCCAGAACTGTGATAATTTCACTTAACTGATGCTTCCCTTTGGGGATCTGATAGGGCTTCTTACCAATCATTTTCAGATCAGTCCTCTTTATATCATTGTATGCTGTCTTTTTATTCTATACACATGAGAAAATGGTAAAATTACAAAGTAGATGTTAAAGGTAACAGAATATCCTTAGCAGGCATGTCAACTGAACAATGGAATCATAATCAGCAGTGACCTCTAAAGAAAGATCTCAGACAAAAGCCTGTCAATTTTTTCTATCTCACAGATAAGTCAAGACTACAACAGATCATTCCAACAGAAAAATAAGGTGGGCAACATATGTATTAAGGATTGAATGTGTGTGTCCTAAAATTTTTATGTTGAAGCCCTACTCCCCAATGTGATAGTATTAGGAGGTGGGGTCATTTGGGTAGTAATTAGGTTAAATTGGATCATGAAGATGGGGCTCCCATTAAAGTCTTCTTTATAAGGAGAGACAGGAACTCGTCATCATGTGAGGAGGTAGCAGACAGCAGGTGGCTGTCTGCAAGCTAGAAAGAGGACCCTTACCAGGAACTAAATCTGCCAGCACCTGGATCTTGAATGTCCTAGCCTTCAAGAACTGTGAGAAATAAAAGTATGTTGTTCAAATCACCCAATCTATGGTATTTTGCAATAGCATCCTAAGACAATAATAAAGTATTTTCTTTAACCCAATAAATCCAAAGTAGTACCACTTCAACATGTAAGCAATATTAAAAAACTTAGCGAGAGAACTCTTTTTGTCATACAAAGTCTTCAAAGTCTGAGGCATATTTTACCATTCTAATAAATCTCAACAGAGACCAGCACCATTTCAGATGCTTGATGGCTTGATAGCTAGGGTAACGTTACCGTGTTTGACATTCCCATTTTAGAAAGTGATAGGCAGAAAAAGTCTTATAATAACAGCAACCATTTCTGGAGTCCAGCCACATACCAGCATATACTAAAACTCCATCCCTAGTTCTCTCATTTCTTCCTTGAAATAGCTTTATGAGGTGGATGTTCTTTTTCCTGGTTTACATATGTGAAAGATAAGATTTAGGGAGTTGAAGAGATTTATGTCATCACATAATTAACCAAGGGCAGAGGACACAGCAGGTCTGTTTGACCCAAAGCACATTCTAATTGATTTCATGCTTCCCATTCATAGATAAGAGATGCTATGCTCTGGACTTTACCCTAAAGGAAAGCAGAGAGACCTAAACAAAGTTCAGAGAAAGAGCGCTAACATCACCTAGTAAAGTGTGCAACCACATTAGGTGTTTACTGGGAAGAGATTCCTACTATGAGAATTAGAGAAGCAATGTGCAGGTAAGTTTCTTCAGCCAAAAAAATTCTGAGAAGCAATGGTGAGTGGGTAAATAAACTGAAAAACAAAAGGAAAACCACACTAATTGGAAAGAGGTAAGTGAGTTTGAACATTAACAAAGGTCAGAGCTGGTGATATAAAACTAATCACAGTCTTGGCAGATAAATATGCAGCTCCAATAAAGTGAGAAGAAATGGACACTACAGGTCCTGCCTGTAAGGTCGTCCTGGAAAGGAGGAGAAACCATAGTCTGGGGTCAGGTTAGGGGTTACCTAGATAGACTACAGGGCAAAGGAAAGTGAGTCAGAGGAAGAGCCAAGGTTGCAGGGGAGGAGACAGTGATGTGCACAGTCACCCACAGTTTGTGTGAAAACACCCTCCCCTTTAGTCTCCTCACAGACAACCTTGGGAGACACAGCTGCTTATCTGTGCTCGAAAGGCCTACCATGGAAGTTAGAACCCATCTGAACAGTCCTCAAAGAAACGAAAATGGCATACTAAATTTATTAAATATGTACATTATCCTTTTTGATAGTTTAAATACTTTTTATTTATGAAATGACAGTAATAGTGAATAGTCACAATTTGCATGGTTTTATTTATTTTTTAATGCCCCCACTTGGCAAATACAGAAGAACCATATATTGTCCTCCTGTGTTGTTAGTTTTTAAATTTAGTGGTATAGAAAATAAAAAAAAACACTGCTTAAGACTCCGTCCTTTCTCATACATATTGAATTCTGCTCCTTTCTAGTGTAATTTCAACTACTCCTTCTACTCTAGTTCCAATCTCTCAGTACAAAAATGTGCTTAAATTTTATCCAAGTAAACTAAATAAAATGAAATCGTCCTTAAACTTTCATTTTTCCACGTTAGGTACCCAAGCACCAGTTTCTTCTTACCATTCTCTCCTCAACCCCTCAACTGGACTATTTTCCCAATTTTTCACATCAGTAATTGAATATCAAATAATCTGCAATAGTTTTTCCATCAAAAATAAAGATTAATTAAAATTTATTATTCTTTTTGAATGTTTTCCTTCCTGGTTGAATCACTATTAAAACAGTATTGCTTCTATTTAATTACCTTGGGAGGATATCATATTTCAGCTACATTATGTGTTAAATAGTCCTTTGTCAGCTACCTTGGGAGCTTAGGAAAATTTATATGTTTGTGTATATTTTTAAAAAACCATGCACCAAACAGGCTTGCAAATAAGTTTTGTTTTTCTTTTATGTTTTTACAGAAATTAGGCAAGAATTATATAAAGTGTCCATTACCTTTCACTTAGATTCCCTAAGAGTGAGCATTTGCAAGTAAGTGGCAGACATGATGCCATTTATTCCTTGTATTACTCAGGGTTCATGAGAGAACAAACCAGTAGGGTCTATCTATCCATCAATAAATGTAAATATATCACTATGTGTAATATAAGCTGTATCTATTGCTAAAAGTCATCTATGGGAAAACCACACAGAATTCTTGACACTCCAAAGACTTAACTACAGTCATCTCTTAATCCAAAATCCCACAAAGCTCACATATATTCCTTATAGTCCACCCTCCCTAACCATGGTTCCACATTCACTGATTCAACCAACAAAGTATGCTGGTTGACTGAAACTATAGATGCAGGACCTGCTGATAGAAAGAAATTGTCATATAAACAGACCCACTGAGTTCAAATCCATATTGTCCAAGGGTTAAGTGCCCCTACACACACACACACACACACACACACACATAAGGTCAGTGCAGTAGATAGTAGAGAGAGTATATTAGATAGCGGAGGAGAGACAGAGAGAGAATTTAAAGGAATTGGCTCACTCAGTTGTAGAAACTAACAAGTCTGCAATGTGCAGAGCAGACCCACAATGTGGAATTCAGGAAAGAACTGATATTGCAGCTTGAATCTGAATTCTACAGGCCAGCAGGCTGGGAATGCAGACAGACTTTCTATGGTGTAGTTTTGCGGTTTCTTTGAGAAACCTCACTCCTTGCTCCTTAGGTCTCAACTGATTGAATGAGATCCATCCACATTATAGAGTATAATATGGTTTATTGAAAGTCGACTGATTTAAATGTTAATCACATCTTTAAAAAACCTTCACACCAGGGCCTCCCCTGGTGGCGCAGTGGGTTAAGCAACGCACTACGAAGCAAATCGCAGCCACTGCAGCACAAGTTCGATCCCTGCTGCCAGCACAAGTTCGATCCCTGCTGCCGGCCAGGGGGGGGACCCACATGGTGCGGCAGACCTCTCCTGCTGTGCCCGCTGCTCCCCTCAGCAGTGTGCTTCTGTTGATCTGCCTGTTCTGCTCCCCGCTCTCTGTGATGAATCCTCTCACCCCCCCCACACCTCTGGTCTGTGCCCCAGTGCTTGTATGCATAAATAAATAAATCTTTAAAAAAAAAAAAAACCTTCACACCAACATCACGGATGTTTGACCAAACCACTGGACATCACAGCCTAGCCAATTTGACACATAGAACTAAGAATCACACCCCTAAAATTCTACAGTATATGTTTCCTTTAAAAGAATACTCTCCATAACCACAGCAAAAATTGCAAAATTGGATTAACATAAATTCAACGCTATTATCTAATATAATGAACTTGCTCTGATTTGATCAATTTTCCCAATAGCAAACAAACCAAAAAACAAATCCAGACAAGTCCAAAATCAGTAAGAAAAATGTTTAAAATTCAGAAACTGGTAAGAAGGCCATTTTAATAAAAGAGGGCTGATAACTTCAATGCTTCTAATTGAAGAAATAAAAAATTGGCAATTCTCTGACGGACTCACACATTGGGGAATTTGATCTTCAAAATATCAAAGTCCGGACCTGGCTGGAGACACCATCCTTCCTCATATTACAGGAACTTGTTTTCCTAATTCCTCAAATCACTTGTACTGGTCCTTTCTACATATAAATTTTCTCCTAGGTATAAGTAGGTTCAGTTCTTCCCCATCTTCAAGTCAAACAGAAGCAAACAAACCACAATTCTAACCTTTCCCTTTTACTATTATCTCAGTTCTTCCCGTCAAACTTAGATATGTGAAGGAGTCACCCACACCCACCTCATTTCCCTCCCTACCACCCGCTCTCAATTATTATAGACACTGGTGCTTACCCAGATCCATCTGCCTCCTTTTTTCCTACTTGACAGTCACTGATTTTGTTTAATTGCTAAGAAGGTTACTCCAATCTTGGGAGAGGGGCCAAGTAGAAGTGAATTTTAATTACCACGATGGCTCTAATCCACTTGCCAGTGGCTGCCACTTTGCCAGTGACAAAGATATTCTGGTTAATGAAATGAAGAGGGAATTGAACAGGCAACACCTCTGAAAGTGTCTTGTTCTCACAAGTTTTCTGATAAGAACCTTTTCTGCTTTGTACAGAGTGATGCTTAGAATTGCTGCAGCCTCTTGTAACCATGAGGACACCTGGCCAAAGGCACCCTGACTGATAAAACTCAGTGGCAGTACGAGAGTTAATATTTTGCAAGGTGTCAACTATTAAAGAATTATATACTCAGTTCTTCCCCAGAGTTCAATGTAATTAAAAATCCAACATTAAAAAGTTTCATTTTTCAATTCTTAAATAAATACCCTAATTATTTACTTATATTACACAAACATAATTTTTTATTCCCCTTCCTGTTTCTTTCAACACACAGTACTTCAGTTGTATAAAGTGAACAATTGTTGGATACCTTGAGAGCTTAACCACTGCACAAAGCATTGTATGTATGTAAGACAAAATTCCAAGGTAGCATACAAATTAACTTTTAAGTAATAATTCATTTGTCAGCTTGGATGCCCTGGAATCTATCAGTTAATGGCAAAGTTATGTTAGTCCCAGTTCCCAGCCTTTCAATTCAATGAGTTACTTCAATGCAACGTTTTTCTAAAATTCTGTGTACTTTTTTGTATATGGCCCTGCTCTCTGGCAGTTTGGCCTACTACATTTCAGCAAAGATAGACATGGTATTTCAAACAAAAGTTTTTTAAGATTTAGAAATCATTTACAGAAATATAATTTTAATGAACTGGCTTAGTAGTTTTCATTATCAAAGAATGCTGATTTGGATATCTGCCTGGTCTACACTTAAGGATAAAAGAATAGTTAAAATAACTTTAAGGCTGTAAAGCTCACAGTTCTCTTGGTTTAGAGCTCAACTTTACCAGTAGATGTCACTCTAGTAAGACATTATTGTAGAAAAACAAAAAAGGGACTTGTGTTTCACCTAGTTAATGATGTTAGAATCACCCTTGATTGAAAAATCACACACCAGTATGACACCTTCTGCCGTGTCCTTTCCTAACTCACTATTCCAAGACAACGGGCTTTAGAGTTTGCCACAAATAAATCTGGAGCCCATGTTGTTTAACTTGAGTTTGCCCCGTTCACTTTAAGCATCTTAATCATTGAACAATGTCTATGAATTAGGCACCCTGCTTTATGCCTAGGAGAAGGGGAATACAAAGTTAAGGAGCGTGAGGGGGATTTATAACTGGGTAGGAGTAGATACGGGGTGCTTGAAAATGAGGAGGAGCTTGATGAGAATGGTCACCCAGCCCTGTCTTCTCCACACAGCTTTGAGGAGGTGTTGGGGCAAGTGGAAAAGACTTGGCACAGCTATTGAGAAGAATGTGCTACATTAAATATACCCCTGGAGAAGCAAAGGGTGTTTCAGGATCCTTCTTTCTACTCCTCAAAATTAAGTGAGCTTATTTTTTCAGATTTTCCAAAATAAAGTACACCCTTGGATTCAAGTTTGAAGAATTTCAATACAAAATTTAGTCTTATCTGGGAAAATTTGTCAGAACCTAAAAATTTTTATCACGGATACGACTACGTGAAGGAGGCTGGGCTTTCAGTGTTAATGATCTACTGAACTTGATTTTTGTTAATGTATCATTGTTTCTGAAATAAGGAAACAGATAAGAAACATTTTCAAAACCACAAATTGACCTCCTAAGACAAACCAACTATTTGGGGACACTTGTGTCTGTGAGTAGCTTCAAGGTGTCTGGACTATGGTACCCTAATCCTTGTGTTTTGAACAATGTCCTAAATACATAGACATTTCTTGCTCCACTGGGATGTTTTAGTTTCTGCCTCCATTCCACTTAAAATATTTTGCTAAATTATATCATTGCATTTTATGTTTAGAAATCCTCTTTGAGACACTCCTTCTTGCTTCTGGGGAGGGAGGTACATCTGGTTCAGTACTACTACTAATGGAATTTCTTCAGACCCAACTCTTCCTCATATACTTTGTCACAGAGCAGGTAGAAAATACTGTTCTGGAGAAAATACAGGATAAACGCCTCTTAAGTCCAATAAACTAAACCATAGAAGCATGTTTTTTAGAGTGAAACTTCAAGAACTATAAATTTATTTTTTAATCCCTAAGCAAGGGGAGAAATTCCCCAAACAGGAAACTAATGACTGTAGTATAACTAATAAATACATGATAAAAGGTCAACTTTACTACAAATAAAGAAAGGTATATTAATGGAACAGAGTCCTTCTCACTTTGTTAGTCTTTCTTTTGGGGGAAGTTGTTTTAATGACTATACTCAATGTTTGCAAGATAGCAATATAGTCGTAAGTATAACACAGCAAAATCTTTTTGAAAATAAATTTGAAATATAGATCATACCCTGTGGCCTAGTAACCCCATTTCTAGGGCTCTTTCCTAATAACCTGAATGCAAAAATAACCCTTTAGTAAAGATATTTATTTTATATTTATAAATAATACAAATGCAAGTATTCTTTACTCAAGTAAATTAGGTTTTTAAAAAGAGCTATATTTATAGATTAGAATCTTATACATCTTTTCACAATTAAATTTATAAAGGAAAATAATTATGACACTAAGCAGAAAAAGCAGGGTAATAAATTATATATTTAAAGACATATAAAGTGGTTTTTTTTTGCTTTTAGACATACAAAGTGTTTTTAATGGAATATATATATATATACACATATCCTTTCTGTAAAATGGCCAGATGATCTCTGAGACCTCAGCTGTGATTTTATTTATTTTTTTTACAACTTATTTCTTAATGCATACAAGAACTGGGGTGTAGGCCATAAGTGCAGGGGGTGAGAGGACTCACCAGAGACAGAGGGAGCAGACGGTGGATCTACTGCAATACAGGGCTGAGGGGAGCAGAGGGCAAGACGGGAGAGGTCTGCTGTGTCATGTGGCTTGAACTCATGCCACACTGGCTGGCCTAGCTTAATATCGATGAGATTTTAACCCCTGTGCCACCAGGGAGGCCGTCAATATGAATTTATAAAGTGAATCTTATCAATATATTAACGTATTTTACAAAGTGATTCTTGTCACTATATTGCCGTCACGTGTCTGGAAACAACACACCAGTCAGGTGCTTACCACTTGCATTAGGCTTTCCCTAGGAGCAGGACTGGGACTGGGTTTGGGGATTGTGTGATTTATTTGGGGAGGGGGAGGGCGTGCTTTTCGGGAAGAACCTGTGAAAACTGAGAGAAACAGTCTAGGGAAGAGAGAGCTGCCAGCAAGGGTGTAATTCCAAGTGAAGTACTCCTGGCCTGATCCTGCTGGCTCCAGAACACATATCACCCCACAGCACTAGCACTGGCCCCCAAGGGGGGCGCTGGGGTGGGGCTGGGTTGCATCAGCAGGCATTAACAGACAGTTCATTGAGTGCAACAGCGAAAGAGATCTGGGTTACTCCAGTGTGTCCACAAAGCCACCTAGAGCCCTTGTGAAGACTAAATGAGGTGACTGTTAAGGGCCCAGAAGAACCATCAAGGAACAGTAGCTTATCTTAAAGGTAACTAATGGCTATTTTAAAAGAACAGACCTAACGTTAAACACATACATAAATCTGATTCATAGAGTGTGGATGCAGCTACAGCGCAGAAACTCGACTCAGCGAGTGTCTCCTCCCCTCCAAGGCACCACCACTTTTTCCATAGTCTTTGGGCCTCTGGCTCCCCACATATGCACATGTGTAGAAAACCAGGGCTGAGGAAAATGCAGTCGAGTCCTTCCTTTTGGTCTCATGGTTTTAATTTCTCTGGATTACATTTTCCTCCTGGGTAAAATCAAGTGATTAAATTAAAGAAATGACTAATCTTTAATCAAGGTCTGAAGAAGTCCAGGAATAGTATTCAAAATTCAGCCTTCCATGCAGTTTCCTGGAATTAAGGTGCATAATGTCCATCAGTTCTTTAGGGGAAGGGCGACCAAAGAAAGGTGACTCCAACATTTATGTTAGAAACAATTTAAGTTAAAAGAAGAAGCTGAATGTACAATTCTTTTTTCTGTTTTTATAAATACAGTGGATCAGAAGAAAGGTTCTTTGGTCGCTAGTCTTCCCTCAATCCCCATTCAGACTTAGGAAAATTAAAGGCAGGTGAACTGAACACACCAAATAACTTTGAAGACTACACCTCTACACGTCCTCCCTAAAGGAAATTAGCTTCTTTTTACAGAAGGTGAACTGAAGTGCCGATGAAGTGACTCATCCCAAAGTCCAACAGCACCCCCTTGTGGTTTGAAACTAAATGGGCATGCTCTCCTGTGGCTTTCAAATGTCCTGGGGAACACATTTTGAATTGTTTGTATTTTAAAAAGATATGTATTTTTGCCTTCAGACTTATTTCGCTGAGCATAATCCTTCCTAGCTCCATCCATGTTTCTACAAATGATTCTAGTTTATCTTTTTTGAATGCTAAGTAGTATTCCATCATGTATATATACATCTTGATCCAGTCATCTATTTTTGGGCACTTAGGTTGTTCCCAGGTCTTACCTATTGTAAATAGTGTTGTAATAAACATATGGGTGCAAGTGTTCTTTTGGATCAGTGTGATGGTTTCACTTCTAGGAGGAATATAAGGGAACCAAATAAGGGACCAAATAAAAAATAGTAACAATAAAAAATATCACAACACAACAAAAACAAAAAGACAAGGACAAATCAGAAACACTTTGTGTGTGGCAGAGGGAGGGAATGGGATGAAGGCAGAAAGAGCACAAGGGACTGAGGTGATGGTGCACCAGTGAAATGGTGGTGGGAACTCCCTGGGGAATACATTGATGTCAAATATATGTAAATAAAGAAAAAGAGGGGAAAAAGGAATTATTTATTAAAAAATATGTTTTTGAATCATATATAGTGTCAAAAATCAATGTTGCTTCAATGAAATATGTATGCCCTTTTCCCTTTCTAAAGTAGTACTTTTAAAATGCAAACAGCATACAAATGTGTAAGATACAAATAGAAGAGTCAGCTCCCACATTTACCTCCCTGGATGCTAAGTGGCATAGTGGATTATTTTTTATATAGATACACATAATTGGTTTGATTTTTTTTTTACAAAATGGAGTTGTTAAACCTATCTTCCAACTTCTGACAACGTATCACAAACATTTTCCATATGAGAACATAAAGATGTACCTCATTTGAAACTATGTTCATTTGAATATATATTCACTCAAAAATTAAAATAATAACTACCTATATTTATTTTAAAACCCCACTAATATGTTAATTTTAACCTCCAAGTTAAATAAATTTTTGTGAACAAGGTAGAATACAGGCTTGGAGTAATTAGTCAAATTTCTTATAAACTAATTATGAAGGTTGAAGCTCTGTACTGTTTAAAAAAGTTCAGAAATTGTACGGGACACGCTCATGAAACCATTCAAGTAAGCGTACTCCCAAACCCCTATTAAATGTCAGCAAGTTTCATCAGAAAAAAATCTGTTGGGGAACAGGATACTTACAGATTACTTATTCATTACAAAGAAGACAAGGTACCTTTACTGAAATACAGTGGAATACTTTAACCATGTGGTCCAAGACAACCTCCCCCATGATGGGATAAGCCAACATTAGGGAATTCTTGCTGTGATATGCTGAGACACGTACCATTTATGTCCTAGTCCTGGAGAAAGCACAAATGTTATCAAGAAGCTATTAAAAGGCAAAGTTATAAACATTTTAATTTATAAAGAAATAATCTTGCTCAACTCTGCATCCCAGCACTTCCTAGCACAACCTTTGGAACATAACAATTGTTCACTATATGTTTACTAGATGTTTGAATGAAATGACAAAGTCAGTCAGGATGCCTTGAGTTTCAAGGAATAAAATAGCTCAGACTAAGAGACAAGGAAACCAGCACATTTAACAGTAAAGTCAAAGTGTATGTGGCTTCAGACACGGGATACAGAATTTCAATCAGTGCCATCAGGCACTGTCTCCCACCCCCATCCATTCTCCTCTCTGCTGTCTATTCTCTTAAGCTACCTTCTACACATCAGCCCCATATAGCTCTCTAGATCAGAGGAAAGATATTCTCATACAACACGTCTTTGTCCATACACTTCCACTACTAAATTTCATTAAACTAACTAGAATGATCTGAGAGAATGAAAAATGTTGATGGGCAGACCTGAGACTTGTGAGCTTCACCCAAAGTATCTGAAATAAGATGAGAGAGTAAGTTTAGTTCTCTGAGGAGAATCATGGCGCTATTTCAGAAGAAAGTGGATAGGACGCTGGGCCAGCAAAGCCATAGATACCTACTTCTGAATCACTGCGTGAACTAATACACAAGGGACCAAAATCGCTCCTGCTCGTCTGTGCCATCTCAGGTGGGGGTCAAAGGCCATATTAAAAGTGACAATCACTGA
Organism: Galemys pyrenaicus; assembly: GCA_019455555.1. Lineage (NCBI taxonomy): Eukaryota > Metazoa > Chordata > Mammalia > Eulipotyphla > Talpidae > Galemys > Galemys pyrenaicus. The sequence continues at coordinate 6,876,602 of JAGFMF010011406.1, read as the reverse complement.
GCACCAGCCCAGACCTGCTCTTCACCCTCCAAGGAAGCACTGAAGGAATAGTGAGACTTACACGTTTGTGGAATGAACAGTCACAGATATTTCAAACTACGAAGATAAAATCATACAGTCTTGGAAATCATCACTGAGAGAAGTGCAGTCAGGTTCCCCCCCCTTCCTCGTCTCCTTTGATAAGCTTCTTTATGAGCCTCCCACTATGAAACTGATAGACACCCCAAAGTCTCTAAAGTGAGTTTCTAAAATCCAAACTATTTATTCTCTGAGGTTAACCTAAACTTGAAAGTAAAATGTAACTTGACAAAAAGAGTTTTTTAATCTCCTTTTCCAAGAATACTGATGAGAAGTGATTACTTGCTGTGCTCCACTTCATTATGATAAAATCAGTTTAGCCAAACACTGAACCTTTTTAGACAGCTGGTTCAACATAATTTGGGGGAGAGGTGTGAGACTCCAAGAAAGAGAAAACATGGTCTCTACTGTCAAGAAGTTCTAATTTTCGGGGGAGAATTTGGATGCTGAGACACTCGCAAAGGGTCTGTTTTGTTCCCCAGGTGCCAATGGTGCGCTGAGACCTCCTGCAAGCCTGTGGATCTGGAAGTAGGATCCATGGAGATTAGCATTTGGGCTGAACAGGGGTAGAGATTATTGTCTTTCCTATTCATCCATCTCCAAGCCTAGAAGAAAGCTGGGGCTATAACAAGCAACCATAAATATGTATTAAATGAAAGAATTGGCTGTGGAAGCCCAGAAAAGCCATCAGAGAAAATGGAAGAGAAAGTGAAAGCTAAGACTTAATGGCGATGGTGCAGGGGGCTCTTTAGGGAAGATGGGGAACACATCTGGGACTGTGAGCGGCAGGGGTCACAATTCAGCAGCCCACTGGCTACATTAGCTGGCAGTTGTGCTTTGCTTGACCTCCTTAGAATGACAAAAATTGGGAAATCCTACATAGCACCAAGATTTCTAATTTGAAAACTCAGAAAGTCTGTCAACACTGAATCCACATTATCACATGCCAACAATTAGTTGGAGCAGACCCTCTTCAGCCTCTGCCACTCCCAATTCCCTTATGCCCAGGCCAAGTCTGGCATTTATCTGAGCTGTGGGCTCTACAAGCATGGAGAGACAAGTAGGGGTGAATGTGAGTTCCCTGCAGCTCTAAAAAGCCACTTAGCACTCCTTCCTCTGCTCCCCTTGACCTTCCTCTTGGCATTTTTCTGCAGTGCATCCTATTCTCAGCAAAATTGTAACTGAAAAATAAATATAAAGAAGCAAAAATACTCAGAAATTTACAAACCAAAGCTTAGTTTGAAAACTGTGAAATAAAGAGGTAGAACAAATGTTTCACCACAATGCACTTAAAAGAATTCCTGTAGTCTTGAATTAATGGAAGCCTTGAGAAGCAAAGATCATTGATTATTTCCACTCCATTTCATTTCACCCCATCTGCCATGTCCTAGAACTAGTCTCTTTAAGGACACTGGTATGAGTATTTCTGCCATCTTCCTTGTCTAGTATTTTCAGAAACTTAACACATGCTGGATGTGGCAGGTGCAATTCTAATTTTAATATGGGTGGGAGTCCCCCTAACCAACTATTCAAGAAGGGCTTTGGGAATTGTATCAGAGCAGGGAGCAGACTGGAGGCTTGTGCTGTCTGAATAGCAGCCCATGTGGCTGCAAGTCCATTGAGTGTGAGCCTCCTTGTCAGTTAAACCCCTGTGAGCTGAGTGATTAAAAAAGAAAAAAAAAAAATCAGCACCTGTTCCCGCTTTCACAAGAACCCTAAAATAGTGTGATGCCTTTCTTGCGATAGCTGAATGTCAGTATTTGCAGCTGCTGACTTCCTTATCAAAAATCAATTTCTGTCTATTATGTAGTATATATAAATAGCATAGCCTTTCCCCCAATTTGGAGTCGACAGGCAGATCTTTTTTTTTTCTCCAGTCAAAAGTCATTGACCCCTAATGAGAAGGAAACTATTTATTAAAACAAGGTACATTCAAATTTAAAAGTAAGCATAATACTTAACTGTTCTTTGTTTTTGTTTTTCATTTTGAGTCAACTTGCAATAGAATGAATGAAAATCTAAACACAAGAATATACTTTTGATTCAGTAAATGCAACAACCAATATCACAGACTTCTGTTTATTAAAACAGAAAACTTGCAGAGAGAGAAGATGAAATAGCAGGGAAAGGGGGAGAGGAATAGATAGGAAATTGAAGTGGAGCAAAGATAGGGAGGGAAAAGCTAAAAATCAACACCTTGTTCAAACTACTCTCCATGCTCCCAAGAATCTTAGTCCTTACTTTCCTCTCAGTTCCTAACTTTACAAAAGCCACACCTCTAGGTCCTGGCTCTGTGGGCTTCAAGCACATCTAGCCCATTCAGTTTGACCTATAACACCATGGGTCCATCTCCTGGGACACCCTGATAAAACCAGCCACAGGACCTTCTTTCTCCCAACTTTTCTCTCAACTCCTTCAAGAATTAAGAGTACATTAGAATCTCCCTACAATTGGCTATTCAATTTAACTAGCCAGTTATTTGTGTAGAGTGTACATGGTTGTACTGATTGCACTTTGAAAAACCCATTTTTGGGAGACAAATTAAAATATATATCTAGTGTTTGGTAAATTCATCCACTCAACTAGCATTTCCTGAAAGTTCCCTAAGATACTGAGAACAACTGATTTAAAAGGGCCTATCTCCCCTTACAACACAATTCTCTAAAACTCAGACCACTAGCCATTCTGCTAAAGTATCCTGTATGTAGCCCTGTTATTTCCTTTCTTTTAAGTAAATGCAAGATGTCAATAGTGAAGTTAGCAGAGTAAATCTTAGAAATGAATTCCTTAAACTTCACCCACAGAAATAGGATGCTTTAGAATGTGTGTACATTCTTAAATGGTTTAGTTTGAAATGTCAAGAAAGAAATACGCATATATGCATACACATATACATATCCGTGTGTGTGTGTGTGTGTGTGTGTAGTTCTGAAATGCAATAAGGAATTTTATAAGTCATCATTAAAGTAAAGAATATCACTTCCTTCCTCCCATTACCTGTGAGTGAGCCATTGATTCTGCAGTGTCTCTTTTAAGAAGCACAGAGAGAACAGCAGTGAAGAATAAATAAATGGATTCTAAACTCAGTAACTTTACTTTCCTCCACCTATTTCTTTGACTTTGGAAGTGACTTGGAAGTCAGCTTCTACTGCCCATCTCTACTACTAGCCTTCTAGTTATATCAGGTAAAAATTGTATGGCCTGGCATTCTTATCGTCAAATATAATGACTGGTTAATCTGATGACTACCTCCTTTGTAAAGTTTTTATAAAACCAGACAGAACTGTGTCAGGTCGAGCCTCATAGACCAAGTTCCACTGTAGGCCCCCCATTCCATCAGTAAAGACAGAAATGCTGTCAGCAGGCCTGGGTAAGAGACCCCAGCTCTAATTCTATTATGTCCTGAGTCTTAAGCCTACAAGAAAACTAAGCCTAGAATAGCCAGAAGAATCTTTGAATACTGTTATCAAATCAGTTAAATTTTCTGATTTACTGTAAGGGTAGCAGAATGGTTTGTCTAAAAATCATGTTGTTATTCTACTCAAAAGTCTCCAATGTCTTCTTATCCCACTCAGTGGAAAGTCCATTCTCCAAAAGCCTTACAAGTTCTGCCAATAAGCTCCCACCCTGCCCCATTCACTGTCTAACCTCCCCTTCTACTGCTCCCTCATGATTTTTGTATATATAGACTTGTGTATCTATCACCACCTACACTCTTTTTTCATTGCCTGCCATCAATTGTAGAACATCTTCACCACCACCTTTCAAAAATTCTGCACCCCTTAGTCATCACTCCCCAGTCATTCCAACTCCCCAACCCCAACTAAATCTACTTTCTGTTTCCATGTATTTGCCTATTCTAGGTTTTTTAATAGAAGTGGAATTATACAACATAATCTTGTCACTGGATCTTAGCATAATGTTTTCACAGTTTTTTCATACTGTACCATGTATCAATATTTCATTCCTGGTTATAGCTGGATATTATCTTATTGTATGCATATACCACATTCAGTGCCCCACTCATCAATCAATAGATATTGGGTTGTTTCTACTTCTTGGTCACATGAGTAATGCTGTTAAGAACATTTATACAAGGCCTTATGTTGGAACATGTTATCATTTCCCTTGATTATATACCTAGGGGTGAATTCCCATCATTTTAATACTGTTTTGCGCACCTATTTCCAACTAATATATATTGACTTACTCTTTTTTCATTGCCTGCCATGTATTGATACATGGTACAATGTGAACAAATCTTGAAAACATTATGCTAATGAAAAATATATACTAGAATATAATGCAAAATTTTGGTTTGCTTTGTGACTGCTTAGGGCAATATATGACACATAACACACAATAAATATATGCTGTACGAATGAAACAATGCTAAAATGATAGGGGCAAACTGAGGGGGATATTCATTAAGGCAGTTAAAGTAATTATTTATACCTTAAAAGTCAATTTACAGGAAAAGGTCTCACTGAAAACTTGCAGGGAAATAAAAAAGTTTCCAGAGTTGCCACCACCTGCACTTAAGTCATGTGACCTCTCTAATCTCAGTTGCTTTTCTGTAAAATGCTGAAACAGAACCAGTGTTTCTGGTTTCTTTCAGTTTCATATTCTATAATGTACCGTAAAAATTAATGGGTGACTTGATATGCTCATGCAAATATTTGTTTATCATTTATTTACTCAACAGATATCTACTGAATGTCTTCATGAATCAGACACTACCCAGGTATCCATCTGGCATAGCAACTATCAGAGTCTTTTTGGACAATAATAATACCCATGTTACAGATTTAAGTTTATTTCCCCCTCCCTCCCTCCCTCCCTCCCTCCCTCCCTCCCTCCCTCCCTCCCTCCCTCCTTTTCTTCCTTTCTTCCCCCTCTTCCTTCCTTCCTCCCTCCCTCCCACTCTCCACTCTCCTTCCTTCCTTTTGTTCTTTTTTGTTTGTTTCAACAGGTAGGTACTGCTGGTTTTGGGTTTTGAAAATGAAAAATCTTCTCTTAATTATTTTAAGTTTCTATGAGATAGGCAGACTAGACAAGCAAAATCAATATCAACATAATGTTTACTTATTTCTTATTTTACTATCTTCCAGTTTCACACAGAATTGAAATGTATCCACTCTTAGAAATTTATTTGGGCTAATCATATATGGGAGGAATCTCTGCCAGACTCATTGGCTAAGGCATTTGCTGAGTCTACATTCTGAGCTCTCAGCATCCAGTTTCTACCTTTTCTTGTGCATTTTTCATTTCAATCTAAAGATTGAAGACTTCCTGAAATGAGAGGAGACTCTATTGTCTTTTTATACAAGAAGTTTATTCCTTACCTTAGCACAGCTCCTCAAATACTGGAGGCAGAGTGCATAAGACTTAAAAACAAAACAAGACCACCCCACCTTTTCTATTCCTATTAACATTCTGCTAATAGGCAAGAGACACATCTTGTCTCTTTCTCTCTTGTGCCCTGGTTTCCTCCCCAGCAAGACAGTGGACTTAGAGTTTAGAGCTCAGTCTCTTACAGGTTAAACTTGACTACCTGCAGAAGAAGAGCTATTCAATATAGACAGAAAGCTAAAGGTGTAAAGGTTCTGTTGTACAAAGGTCTTGTTTGTGTTCAAGACATATGCTTGCAAAATCACTGGCTATTTCCCTGGACCAAATACCCCAAAATGTACTTTGTCAGGAGGATTTTTGTTGATTAAGTCCCAGAGACTGTTACATCAACTGCCTACTGCATAATTTTAAGAAAACATTTTGGGAGGGCAACCTGGACCTGAAAAGTAACACACAAATGCCTCATTCAACAAGTCTTTGGGGCCCGAAAGATTTGGCCCTCTTTTTACCCTGTAATAAATACTCTGATTGCATACTTTATACTCATGATAGACCTAGAATGTTATCTTTACATATGAAGTGTGCAATATTCATTGGCAATAACAGATGCTAATAATTAACAAATTAATTACCAGAACCAAAAGTGAAGGTACTTTATCTTTACACAAGGAAAAAAATTTGTGGAAAACTGAAAAATCTGACCAAGTTTCTCTATTTTCAATTGCCAAATATAAGTTATAGAGCTCCCCTTTAACAGTGAAAAAAAAAAAAAAACTAGTGAATTTTGGAAGCTCTGAGACGCTGTTTTCAAAAAAATAATGTAGGTGAATGAATTCACATTTTGTAGTAGGAAGAGCTCCAAATTGTTAAACAATTGCCCCTCTCCCTACTTATTAGACATGATTAATAGACACCTCTGCTAATGTAAAGTTAGAGCACAGATGACCAGGTAACATTGAGTTGTTACCTCACTTTTTTAGATCTCAGTTTCCTTCTCTACACAATATAAAAGTGATAAGGTGAGTTCTGCTCTACCATCTCTTAATATGATCCTGGGATATAAATCACTTTTGTCAAAAAATAACTTGTCAATTATAAGAAAAAAGAAAATGACTTTGCTATAAACTGGTTGTATCTATTGGTCACAAACAGTGGCATCAGCACTTACTGTCTTAAATAAACAAAGGAAGTCTGGGAATTGAAGAAAGGGCTATAGAATGAAGCTTAGGAAAGAGATCAGAGGGCTTAAATGGTAGAAACTGTAAAAACATTATCTCTGAGACAAGCAGGTCTGAAGATTTGGGGGTCATGTAAAATTTCTGCTCCATTCAAAGTTCAGAGAAACTACGTCTATCAGAATGATGGAGCTTGGGACTTCTGCCCATGCTCTGGTCAAGGGAGGGACACTTCACACACATGATAGAATAATGTTATTTCTGATTAGAGGTGAGCACAGTTTACCCCAAACAAAAGTTTGGGGTGCCAAACTTCTGTTACCAAAGAAGGGAATGGAGGCTGGGCAGGCAAAAACAACACATGTCCATGAACCTGATGTCAGGGATTTGGCCTCTCTGTCCCCTTGGAGGGATCTGTGACATGGGTTTAGGCCAGAAACAGATACAAACCATGAATAGACATGAAGATAAACCCTGGATCAAAGTTATAGTCCAAGCCAGGAAGGGGCAGGCAGGAGCCAGGGAAAGCGGGTGACAGGAGAGGGCACTCGGAGTTCTGAAGGGTGAGCAGCTGTATTTTCTTCATCCAGCCGCCTGCACTGAGAATGCACCACATGGTCAGTGGAATGGAATGTGGGGCAGACACCAGCCCCTCAGAAGCACACGGAAACCTGATACAATGGCTTCAGCCTAATGCACATCCAGGCATTTTCTCTCAGTTGATTCCAACTCTTCGTGACACCCAACAGAATAAGGATGGCCTGGTCAGGTCAGAGTCAGGCCAGCCATGAAAGAAGGGTCAGGCTCAAACTTCACATTTACATGGGGTCAGGGAAGTTAGTTGAGGGACAGGAAAACTGCCCCATTTCCTTTCTAAGCTGGGCCTCGCTCAGCTGGCACCAGGGAGGGGTCCTGGCTTTGTGTTGGAAGGTGCTGGTACCAGGGAGGGGCAGAAGAGACTACTATGATAGATACATAGGGTGCAGTTGCATTTGGAGTGAGACCAGAGCCAAAGGAGCAATATCAGCTGCCAAATCCAAGAGGCCAGTTTGAGACTGTGGTCAGGAATGAGTTAAATGACCAGAAACTGAGGTCAGAAACAGATCTGGAAACAGAGTGGGAAGGTGGCTGGCATGAGAAAGTTCCGGTTATAAACTGAACAGCCCAGGAGACCAAAATATTGTTCTCATTGAGAGCTGGTCACATGGCAGGGGGCTTGGCACCAATCAAATCACCAAGTAGCACAGAGCTGGGCTGAAAGAAAATGGGCACATACTATGTGTGGACATGGGCACCTGGCCGAAAGCAGGCAGGAACCATAGACCTGAAGGGCAGGATACAGAGTTCCAGAGGGCAGAGTCCAGCCAGGTGGTACTGGCCAGTGAGACTGAACTCTATGCTCAGTGACACTTGTAAAGCAAGCAGACCAGGTCCTGGACTGCCATGATGGTTATTAAGTGTGTAACATGCTAACTGGGCGAGTAGAGATGTCTTTTTTTTTTTTTTTAAAGATTTATTTATTTATGCATACAAGCACTGGGGTACAGGCCAGAGGTGTGGGGGGGTGAGAGGATTCACCACAGACAGAG
>JAGFMF010011406.1:6852727-6868358 GCA_019455555.1 Galemys pyrenaicus | reverse complement strand
GACAGAGCGGGGAGCAGAATAGGCAGATCAACGGAAGTACACTGCTGAGGGGAGCAGCGGGCACAGCAGGAGAGGTCTGCCGCACCATGTGGGTCCCCCTCCTGGCCAGCAGCAGGGATCGAACTTGTGCTGCAGTGGTTGCGGTTTGCTTCGTAGTGCGTTGCTTAACCCACTGCGCCACCAGGGAGGCCCCGAGTAGAGATGTCTTAAAGAGACAAACATTTTCCCAAAGACAGTGGTTCTCAACCAGGGCTGCACACTGGAATCACCTGGAATCTTTTGAATAGGCTGAAGTGTGGATCCCACCAATATGGTCTAGTTTCAGTGACAACATGTCATTGCTGGACCAAATCTCTGCAGCTACTTGGTATTTAAATATTTTTCATCTTAATCATCATAATTGATGTGAAACGATACCTTATTATGATTTCAATTTGAATCTCTTTGATGACTAATGATATTAAGCAACTTTTCACATGCATATAGATCATTTATATCTTTTCTTTTATGAAGTATTTCATTTTTTAAAAAATATTTATTTCTTTATGCATACAAGAGCTGGGGTACAGGCCAGAGTTGCGGGAGGTGAGAGGATTCACCAGAGACAGAGTGGGGAACAGAACAGGCAGATCGACTGAAATACACTGCTGAGGGGAGCAGCAGGCGAGGCAGGAGAGTTCTGCTGAGCCATGTGGGTCCCCTCCCTGACCGGGGATCAAACTTGTGCTGCAGTGCTGCAGATGCTTGACAGTGTGGCGCTCAACCTGCCTCGCCAGCAGGGAGGCCCAGCATTTATTCTTTTGTCCAGTCTTTTCAGCTTATTTTTCTTTTAATTGTTTTCATTTTATTATGGATATGTAGACATTCTTCATATATTCTAGATATGAGTCCTTAGTCAACTATGCGTGTATGCATGTTGTGAATATTTTTCCCCAATATGTGAATTGTTTTACAGTTTCTTTTTTTAAAAAAAAAAACCATCTTTGATTAATTGGTATTTTTAAATTTGTTTGTTTTGAAGTCCTGCTATGAAATCCTACCTGAAGGCCATGGAAATACTTTCCTATTTTTTATGGAAGTTTTATAGTTAGTTCCCATATTTAAGTTGTCTCATATCAAAATATTGATGAACCCAGAATTTCACAAATATTTTCAGCCATGAAATCTTTTTTCCCTATTAATAACTATCTATATCCTAAACTAAATCTAAAATACCCCAAGAAGTGGATGCTTCCTAAAGAAGCCAACATAACAACCCCAATAAATAAGCATGTCTGGATACATCAAGCCCATAATATTACAACCAGAGCCAAATGAACAAGACACAAAAGGCACTAAGTTAAAACGAAGTTGCAGTCAATGCAAAGAGGTCAAAGCAAACTTTGACAGACTTGGCATAGAACTGTTTTCAATTTGGCTTAAGACATAAATATTCAAAACCAAGTAATATCAAATGTCAACCTTCCATTGACAAACCAGATCCTGTCAATGACTTGAATATACATTTTCAATTGAAGTATAATATACCTTAAGGGGCATACAACAAAAAGCTCAGCTATTTTTATTTTTTGGGTGTTTTGTGATTTTTTTTTTTTGGTGAGACTGCAGGTGACTTTTGTCTTCATTTTTTAAATCCCAATTTTGTATTTTTCAACAGTGGACATGAATCACTTTTAAAATTAAATTTTTTAAGTATCCATTGGAAAGGACTATTTAAGTCTCTATTAGGAGAAAAGTGGGAATGGTGAATCTAGTCATTAATTATTTTATTAGGTAATTTATTTAATATTAACACAGGAATGGAGGCAGTTCTATTTGAGTTTGGAGAACTAATAACAATAGGACAAAGAAACTAGGACCAACTGAAAATATTTTGTAAATGTTTAGGGGCAGCAAGAGCAAATAAGGAGCAATATAACTGAATGTTTTACAAAATACATCTCAGTACTGATTACTGCCAAAGGAGAACATCTGAACACTTGGCCTGCTGCTTCAGTGACTAATTTACCTTCAAACAGTGTCTAAGTTGATAGTTACAGAATACTAATAGGGCCATCATACTGAGACTCATCTACCTCAAGAGACTCCTTCAAAAGATGAAGACTATTTTATTTTTTTTTAATAATCTGCAGTGACTCTACTGAGGTTAACAAATCTTAAATAAGTATTCATTGTTTAATCTGTCACTGCAAAATTGCATCTTGTAAATTGTTTCAAACATTAGATTTGTGCTTGCCTTTTCTTAAAAGGCACTTCATACCCTACTTGTATGTGCTACAAAACCCTACACTGTACCTAATGGAATCTGGACAGGGCACCCAAATAAACCCTTGATTTGTAAGGTTGTTATGATTACAAGATAATTCATCACTGTAAATGAAAACTTTACAGCCATCTGTGAGAAATTTTTCTCTACCCCTCAGAATAGTAAGTTTGGGTTACTTATTTTCTTAAAATGAAGCACTATTTTTAAAATGAAAAAAAAATGATACAGAATGCTGTAAACTACTTGTTACACAATTTTGAAGATTACATGTGATGCAAATATAATCAGAATACTCAAGTGGTTGCTGCTTGTTTTTTATTAACATGAAAAAATGAAAAGAGCATACTTTTTGATTTTAAAAGCGTATTTAAGATGACAGACTTCAGTAGTTATTCCAGCAGACCCCACAGGATTAATTTTACAGCAAGAAAATGGGTTAACCTGGCTAAATATTTCATTCATAGGCTGGGGATAGGATCATTGTGATTAATTCAGGTGACTGTGTCTGGCTTAGTTTCTCACTCACAGCCTCAGACTGCACGGAACAGCTGCTTTGTGCCCTGTGCTTACCTGTGGAATCTGCTATCCTGCCTCTCAGGTGGAGGTGCTCTTAAGTAGCAAGAATAGCTGCAGGACTAGAGTTAGCCATTCAAAAGGTGGAAGGCTAGGTGACCCAGTGTGCTGGCTGTGAGAGATGATGATATTCTAGTCAGGATCTTTTCAAATTTCATTTTTCACAAATGTCCCTCATTTAGCCAGTGTTTCCTATTTTCACCCAATGGAGTAGGTATTAGGAAGCAGAGAATTAGGAAGAAATGAGAATTCTAAGGACCTAGAAAAAAGAAGGGTTTCTAGCACAGGAAATACTTTATTTGGATCCTGGTTGAATTCTCACTTGGATTCAACAACTAATCTGAGGTATCAGAACTTCTTCCACATTCATTTGAATACTTTTTCAGTGATGGAACTTTTACACCTTTTGTGGTTACATCTAAATTTTGGAAATAACCAAGCCCATTCAATTTTTATCAAGCTGGGCCAATAATAATTTATATTTGGATAGTGCATTTTATTTCACAGGGTGCTATAAAAATGCCTCACTTCATATAATTTGGGACAACTCCCTGGTAGTACTTTTATTTTCAGATTGCAAAGGAGAGACAGGAGGTTGAGAGAAGTTATGGACTATGCAGTTATAAAATTGGGAGGTTACAGAGGTTGGATTTGAATTCAGACCTTCTAATTCCAAAACCATAGCTCTTTGTCTTCTATCAGAGGTTCTGTTTTGAATTTAAAACATATGAAGCAGTACCATAAAGTAACCGAACTAAATTTTGTTAATACCTTTTAACTTTGTGCTAAAGCAACTAAAAAGGGGATTTCCAAATGGCATCTTCATGAACAAAAGTGTAGTTATCCAGAAATGCGTGGCTTTCCTATCTTTCCAACTGCATGACTGGATTTTAAACATCCTATTATTTTATTGTCCAACTAATAAGACTTTAAAATGCTTACTATATTAGCTTTCATAAAAATTATTATGCAAGGAAAACTATTGGAGATATAAGCTCTTTAACAGCTGTGGAAGGGAAAATTGCAAAGAACCTCTAATGGCACATAAAACCACACTTGTGGGTTACTTCACTTTTATCCAAGAAAAGAAGAAATGTTAGCAAAATTTTATACCTACTTCTACAGAAGAAACTCATGATTTTGGAGGTTATATTCTAGAAATTCCAAATTAATTAAGAAATACGAGAGGGGTGTTCCCTGATTCATTTTTTTTCTCTCATGTTTGGCTTTGGTCATTTATTCCATTATACCCACCTTTCTTTTGGCTGCAGTAACTATATATAGGAAATCAGCTGCAATAGTGTTTTTTATCCAGATCAAAGTGTCGCATAGGTACCATCACTGATCATTGAGTGATCTGACACTCCTGTGCTTTAGCAGCTCAGAGATAATCAGCAAATACTCAGAAATTTTGTGAGACGATTTTTAAACTGTTGACATATAAAACCACAATCAGCCATTATGGGACTTTTCACACTATGGAAATAACCAAGTTAATAATCACGTTTCCTCTCCTCTCCCACCCACAGTCAGCGTATCAGCATACCACAGCATGCCTCAGCATACCTGAGGTGTGAGAAATTAGTACCCACAAATGTTGGAAACCACAAATTTAGCTTTCACTTCAGCACAGAGAGCAAAGAGTATGTCAGCTTGTCCACATTTGATTTGATTTATATAGCGTTTTCCTAAGCCAGAGAGTAGAGTTGCATTTAAGGACACTTCTCTAATGCCAAACAAACAACTGAAGCTACAAAAGCAATTCATCATGACTTCAGTGAGTTGTCTGATTTGCCTTCTAGTTTAAACTAATGTGAATGCTCACTATATAGTATTAAATGGAAAGGGTAAAGTCACAGCCTATACATATATGATCCAACTTTAAAAAAGAAAAATGACTTAAGACAGTTATGTTATAGAAAAAGAGGATAAAAAAGTTCACCAAATGGATGATCATTCAGAAGAATGGGGAGGGAGATTAATGCTTACTCTTCCATTTCTGAATTTTTCTCTGTTGCTTTCTTTTTTAAAAACAGCATTTAATTTTCATACAACTGAGACAGAGTAAGGAACAGAACAGGCAGACTGACTGAAACACACTGCTGAGGGGAGCACCAGGCGAGACAGAAGAGGTCTGCTCCGTCATGTGGGTCCCCTTCCTGGACTGCGGCAGAGATTGAACTCATGCTGCAGCACCTGTGTTTTGCCTCACAGTATATTGTTTAACCCAGTGTACCACCAGGGAGGTACACTTTTTTTTTTTTAAAGATGTTTATGCATACATGAGCTGGGGTACAAGCCAGAGTCGAGGGAGGTGAGAGGATTCACCAGAGGCAGAACAGGGTCAGATCAGGTAGATGAACTGAAATACACTGCTGAGGGGAGCAGCGGGTAAGGCAGGAGAGGTCTGCTGCACCATGTGGGTCCCCTTCCTGGCCGGGGATTGAACTCGCACTGCTGTGCAGCAGATGCTTCACAGTGTGGCACTCAACCCACTGTGCCACCAGGGAGGCCAGGGAGGCTTATTTCCTTTCTTGACATTTTGAAATGATTAGTTTCAAAGTTAATTACATTTATATCTTGTTGGACTGAATTTTCAGTTACTGTACCTGTTTCAAATACTTTAAAAGTAGATCCTGAACTGCATTGAAAGATATACTAGCTCTAGAGATAAGTTAGGTCTTCAAATCTTGCTTATAAGACCTCAGGGACAACTAATTCAATTGCTGACCAGACAGAATCGACAAGATTTTGCCTGAAAACTGATTTGTTCTTGTCAAAGAAAGTTAGTAGAGGAGAATTTGGAGAACTCCTGCATCAGGAAAATTGGTAGTATTTCTGGCTTGGCCAAATAATGCACCATCTTACTTGGGGCAAAGCATTTAATCTTTTAAAGCCTCATCTAAAAAGAGGGATGTTTCCTTGACTCCAAGCCACACGTTTCCCCCTGCATTTTATTATTCTAGGAATGGGATGTGTCTAAATAAAGTTGCCAGTTTGCACCACTGACATCTATTTGTATTTGTTTTAATTTGTATTTCATTTTAAATAATTATACATTTGCATTTATTCTAAGGAAAGGAAATCTTTGTCTCTGGAGATTTGACACTATTCGTAACTGTGACTAAACTGATAGCATTCAATTAACAATATGTTACAATCTAGGAAACCCTGTAGGACTTTTTTAACTCTTCTATTGATTTTTTTAAATTCTGAATTCCCTTATTTTCTTGTTGAAATCTCCAATTTCTAATTTCTGTTCATTAATCATGTATTTCAAATTTTATTATTTCCTTTTTTTCTGCATTTGCTTCCAGTTTATCACAGCATTTGGACTGTCTTATAGGAAGATAAGCTCTTCCATATCTTTGTGGCCAAGTTCTGGAGAGCTGTTTCCTCCCTGTTGTGACATATTCCCTTGAGGTGTCAAGTTGCCATGTGTTGAGTTTTTTGTCTACCCATTTGCTGTATTAGATCTTATCTCTGGAGTTCTGTACTCTTAGCAAATTGATCATGATACATTAAAAGGATCTGGACCCAGTGGGATATATTCCAGGAATGCAAGGTTTTCAACATAGAATTTATTAATGAAATTTACCACATCAACAAAAGGAAAGATAAAATGATATGATCATATCAATTGATATAGAGAAAGCTGTCCCATAGGTCTTGTGTTTATCTTCAATTTTTAAATTATTTTTTGTTTTTGTCAGTCTTTTTGGATGCTTTCCATTACCTTATCTTCCACTGATCCATTTCTTTGCCTCCCCGAGTCTACTGAACCCTTCTATTTTTTTTAAAAGATTTTATTTATTTATGCATACAAGAGCTGGGGTACAGGCCAGAGATGTAGCAGGGGTGAGAGGATTCACCAGAGACAGAGTGGGGAGCAGAACAGGCAAATCAACTAAAATATACTGCCGAGGGGAGCAGGGGATGAGACAGGAGCCCTCTGCTGTGCCATGTGGGCCCCCTCCCTGGCCGGGCATCGAACTCGTGCTGCTGTGCTGCTGCTGCTTCACAGTGCAGCGCTCAACCCCCTTGCACCACCAGGGAAACCCTCTATTTTTTAATTTAACTATTGCATTCATTATTTCTATGATTGCTATTTGGAAGTTTCTCATATTTACTTTAGTCCTTGTTATATTCTCCTTATGATTATCTATTGCTCTTCTAATTTCAGTAAGCATCATTAAGATTGTTGCTCTTAAGTATTCTTCCAACAGTTTGCTTAGTTCTGTTGCACTAATGTTTCCTTATGAGGGTTTTGTCCTGATCCATTCATTAGGGTGAATTCCTCTGCCTCTTCATTGTATTTGGTGCTCTGTGCTCATTTTTATGGATTAGATTGATAGCTTTCCTTTCCAGTCCTGTTATTACGGTTTTACATTAGAATTGAATGCTGTAGGGTACTGGCCTTGCTTGCTGTGCTTTCTGTTGTTCTTCAGTCTTCACCAATCAGGAAATTGGAGTTCAAGAGCCAGCACAGGGTGGTGGTCCAAAAACGCATCCTACAAGGTGAGCCAGAATTATAAAGGGTGAAGAAGTTGCTGCCAGAGTTCCAAAGCAAATACCGCCAGGGGTGCTGTGGCTGATTGAGCTTAGAGAGGGATCTGTAATCACTGCCTGTCAAGGCAGAGTTCTGGCAGTGCTCTTCCAGAAGCCCTAGAAGGCAACTGATCCTTCAGCTGCAACTTAGTTCTGGTCACAGCAGATTTTGCAGGCAGAGCCTTTCCCTTGAGTCTTTGGCACAAGCAGAGAGACTCAGGAGCTGTGGGATCAGGGTTCAGGCAGGACTTCAGAATGTTGGGAACAGTGTAGTAGTTAGGCTGTTCAGACAGGAGAGGGGCACCAGTCCTAGGTCACAAGCAGCCCTGGGAAGTGTCGGTGCCCATTCTCGACCTATCCTGCAGACATTATTCTCTTAGGAAGAGAACCGCTTATCCAGTACAATACTCTAACAAGCCAGAGGAACCCTGGGAATTGAGGTGGGAGTCCAGCCCTGGAACCACTGAAGCCAGCCTCAGGTAGCCTATGTGCCATGCGCTTGATGCCAGTCCCCGAGTGTTCTCTCAGGGAGGATTGCGCTTGCCTGGCTACAGTGGGCTAGGAGTTGCAGGATGCACTGGTGAGTCTGGGCACAGAGGGTCAGTGCCTTTCCCAATGAGCCAATATTGTTCCTGGAAGGACCATGTCTCAGGTTTTCTTACCTTTTCTGACAGTCTTTATCTCTCGTCCCTGTGGAAACACTGGTCTTTAAGACCTCATTAAAAATGTAGTTCTCTTCCAAATGCAGTTGCTCCCTCATAGAAGCAGGTCCTGTGTGTCCCTGGAGGAGAAGATGACTCCAGATTCCTGCTAATCTACCAACTTACCTGGGTGTGTGGCTGCCATCTCCTTTCTCTTCACATCCCAGGGTTCCTTCTTTTGGTCAGACAAAAGTAGAATGGAGGCTACTAGAGCATCAGAAGTAGACAGAATAATGGAGGAACTTTCTTCTGGGGCCTAGCAAGACTTGACTGGACCCCAAAGTCCCCAAGATGCAAAAGAAGTGCAAGCCCCAGGGTCCAAGCAAGATTACATATCTTAAACAGACGAGGCCAAATGGAGTAGTTTCGAACTCCAGACCAGATCATCCTGACCTTTCTCTGCTGACAAAAGTTACCTATCTGGTGGCCTGTCTGGTGACCTATTGCCCAGCCACAGTGAGGGGATAGAGGCTGGGAAAAAAAACAAGATGAGAGGTGGAACGAAATGAAGCCCAGTTGGAATGTTTAATCACATTTGCAGTTTGGTTCTGTGAATCAGTAAAGCTTTAAAAGTTAGGTTTCTGTTACTTACAAACAACCAGATAAACAAAAACAAAACCTTCTCACAGAGTACAACTGATCTTCACTATAAATGACACTTGATAGTTCTACAAAGGCTTCAGTGTATGATTCCTCCTAACGATGACCCTGTGAATCAGTGCATGTTACTTTCTTTAAAAACTGAGGTAGAGGGGCCTCCCTGGTGGTGTAAAGGGTTAAGCAACACACTATGAAGCATCCGCAGCCACTGCAGCCTGAGTTCGACCCCTGCTGTTGGCCAGGGAGGGGACCCACATGGCACAGCAGACCTCTCCTGCCTCGCCCGCTGCTCCCCTCAGCAGTGTGTTTCAGTCCATCTGCCTGTTCTGCTCCCCACTCTGTCTCTGGTGAATCCTCTGACCCCCACACCTCTGATCTGCACCCCAGTTCTTGTATGTATAAATTAATAAAAATCTTTTTTAAAAATAAGGTATGTTCGTCACCATTTAAAAGTATACGAATTATTATTCCACAAAGTGGGGCCATCACCATTACCACCAGGAAACTAGAACTGGTATGCCATTGTGCTGCCTTTTTGTAGATATATGTATGCTTGGTTTATTTCCTCAAGTTATTATATTTTCCTATGACTGAAGATAGGGGAGAGAGTTAAAATAGCCACTTAAAAATTTTTGTGGTTATATAGAAATAGTCAATCCACTCAGACATGGCCTCCTTTAATTTTTAATGCTATACTTTGTTAACAAAAGAGGCAATTTTTGCTTACTTCTTACAACTGAAACTCACTCGACTTCCTCAAAAGAAAAATGGCTATTGAAGGTAAGTCAATTTAACTTAAATAGACTTTCCTGTAAATCTAAAGAAAACAAATTTTAGGCCGCTTCAGAGCCATCTAAAATATAATAATTTTGTCTATTAAGCTTCTGATCAAGACAAATAAAACTTATACAAAATTCAGGCAGAGTTCTAATAGGATTAGAAAAGGAACATGAGAGAGAAAATGTGGATATTATGTTTTGAATCATTTTAAGTTCAAACCAACTGGGAGCCTTTCTTTTTGGCAGATATTATTTTAATAAGAATCAATGACTACCGACTAATCTAATTCTAGAAACCAATAAATTGCAACTGAATTGTTAAATGATGAAAAACAGTAACTTGGAGAAATTAATTTGTTTACAGGCAATTTTGTCCAAGTTTTATGTTGGGGAACAGAGTCAGAAATATTCAATCGCTACTTCAAGGGTAAAAATAAATTTGGGGATACACACCCACAGAGCTGGGTTTGTAGCTCCCATTATGTGCCTGGTTTTCCAAGCTATTTCTGTCGATGCAGATAATACTAGTCCCCAGCATCCCAGCCTTCAGAGTCCCTCAGGGTAAAGGGCTGGACAACAGTAAGACCCAGAACAATTGGGGAGCCTGTTCACAGTTTTGGCTGCCTGAGTTGCTGTTCTGCCAGCCTGTCTCAAGTATTTGGGGGAACACCCAGTTTTTGCAGAAGCTTGAACTTGGCACCAGAGGACAAAAATGAATAAAGAATAAATTTTCCCTGAAGCTCAGGCTGAGATAGGGACCTTCAGTTTCCTATCTAATTTTCCTACTTCTCAGCCATGTCTATACCTGAAGACTCAGAGTACCTATATTCTGGACAGAGGGAAAACAAAGTCTCCTTCCACACCTCCCACCTCCTCCCCCAGCCATGCTGGATCAAATGCTCTCTCTAACAACCAACATCTTCTTGCTTCACAAGGCTATGGTGGTCAGCACGCCACTGCCCTGGCCCATACCGTCGGTGCACTAGAACGTCTACACCTCACTTCTCAAAACCGACTCACGGGTGCTCTTCGAAACTCAGCTCATGCTGTCCTGCTTGCAAGCCTTTCCAAAACCACCCCATCTGCAGTCTCAATTAAGTCTTCCTCAGTGCTCCTCTTGCTTTGCATCCTTCTTTTATATATAACTGTTGTTTTCTGTTACTACCTTCTCTTAAAAACCAGTTTCCTCTATTAGATTGTCCCTGCAGGGCCTGGTCTATCGTGTTTATCTCTGCTTTAAGACTTAGTATCACAAAACCCCATCTCTAATCCTCCATACGTGCTATGGAGAAAGAAAATGGGGTAAAGAGGATATAAAATGCTGGAAAATGAAGGTTGCTATAACTTAGACTTATTCAGTTTACATTAATCAAAGCACATTTGAGCAAAGACCTGAAGAGAGTGAGGGATGATGCCATAGAATGTTTGGGAGGAAATAAGTACAACATCCCAAAAGTAGAAAAAGACCCATTTGTGCTTTGGTGATGGGTGTGGTCTGGTGACATATCTGATGAAGTATGAACCTATACCTCTAAATTATATACGATATTGTAAACCAATGTTGCCACAATAAAAAAATACAATGAAGAAAAAAAATAAAAGGGCTCATCATATTAAAAAACAGAAAGGTTAAGTGTGATAGAGAGGAAAGCAGAAAGGAAGAATCTTGAAATGAGAAGATTATTCTGGATCATCTAGGTGAGTCCAAGATCATCACAAGGTCCTGATGAGACAGGAAGCCAAGATCAGAATAATCAGGAGACAGTTATACATGGGAGTAAACAAAAATTGGGAAGCACATTTCAACAGTGATATTTACAAGAAGGAATAGGTGGGGACAAATCATACAAATATCTAAGATTAGTTTTAAGATACTCAGGATGACTCTGTCCTTTCCCCCCCCTTTCTGGACTAAAGGAGGAATAGCAAAGGAATCTATGGAAATAAGTCAAGAGATAAAAGAAAGATGGGAACTAACATAATTTGAACATCTGTTCTGCAAAGCTACTTGAAAAATAACTGAATATTAACATGAAAAAAAAATGTGCTCCGTGTGAAACTAACCACAAGTAATGAGGTAGCAGGGAGGTGGGAAGAGTGACATTAGGAACTTGCACCCTACTGAGAGATAACATTTGTGTGTCCAAATCCAAGTAACCTCCTCAGCAAAAGTGAGGGGGAATGGCGGCAGGCATTGTCCAAGCAAGTTGCACATGAAGTGGCACAAGTTGTAACTGAATCAAGGTCTAGAGATGCAAAAGCAATATTAAATTAAATAAGATTTCAAATGAAGTTCTGGATTTTTTTTTTATTTTACACATCAGATATATTTATTGAGAGACTTTTAAAAAATGGTTCTTTTAAACATACCAGGGTTTTTGAATTGGGAATATCTAATGGTAAATATCTAATTTTAAATTGTTTTTAGTCTTTCCCCTTTATTCAGTTTCACATAATTCTGAGCAATTTGAGAGTACAATTAAATACTTTAAATTTAAGATTCTGTAAATGCTTGATTTTGTATCCGCAATAATATCATCAAACTTCTTCAATTTCCAAAAAAGGCAGAGTCACCTTTTACAATCTCTTTTAATTTGGGATAGTTTAAATATCTTTTGCATTTTTAGTTTGTTTCCAAGTTTAAGGACACAGTGATAGGAGAGAAATATTAACTTAGTTGCTTTCACAAATATAAACTCTTTTAAAACTAAAAAAGAAATCTAAAGATGGCATGTCTGGTACTGTTATCTGTGCCATCACCCTGCAAAGAGAAGAGTCCTCAGAGAATTTCTTCCCCTTTATAAACTTGTGTTTTCTTAAGGTTTAAGTCTGAAGTAACTTGGGACACCAGCAGTGGGATACTAATACAGCACTCACAACAAGATTAAGTACCAGTACTTCTATTTTACCTCTGAGGGTGACACTTCTTGGTAAAACAGAGTAAGACTCCCAGATCTCCCCAGGAATTTCTATCCAGAGAACATTGTCAGAGGGAGTTTTCTGCAAGCAGCTGGGAGTTTTCTGGGAGTTTCCTGCAAACATCTATTGCCATAACTGGTACATGTTTCTGGTTACTTCAACCACAAAGGGTGATGCTCACTTTACTTTATACACTGACTGGATCATCTAGTAAGGGGCCTATATTCTGGAGTCATGGTGCAAAAACATCATTGCTTAAATAAAGGAAATTTTGTATCTGTGATTTATGCAAAGGTGTTATAGTTCATACCTAGCTGGCAGCAAGGGGAGTATATATCAATGCTCTGTGAAATAAATCACATTTTCTTCTAAAACTTAAGTCATATGTTTTGGGAATTAATAGGACTATTATAAGATATATTATGATAAATCATCTTTAAATTATTTAAGTGAACATTTATCTGTACTGAACCTTATGTTTAACTTGTAGATTTCACTTCTGTTCCTCCTTCATTTATGCTCAAGCTTTCAATCAGTGTTTGTTGAGATTCTAGGGAATGAGTGCCATCTGGTTTCCCAGGAGCTGGGAAAACTGCATGATAATCAGTGAGACCAGGCAATAAATAAATAAACAAACAGAAAAATATATCAGGATGTTTAAAAAAAAAGCTATGAATAAACTAAAATCAGGTGACATG
The DNA here is from genome assembly GCA_019455555.1 of Galemys pyrenaicus. Lineage (NCBI taxonomy): Eukaryota > Metazoa > Chordata > Mammalia > Eulipotyphla > Talpidae > Galemys > Galemys pyrenaicus. The sequence continues at coordinate 6,855,274 of JAGFMF010011406.1, read as the reverse complement.
ATAAATTTAAAAAATACATATAAAGCTCAGTACTAGTCACCCCATAGTGACCCATGTATGGGAAGGTTTCTTGAGAAATGCCTTTCTATCTGTGAAGCCTTGGCATAGCTGAAAGAGAGGACCTAGGGGCCTCCCTGGTGGCGCAGTGGGTTAAGCAACACACTATGAAGCAAACCACAGCCATTGCTCCACGAGTTCGATCCCTGCTGCTGGCCAGGGAGGGGACCCACATGGCACAGCAGACCTCTCCTGCCTCGCCCACTGCTCCCCTCAGCAGTGTGTTTCAGTCTGTCTGCCTGTTCTGCTCCCCACTCTGTCTGGTGATTCCCCTCATCTCCCGCGACTCTGGCTTGTACCCCAGCTCTTGTATGCATAAATAAATAAATCTTTTAAAAAAAGAGAGAGGACCTAGGCAGAGTCTGTCTGTTCCCTGACCCACCGTCCACCCTCAAACTCTGAAAATTAACTTGTGTTAAAAGACCTTCACAGAGCAGTCACACAATGAATATGCACTATTAATATTTGTTCCTTGTCAATATCAGAATTCCATGATATTTTCACCTCACAGGGTAAGTGCACTTACAAACACATGGAAACTACTGTCACTGACCAGGGGTATGGGTGATTGGCAAGGTCATCTGACACGTGGGCCCATGCCAATGATAGGTGGCACTGTTCCCTCATCAGAGGAAGTTTGTTGCACACTATCACCTGGCTGACCCCTGGGTTTTTGCCTGGCATGTGTGAACTGCTTGGAAGAAAAGGGATCCACGTTCCTCCATCAAGGCACAGCAGAAACACTGACCCATGATTCTGACACCTGCAAGTCCAGGGAGCTTCTCACACATGAGCTCGCTGTTTGCTGCCTTGGTTCTGAGTCACCTCCTCCTGGCTGTTCATCCTTCCATTTTGATTCTTATCTTCAACTTCAGATTCGACCTTTGGGATTGCTTTACAGTCAATGAACCTGGATTTTTCTCCACCCAAGCTGGGCTACTCTCTCATATTAGATTAAGTTTCCCCACTATCACCAGAGATCCCAGCCACACCCACTAAATTGACCTCTTGAAGCACTATGAGTTGCTTTCCATAGTTGAACTGGAGAAAAATTACTTCATATCTTTGAACTTTAGATTCCTTATCTATGAAGAGGAGAAAATTCCAATGCTATAGAGTTGGTGACTGAAGAGGAACGGCATGTAAAACACCTGCTATACAGTGCTTGATCTCAGATAGGTTTAAAAATCAAAAACATTACAGATATAATGAAGTAATTTTTATACCCATTATTTTAAAGAAAAAATAAATTAAGACTGGCCTCAGATATCTTCTATGTACATGAAGAAAGGATGCCAAATACAATGAAGGTTAAACAGGTGTGAGGAAGTTCCCAAAGAAGACACCAAGGCTGCAAACCACCCACAAAGGAGGCACGAAGCCAAAGAAAATAACACACCCCGAAGGGAAATCCAACAATCCCAGGCTGGAAGTGCCTCAAGAAGCCTAAAAAGCACTTTGTTGGAGGGGGCGGGAAACAAATGCTCACCTACCTTGCCAGATGAACTGCAAATTGTTACATCCTCTGTCACAGTCAATCTGGCAATAGTTTTTAAATTTAAAATTTAGTAATTCAACACATAAACAATTTCTCCTGCAGAAATATTCCTCCTGCATGAGTGAAATGATGTGTACACAGGCTATTCATTGTGGCCCTTTCTATAACAGCAAAAGGACAGAACCAACTCAAGGGCGAGATAAAATAAACCATGGAATGACTATATCCTAAAGTTTGACTGTTGACAAACTCTACGTGGGAGATTGGGGAAACTTCTGACATAAGCTGTCAAATGAAAAAGTCAAGGTACATAATACATGACATATTATCTCTCTATATACATATATATTTAAGAAGGTAAAATAAAGATTCCAATATGCATAGAACAATCCTGGGAAGACACCTGAGTGATTGTGTCTGGGCCAGGAAAATGGATGGTAGAGAATAATGGAGAAGAAACTTATTTTTATATCTTTGAATTTTTTTCCATGTACCTTGATCTATAGATACAAAAGAGTCAAACCGATCTATAGATTGAACACCATTTCTATCATTTCTGCCTCTTTTTGCAGAAATTGAAAAGCTGATATTAAAATTCATATGGAAAGGTAAGGGACCCAGAATAGCCAAAACAAGCTTGAAGAAGAACAAAGTTTGAAGACTGTACCATCTGGTAGTTAATACACAAATTTTCTCTAAAAACAAACAAGAACATAACACATTATGAATTGTTCACTCATCTCTTTTTTCAAAATTAATGCTGTAAATTTTTTCATAGGATTGTCATGTGATCTTTTACTCACTCCTAAAACTCTAGTTATGTTAACCTTTATCACAATAGTGAAGAACAGATGCTCCAGAGCCAGATTGCCTAATGTCTTCTAAAATTGGTCATGACAAGGGACTTATCACACAGATCCACAAAGAACTAACCAGACTAAACAGAAAAAAAGAAAACAACCCAGTCAAAAAATGGGCAAAAGAGCTAAAAA
>JAGFMF010011406.1:6793866-6852404 GCA_019455555.1 Galemys pyrenaicus | reverse complement strand
GAGGTGATGGTGCACTGGTGAGATGGTGATGGGGAATACATGGGGATTACAATTAATGGCAAATATATGTAAATTTTAAAATATTTTAATAAAAAAAAATGAAAAAAAAATAAAATTGGTCATGAGGGCCTCCCTGGTGGCGCAAGGGTTAAAGTCTCAGAGCTATCAGGTTATTGCCAGGCACTATAGCAGGTGTTCCATCCCCAGCCTGGAGCTGACCCACATGGCGCAGCAGACCTCTCCTGTCTCTCCTGCTGCTCCCCTCAGCAGATTTACCTGTTCTGCTCCCCACCCTGTCTCTGGTGACTCCTCTCACGCCCCATCCCACACCTCTGGCCTGCACTCCAGGTCTTGCAAGCATAAATAAATCTTAAAACAATAAATGTGGTCATGAAAATTACAGTACCACTCTGTGCCTCAGTTTCCTATTGTGTAATTAGGAATTATAATAGCATTCATTGTGAGGGTTAAATGAGTCATATGAAATACTTGTAACTTTATCTGACACCAAGATACCTTTTTAATAAATATAAAATTTATTCCTATTCCTACATTATAAATTTGACTTATTTTATCTTAATGATTGCAAGAAGTTTCCTCATTTATTAGTCTTTTCAAAAATCTAGCTTTTTATTTAAAAATTCCTTTTAAAATCTATTATTTCTTCTTTGGAGTTTCCTCTGCTCTTTGATCAGTTTCTTGGGTTAAATGTTTAAACAGTTCATTATATGTCTTTCTTTTTTTCTTTTCTTTTTTTTTTTTTAAGATTTATTTATTTATGCATACAAGAACTGGGGTACAGGCTAGGTGCGTGGGAGGTGAGAGGATCCACCTGAGACAGAGTGGGGAAAAGAACAGGCAGATTCACTGAAACACACTGCTGAGGGTAGCAGCGGGCACGGCAGGAGAGGTCTGCTGCACCATGTGAGTCACCTCCCCAGCAGGCAGCAGGGATCGAACTCATGTTGTAGTGGCTGCGGTCTGCTTCGTAGTGCGTTGCTTAATCCACTGTGCCACCAGGGAGGGCCCTGTCTTTCTTCTTTTCTAATAAATGCATGTGAAAGTTACAAATTTCCCTTTAGTATTATTTTAGTTGCAGTCAATCAGTTTTGATATGTAGTTTGTTGGTTTTTGTTACTCGATTTTAAATATTTCATAATTTCTGTTATGATTTCTCTTTAGCTATGATTTTTTTTTCCTACGCCAGTCAAGTTAGGTTTCCCGGTTGCAAACAACAAAAACCAAGTCTAGATTGTCTAAGTGGGAAAAGAATATATCAGAATCCCTGGGAAAGTTGGAGAAGATTCGGAAAATGGCTTGAACCAATAGATAAAGACCCAGTAAAACTCGTATCAATTATTTGTTTTCAAAATAATTTTAATCAGGCAAAAATCAGTGTTTAGTTTTAAGAAATGACCCCCAGTTATTTGTGGAGATAACTTGGTTCTTTTGATCTGTGGATCTGAATATGTTTACTAATAGATTACCTAAGATTCAAGTATCAAGAACTTGTGATAAATCCTGATTGGTCACAATAGATGATTTTATAATATGGTACTGAATTTAGTTTGATTATATTATATTGAGGAGTCTCATGTTTAGACACATTGGCAGAAGTCATTATATTTTCTTTCCTTTGGAAAATATTTCATAAGCATTTTATTTATACCCATTGAAAATTTTGAAGGAACAAATAAAATTTCTGGGCTCGAGTAAAATAATTATCCACTTTAGGAGTTCCCATAAATGTCAAATTGACTTGTAAACCTCCAGCATTTTCAAATTTATTTGGTCATAGAACCCCTTTGCATTGATGAACTAGTGTTGGTGAGAATACTTTGGGAATACCATGTTAGAACTTTTTTTGGTGAGAATTCTTTGATTTATACTCTGTCAGACCATATGCTTTATGAAGGTAGAGACTGTATCAGTCCATCCTGGCTACTGCTGTTTTCCTAGTACCCTCCACAATTCCTACCCTAAACATCACTCAGTAAATACTGGAGCAATGAATGAATTATTTTAATTTATTTCATTGATCATTAAGTCAATCAGGATTCTTAGTTGCAAATAACAGAAAAGAACTTAGGCAGGAAAACAATTTACCAAAAGGAATTTCAGTAGTACACACAATTGTTGAAAGATCTCAAGAATCAGCCTCAAAGCTTCCAAGAATAATGCCCCAAACCATACTTTAGGCAATAGAGACTATAATTTAGTAATGGTGCAGGAACTGAACTTTTCTGGAACCCTACCTTCTAACAACACTGAAGCCATTCTGGCACCAAGAATCCAGTTTTATAGTCCCCCCCAAAAGCAGAATGTCTCTTGTGATTCTCATTGAACACCTATTCTACACAGAGCCTCCTCCAAATCATTCCCTCCTGAATCTACAGCTCACACAGGTTATGTCCGGATGGCTGACGGTTCTGGGTAAACTATCACTGCCACAGCTTCATGGATTCGTTTATGAGCTTGAGGAAATTGTTTAACCTTTTGTATGAGCTTGAAGAAATTGTTTAACCTTTCTGAGCTCTAGTTTTCATTATCTCCAAATTGGAGATTTTATATTAGTGTCAAATTTTGTGGGGTTTTGTGAAAATGACTACAGACATATTGTATATAAAATCCTCAGCACACCGAACAGTAAGCTTCACCCTCCCTGATCCTCACAGGCCACCCATCTTCATATTCCTACTTCCCTGGTTTAATTTTATGATCAATCACTATAAATATTCCTTTGCATGTATTCTAAACCCTTACTCCTTTCCTGCTTTGTTAGCAACAGTAGTCAAAGCCAATTCTCCTTATTTTCTTCTCAAGTACCCACTTTGCTAAATCCGCCTGAAAATAATATACATACTCGGAAGTTACTTGGTTCAATTTTACATTTAGGAGAACAACTGAATACTTAATGTCTGGCATTATGTACCCCTATTCCATTTTTCTCACACACTCTCAAACTTTCTGCAGCCCCTACCCTAATGATGTTGTTTACTATTTCATTGAGAAAATAGAAGCATGCTGAAGAAAACTTGCACAAGTTTTTACCAAATATGCCCACCTCCCAACATCCATACCGAAATTACTAAGGTTATGTAATAAAGACCTCAAAATTCGTAGCTTAAAGACTGACAACAATCATTTTTCTCACATACCTACAACTTGTGCAAGCCTTGGAATTTGGAAGAAGTGGCTTTTGTCTGTTCTACTTGCTGTTGCTGAGATGGCTTGAGGGTGGGAACTTGAATCCCTGACGGCATGCTGACTCACATGTCCAAGGTCAATGCTGGCTATCAGCTGAGATGATTAGCTGGCATATTACACATGGCCTATCACTGTGGCTTGGGCGTCCTCATAACACAGAGTCTATGTTCCCAGGTTGAGTTCTAGAATGAAACAGCCAAGTTTCATGAAGTAGGCATTGCAGCATCTTTCCAGCATATTCTATTTGTTAGAAATCACCCAAGTTGCCCCAATATTTGCAAGGAGAGGAATTAGACTCCATCCAACATCAGTAGCAAAGTTCTAGAAAAGCCTGTACGACCAAGAAGACTGCTACAGCCACTTCTGGAAAACACAATCTGTCATCTCCCCTGTTTCTTTAAAAGAACTCACTGTGTTCCTGTCCAAGGTCAGTCCTTTCACTTGAGCATAAAATCCCACATCCTCTCATTCACTGATCTAGATTTTTACACAAATTCATACTACTTCTTCTGTATTATCGACTTTTTCAAATGGGTGAGCCCAATCCACATAGCAACATGTCTAATTCCCCTAGCTGGGAAAAGATAAAGCCTCGCTGACTTTATATCATAGTTCCAAACAGGGTGGTTCAAGGCTGTTGAGAACGGCTCTGTCTCTCTACAGGGGGCTGTCATCTCTGGTCCAAGGCAGGTGGCCCTGATCTTGCTAATACTCAGATGATGGCAAGGGAGAAAAGAAACCAAAAGGGTAAGCACTTCAATGTGAAGGACACTACTGGATGTTTCATACTTACTTTCTGCTCACATACCAGCAGCTGGCATTTAGCTATACACACACTTAAAACAGTCTGTGAAAGCAGTGGGCAAAATGTGGACTCACCTAAAATAGGGTAGAGAAGAGTAGTTTTGTAACAAAACAGTTTTGAAACAGCAACAAAACTGAGAATGAATACTGGAGAAAAACAAGCAGCATATTCTACTCTCTCACCTCTGCCAAGTTTTTACTCAAATGGTAGCTCTCATGGAGTTCTTACCTGACCATTCTTAATTAAAACTGCAATCCTTCTCAAGCCCTGTAGTACTCTTTGCTTCCCTTACTTCTTTCCTCTGTCCCTCCATCCCTCCTTCCTTCCTTCCTTCCCTCCTTCTCTCTCTCTCAGGCATTTATCCCATTGTAGTATACTATGTGCTTCACTTCTTTATAGTTTATCATTTGTCTATTCCCACTGAAATATAAGCACCATGAAGGCAGAGATTTTACTGACTGTTGTATACATCTCTAGTATCTAGAACAACACTTGTCACTTAATAAGTGCTCAATGCATGTTTACTGATTGAATAAAGAATGGCACAGTAGTAAACACTAAATTACAGTCATCATTATCATTTTCTGGAAGAAAAAGTGATTGAGGATGTTCTTAGGATGGTAATTATTAATAAAGGGTCTGGGAAGGTTAACAGAGAGTAACATGCTAACATTAGAGAATGAGAAGTAGCAGAGAAACCAAAGAATGAGCCATTTAGGGACTTGTGTAACCAACTACCATGAAGTTTCCAGTTAAAGATTATTAGTGAACAAACTGGCCTGTGCAAACCCACTCTCCCCTCCCTTGGGGGCCAGTCTGATTTACTGACAATTCATACCACTTAGGGTTGCACAGAAGGTACAGCCATTTTCCTAACAGGCTTACTGAAATAAAGTTTGTAGGAAAAAAAAATTATGTTTTTCAAACAAATATTACTTTTCTTTGAGTTTCATAATTACATCAAACTCTCTTCCTCTCAGGAATATTTTGACCACTAAGAACAATGTGAAACCTTAAAAACTACATCTAGAGAAGTCTCCAGCTCCAATATCTATACTTCAGAGTACGAATAATGCTGAAACACATTTTAAGTTATGCTTTTATAATTTTAGTTATGGCTCCTTGAGACAATTGAGTTGGATCAACACTTTGTTAATAGCACAATGAGATTAAAGAGTGGTCCATGTAAAAAAATCTGAATTTCTCTCAGTATGTTAGCAAGATATTTGCAATATTCAAAGGAGAGCATGGATTTTAAATATCACACATATAAATGGACATAAAATACTGGGTTTATATACTTAATTCACAAATCCTTACAACAACCCTAAGGCTTAGGTATCATTTACAGAAGAGGAAAATGAGGCACAGAGAGGTAAGTAATGGGCCCAAGAGTTCATAGCTCGGGGGTGAAAATTAAGTCATCCCATACTACAGTCTGTGCTCCTGTTACTGCCTAAGTTGAGAGAGAATATTTAGGAGCATCTTTCTGTGCTTTCCCTCAGTGTTCCCACTAGAGTTCCTCCACCCTCACTCCTAACCATCTCGAGGAGTTCAGCAACTTCAGTAAACTTGTTTTTATCAACCTCAAACTGCCTCAGTACTGCTAACTTCAGATTATTAAGTCTGGAAAGTGTTTTTGGCTCTCTTTTCACTGTCTGAATTCATTAGCCTTGTTGGTAGACCTAATACAATCTGTTTTGTTTTTTTTTTTTAAAGATTTATTTCTTCATTCATACAAGAACTGGGGTACAGGTCAGAAGTGCAGTGGGGGGGGTTGAGAGGATCCACCAGAGACAGAGTGGGGAACAGAACAGGCAGATGGACTGAAGTATACTGCTGAGGGGAGCAGCCGGTAAGGCAGGAGAGCTCTGCTGCACCATGTGGGTCAGTGACTCCCCACCCTGCAGCAGTGACTGCAGTTTGCTTCACAGTGCATTGCTTAACCCACTGCGCTACCAGGGCGGGCCCAGACCTGATACAATCTGATACAGTGACATGGAGTGGAAGGAAATGGCAGCTCCTAAATTTAGGGCTTATTCCTCAGTGGTTCCTTAGCTTTCAAGGTTACCCAGATACCTGTTGGCAAATTTAATTAGCTCCTATTTAACAAAAATCAATACATTCGTGAATCGTTCCCAACCTTCGGATTTGTTTATAAATGGGTTAACTGATGGCTGGTTTGCTGGGAGTGGCAAGAGGCCAATCTTTTTTCTATGTGCAGTAGGGGGTGTAGGGCCTGCCATTGGCAGCAATACCCATGGAGTCAGAGACCAGCCACTTACCCCATTTGAAACATTACAGGATAGGAGAGGAAGAAAGAAAGTAGGAAGATGATGCCATTGCTTAAAATGATTTTACTACTAAATTCCCTACCTCCAATGTTTATCACTTATTTAAATCAATTTCCATCGAATGGAGACTATTATATAACCAGGCCAAAAGAGATGTGGGCTTGCTTCTGAAATTTCAAACATAGATACACCATATTTAAGTAACATTTCCACAGCATTGTATCTTGGGGGTTTTGTTGTTGTTTTTGACCAGGCTGAATGGTCTTGTAGACCAAGATGCATAACTTAGCTTACTGAAGTTGAATTTTTCCATGGAAACTGTTCAGTGCTCCAATTCGCAGCACTTTATCTGACAGTCTTTCTTCCCCCAGATAATGGCTGGCAGCTACCCACAGCATGGAGGTTATATGCTGTACTTTTGAAAAAGTCGTGAATGGAGCCATTGTTCCCCTGAGATGGTCTGTGTGTTTCACTGAACAGAGAGCAGGGTGTAAAAAAGGCACCTTGTGTGCAACTGTTGGCGAGGTTGGGGAGTGAATTAAAATCTCCAGAAAGTCTGGGCAGTGCTGTTCAGAGGAGCAATGAACCCTCTGGAAGCACTGTTAGCTCAGACATTCCAATGTGGTGAGGCAGCCTCAGGGACAGGGCTCCTTCCAGCCTCATTTAGAGAGGGAGTGAGGGGGTAAGCAAAGGACATTGATCTGAACCTGCTCGCTTTGCAAAGCTTTGGAGAAGGATCTTTTCCAGGATGGGGTGATGTTGGTTATCACACTCAGATACTTTTCTGTTCAGTGGATCTAGATCTGCCTTGATTACTAGCATTAATGACTCACTGGGAAAGCTCCACATTAACTGCTAAGCATCACTTGGTTTGTAGTAATCTAATTCCCATGTGCCTAATTTTAAAAAACAATCTTCTTTGGAGGTATCAGGTGATTGATGTTGTTTGACATTACTAGATTCAATAAAAGAATTACAAAACCATATAAAATAACGAACCTACCTTGTTTATTGCTGGTGAGGCTTCCTTTTTCCTGGCTCCTCCATTCACCTGTCCAGGACAGTGTAGGCTCAAGTACTGCAGTGAATAACCACTCCCTCTAGCTCTATCATTAAAATTTCCAGCTCTTAATGAATAAAGAGTTTCTTCAGTGTCCTCTGCAGAGACCTATCCAAAACCAACTCTCAAGGGAGGAGGTAATGTTGATTTTCATTAAAATCCTAGTGGTGAGAAAAGAGAAAAACAGTTTAAGGAGCAAGCTGGCAGATTGTTCTTATAGGCAGAATTCCTTGGTGCTCTCCTGTGCATTCTTGCTCCAACTTCTCCTGTGCCCTGAAAAGAGGGGAGGTCACTGCTAAGAGGGACCTGGAAAAAAGGGTCAAACTTGAACAGGAGGAAAGCATGTGGGAGGAAGTGATGATGTTCCAGGCAGAGCTCAGCCTCAGACAGGTAGAGTTGTGTGAGACTCACTGTGCTGGGTGTCCCATATGAACCGGCACCTGTGGATCCTTGAAGTCCCGGAGAGTTAGTTTGGAAGGCAGTAGGAAGTCAAAGAATACTACTGCACAAATGAAAGTTGTCGAAGAATATGGCTGTGGGGTGAGAGATGATTCTGCTTCTAGGAGAAGACAGAACGGAAGGGCCACAGAAATGGGTCCCACTGGTCGTTGGAGGAGAGGTCAGACTTATGAAAGCATCGTTTTTGCCCTAGAAAAGGGAAAGAAGGAAGAGACATAGGTTTAGGGGAAAAGAAAGAGGATGAGCATTCCACTTTTCTTCAGGTCCCAAGCTCACCTAAGACAACTGGCTATGAAAACTATTCCAGTGACTAAGGACTGATTCGTGCATTTCTGGCAGCTGCAACCATCTCCAAGTTTCATTCTTCAGAATGAGAGAGCACTACACTTGCAAACCACAGACGTCGATGGCGACTAGGAGGAGCAAAAGGAGTATCTTCATGAGCCTGGCACCGCGTGGGCACATTGTGGTGCTCAATAAATACTTGTTAAATGGACCAATGCCCTAACGAATTTCGCGATTTGGTGCTGCCACTGACTAGAATAACCTTGGTAAGCACAATATCTGCCATGAGCTCAGTTTCAATATCTGTCAATCAGGGAGCCCCCTGGGATGGATTAAATTCACCCGGCCTGAAGTGTGCAGAGTTCCCGGGCTCCCCCTCAACCCCACCAGGCCCAGTCCACAGACGGCCCGGGCCAGCGCCGCGTGGGGGTCGCGCCGCCAACGGCGATAGCGAAGTTGTCAAAGGGCCGCCCCCAGACCCTCCCCCCCTTTCCCCGCGCGTCCTGAGGCCGGGGGCGGGCCCGGCTCAGGCCGCTCCCCCGGCCGCCCGGCGGCCCGCGGCGGCGCTCGCGGCCTCTCACCCGGGGCGGGCGAGTTCTGGGAAAGCCCAGCCCAGGGCGGGGGCCCCCGCTGCCGCCCGCGCAGCCGTCCAGGCAGCGCGCAGAGCTCGGCGGGCGCGGAGCTGGGGAGCGGCGCCCGCGCGGGCGCAGCCGGAACGCGGCGGGGCGCGCAGGCGGCGGGGGCGGCGGACCCCGGCGGGCTCGCGGGGCGGGCGCAGCGGCGGGCGGCGCACCCCGGGCTCTCCCTCCCGGGCTCTGCCTCCCGGCACTTGCCTGGTCCTCGCGCGCTCCTGGCAGCCGCCCTGCCGCTGACACACAGTAGCGGGGACATCCGACGCCGCTAGCGACCGGCGCGTCCCAGGGCGACGCTGGGGACTCCGGCGCGACTGGTTAGAAGAGGAAAGGTGAGGAAGCGACTCTGTACTCGGTTCCTGCGGCTTGGAGACTGGGAGAGATGGGCTTTTATATCGGGGTTCGTAGCCCCACCAAGGGCAGCTTCTGACTCCGCCAACCTGGCGGAAGGGTGTACCCCTCCGCCTCACGGGGCTCCCCGCCACCCCGGGGGGCCGAGGCCGAGATGCCCCTGCACGCTGCTTTCCCGCGTTTACCTCAGATCTGCCCCTCACTTTGTGTGTATGGTGTGGAGGGGGCCGCTACAAAGAAGGAAAATATGAATTCTTCTAGAGCAGAACTTAGCAGTATTTCAAGAAGGTGCTCAGATTGTTCAGGAAAATTTTGTCTATAGCAAGTCCTAGGAAATACGGTATTGGACCTGGTCCCTTTAGCTGGTAACTGGAAACATGGGGACGTCTTTTCCCTTAAACTCCTTTAACGCTGTGACAATGAATAACGAAGTTTAAGTCCGTTGACTAATGTTAAATGCACAGTATACATTTAGGGGTTCCCACCCGCCGCCCCCGCCCAACCTGGTATTTAAGGCGTGAGACACTTCGTTCAACTGATTCAACCAATTATGCCGTGTAAGAAAGATTTATCATTTAAAGATTTATCAGCGCAGCATCATTTTAAATAGTGAACTTCCCGAAGAGATGTGAGGTAGGATTCACTTCACCAGAAAAGTTTTATTGTTCATCATTTTAGTTGCATTATATAGAACGTACCCATAGGTCGTTCAGATACCTGCAAGAATAAGGCCTTCCCATGTTTCTTGTGGGAAACACCTTCTCCCTATAGGGAGAGGGTGGGACATTGTCACAGAATGGGCACTGCAGAGGCCAAAAAAGAGGGAAGGTTTTTGAAAGCCTGTTTTGGGAAATGAATGCAGGTGGCCCCATTATGTTTGTGAGGGGGCCCAGTTATTTTACAGTGGCGAGGTAGACTATCTCTGGGTGCTGTTTGCAGCCGTATCTTTGCAAATACTTTCTGAAGTATGCATGTCAATGCGTTCATGTAGATGATCTTTTTTCTTAGTGATAGCCCTTCCTCCCTAGTTTCCACTGCTGTAAATTCTAACCATCCTTCAAATTGAACTTGTCGCTGCTGTGAGCCTTCCATGTTACCCCAGCCTCAAATAGTCATCCTTCCACTACTCTGATTCCTGCAGTATCTTAACTGGCCTAGTCTTTTTCCTTTTTGCCTTTTGTGAAGGTTATTTGTGCACACATCTCATTTCCTCTATGGAAGGCATTTACTGTAGATTTCTTTGAGCAGTGCTTGCACATAGAAGACCCTCTAGATAAATGACTGTGAACCAGTTGTAAACGTTATGAGTTTGGTTCTTCACAAATCTCTGCGGTGGAAGAGATATAATCAGAAGGCTTTGGAGAAAAGCATACTATTTGCCATTCACATTGTCCTCCATTTACAGCCTCACAGGGGAAACTTTCTGTATACCCAGAAGCCATGTATAATAATCATCTTTGGTCTATGCCTTGGGATCAAGTGAGAAGTGAGATTAGCTGGAGGGACTTTCTTCCAGTCCTTCTAGTAACATAAGCATCTTGGATCTGTCCCAAGGTTGACCTGTGCCATTAAAAATTCCATGCTCAAGTGAGTTGTGGTGTAGCTAGATTCCAGTGAAGGTGGTTGGTTTTTTCTATTTGCAATCCTTCTTAATCACAGCCTTCTCTAGATTTTTGTTGTATGCTTTTGAAAATTCATTCGATGTCCAATTTGTTAAGTACAAGTTTCTAAATGAATAAAGGAAGATTAAAAAGAATTGTGCATGATGGCTTAGTTTTCTAAAGTAGAGACTCGGAAATGTTTCCCATGTGGGCAAGAGGAGGTTTTGCTCAGGGCAGGTCCCTGCCTTCCACACACCTGGCTGGCAGGCAGCCAGTATGGGACAGCTGCTTCAGTGTGGTCTCCTCCCTGCTGGGGCTACCTCTGCTGGAGGTGAAGATGACTGGAGAGGACACAACCCTTTCAAGCTACTGAATGATGCAGAAAGAGAAGCAGTAAGTTTACAGTGTGAATTTGTGTGATCAAGTGCTTTCTTCTGATGTTGAAATCTTTGGCATTAAACAAGCGAGAATTTGGTTGGGCGAGGAAAGTCAGATTTTGACTGGGAAGTACAGTTCTCCTGAAGAAGGGCTGGGAGGTATTAATGTGGGCTCTGAGAAGCACATGGCCCATTATGTGGGACCCTAAGAGAAGAGTTGGAGATGAAGGAATGGACAGTAGAGGAAAAAAGGAGGTATCAAAGATGTACATTGCCGTGAGCCAGTGATAGGGCCAAGAAAGGATAAAACTCTCAGGTGTCATATGGTGCTCTCTGCTCACAGGGTGCAGTGCTCAGACTTGTTTTTAAGACTATAATTCATCTTTACTATGGCTTAAAGAGGTTTTCTTGAGCCAAATTGGGAACACAGCCCTTTACAGCTGTGCTGTCTAATATGGCAGCCACAAACCACATTTCAATTTAAATTAATTATAATTAAATGAAATTAGCCACTTTCCAAGTGCTCAGGAGCACTTGAATAGTTGGTACTTGCTATCATACTAGATCATGAAGAACATTTCCAATCATTCAGAAATCCTGCCCTGGAATATTGTTCCAAAGAGTTAGTGCTGATTAATCTCCAAAGTACTGATTTTCAAACCAAATTTATTTCTAAGTTAATTTTTCTATTTAATCTCCTAACAAGTTTTCTTTGATGAAAATAATAGTAGAGTTGACCCTGAGCATGTGATGGTTAGGTGTGCCAATACCCATCCTACCCAACCCCTCTAGGACTAAGTGTAATTACAGTCATCCTTTCCTATCCCTGAGGGAAATGGTGTCAGCACCACCTTCCTCTATGATTCCAAAATATGAGGATAATCAAGTCCATTATAGGGGGATTCCCCATCCTGGTATTCTATTCACTGATGTCTATGGTTGGTTGAATGCAGAACCACAGATAGAAGAAAATCTGCATATAATTGGACCCACAAAGTCTAAGCCAGTGTTGTTCAAGGGTCAACTGTAGTTGTTATTGGTTAACACTTAAATTATAAGCATGCATAGTGCTTACTACATGCCAAGGAGCATTCTAAGCACTGTTATCTATTAATTCATTTAACCCTTCCAACATTAGGCAGTAAATACCAACCATTTAATATCCTTTTCCTACAACATGAAAACTGGTTTTCATGAGTGTGGCTACAAAATTGGTCTGTGCTGATGTGATGTCATTATAGTTCTTTCTCCCCTGGTAAAAATGAATCATTCATTCATATTTAGAAATTGTGAACATGTTAACTGTGGATCCATGGAACCTGTATTATCCTACAAGTATAAAAAAAACCAGAAAGCTTCTGAATCACAGTTGCCCTTCAGGTTTTGGATAGGACATATAGAGCTCCAGTATTATGCCCGTTTTGAAGATGGGAAAACTGAGAGACTAAAACTTTAAGTGATTTTTCTTAAAACCGCAGCAAAAAATAAGTGTCAAAGCCAGCATTCAGTCAGAGCATGCTGGCTGGAGTCCATTCTCTTCTCTACTGTGCTTCACCCTCTGGACTTGTTGCCCAAAACAAATGACTGACGTTCTTTTGACTAGATGAAACCAAGTAGCTCTTAAATGAACTCTCTAGAAAGTTTTAGATAAGGCTATGGCTAATTTGGACCCCCTAAGTCTTGCCATCTTTGGCCATAGGCTTTGAAGAAGCTTATGTGGTGGGCTGAATAATGCCAGTGGCCTCTCAAAGATTCAAGATCTTAATGCAGGAACCTATAGGTATGCTACTTTATGTGACAAAAGGGACTTTGCAGATGTAATTAAAAAGATTTTGAGAGAGAGAGATTATCCCTGGTTTTCTGGGTGGGCCCAAACTAATTATAAGGTTTTTTTTTTTAAAGAGAGGCTTAGAGTATTGGTCCCCAGCAGGAGGTAGGAGTAATATGAGGAAGGGACCAGGAGCCAAGGAATGCAGGCTGCCTCTAGAAGCTGGAAAAGGCAAGTGAGTGGATTCTTCCTGAGAGTGTCCAGAAGGAATGTAATCCTGCCAACTCACTTTAGATTCCTGACTTCCAGAAATATAAGATAACAATTTGTACTGTGTAAGCCACTAAATGTACTATAATTTGCCACAGTAGCAACAGGAAGCTACTATGGGATGGAAGAGAAAAAGAAAAAGTGGTCAGGAGGGAAATGAAAACTATCAAAATAAGAGAATTGCAGCTGGCATTGAGGGTGAACTTTGCTAAGTACTCTTCGGAGTGCTTCATATGTATTAACCTGTCATTCTCACAACTTGTGAGTTAGGTACTTTTATTATCTGCATATCACAGAGAAGGAAACTGAGGCACTGAGAGCTTAAGTAACTTGCCTATCTAAGGTCTCACAGCTAGTAAAGGGTCAAGATGGAATGTGAATTCAGCAGTCTGGCACTCTTAACTGTTAACCACACTGCTTCCAGATGCAGGCATTTCTCTCTAAGTCGAACACTCAGCCGTTGAACAGTGCGTTGCTGTGTGTAGGGAAAATGCATTATGTGGACTGGTGAGAAGGAAGGCCATGCACTTTTTTCCCATAAACTGGTTATTGCAATCCATGGTGGGTTTCTGCTGTAGCTCTCTTCTTTAATATGTGTGGACAGCTTGAAGCCTGAGGACGCTGGCTGGGGCAGCAGTTCCTGTGCTGGCCTCCCTCTCACGCTCCCACCTCTGTTCCTGCTGCAGCCTCGCTCACTCACCACAGACCGCTGGCCCTGGCGCTCAGTTGGCTCTGCTTCCCACCTCTGCCTGTTTATTGGATTTGCCTCATTTCTGACTCTCTGCTCCAGCCCTGAATTCTACCTCCTTTTGGCTGCTCTAATGCTCAAAGTTGAGGTGGTTACTGTCAGGGCCCAAATTGTGAGGTGGCACCTCTGTGACAGTTAGTGAGAGGATATTTTTTGCCTTTTCCTTTTGATTTATTTGCTGGCTCTTACTGGTTTTCTAACTATGATTCTTTTGTCTCTCAGCACATAATTCAGAGTGATACTGGTTTGGACCAGTGGTTTTTCAGACTGTGTTCCAGAAATGCTTGGGGCCTCTGCTGGGTGAGGGTAATGAGAGAAATGAGGATTCCAACCCTTCACCCTACTTCTGAGCAGCCCTGCTCTTTTTCATTGGATATATTGAGGTTCTGCCTTCGATTTAGGATGAAAAGGGGGTCCTATTACTGGAGAAACAGAGTTTGACAAGAACTAATTCTGAAATTCAAGTATTATATGTAATGATCTTTGTTCCAAGGACTAGGATACAAGAATTATCACTCTTTTTCTCTGTGTTTTTTAAAAAATATTTATTTATTTATGCATGCAAGCACCAAGGGTACAAGCCAGAGGTATGGGGGGAGGTGTGTGAGAGGATTCACCAGAGACAGAGTGGGGAGCAGAACAGGCAGATCGACTGAAATACACCGCTGAGGGAGCAGCTGGTAAGGCAGGAGAGGTCTGCTGCACCATGTGGGACACCTCCCAGGCCAGGGGCAGGGATCGAACTCGTGCTGCAGTGACTGCATTTTGCTTCTTGTGTTGCTTAACTCATTGTGCCACCAGCGAGGCCCTCTCTAAGCCAGATTGCTTAGATTTATTTACATCCTGGCTCCACTGTTTATTGACAATCTGTATATGCTTGTGCAAAATGCTTGGTCTGTTGGAGCCTAAGCTTCTTCTCAGACATAATGGGAGGGATATTAATACCTGCCTGAGAAATGAGATCATTCATGTAAAGAAGCTAGCACAGTGCCTGCTATACAATAAATCAATGAAGTCTACCTCTTAGGATCATTTTTCTTCTCTCTCCAGTGGATTCTGCTCTCTGGTGGTACTACAGCTGGGCTTCTACTTCCTTTACTCCACTCTCAGCCTGGTTGTCACTGAAATGCCCATCGTCCCTGACCGCAGGTGACTTCAGGTACAGCCGCACATGTCTGAGGAAACAGGGCTCCTTTTTCAGAACCAGCAAGAGGGACGTTTCTTCACCTTCCCGCTCCATCAGTTGAAGGGGCTGGAATGGGAGGGACAGAGTGAAACTCCAGTTTATTCCCTACATCTCCAAAATACTGCTCTAATCTTTATTAATCTAAAATATTTGCTCTCTACCCTTAGGGTTTAAGTTTTGAAAGCAGAGCAAGAAATGAATACAAATAGGGCTACTAAGCTTCATAGCATTAGTGGTCAAAGAGTGCTGGCACATGTCTTTATTACCTAGTGGGGCGTTGCTGCATGGTCACCCCAAGGAAACGTTCTCCATTTATAAAAACACTGGAAGGTCTGCTTGGTGATTGTGTATACAAGGAGTTCAGAGCTATAACAAATGCTCCGGCCTTTATGTGTTTTTGTTGCTTTGTGGGTGCAACTGTATTATAATAATCAAATGGCAAGGTTGTTACATTCAGAAGCAAGGCAGAGGCAGAAACAGGGAGAGATTCTGTTTTGATGACCTCATTTTAAGTTTAAGCTATATAATATCACTGACTATGGAAAATCTGGGGAATGGAAAAAAAATCATTGGGAAAAACACGTGTGACTGAGCGCATACTATACACATCTGGGATTAAAATATCATATAACACAATTTAATTTGGATATCACTGGAGTTGGTTCAAATTACTGTCATTTCTAAAGAAAGTTACAATTCATTTGTTGTTATTAATAACACAAACTGAGATTTCATTGATGATCCTATTTTCACCTATGAAATGTTTGCCTGGAAGAATTGAGGCATCGTCTGATTGCCTGGCTTGTCAGTCTCAGAGAGTTGGATAAAATTCACAGGAGTTAAATACTTTGGGTCTGGAATTGTATTCCTCCCCACCCTAGCCCCTGCCTCTCAAAAGGCAGAATGGCTTTGGATCACAGGGCAAAATGTATGCTCACTTGGTCTGCAGTTTATTAACTGCTGGGGTCTGAGCCTATTGACTGATCTCTACTACACAGCCTGGTTAATTGTGCCTGAAGTTTGTCTTTCATTGTGCCCCTGACATGGTTTCAAAATTCCCAGTGTGAGGGGTTGGTACATCTTAAGGCAGTTGTGAAAGAAATATGCTGAATTATCAGTTGACTCTGTGAGAGGAAGGCAGGAACTTTTTGAGCTGTGCATAGAGGTTATGTAAATTTGCAAAAAATTCTGCAATGTGGCTTTCCTGCTCTGTCAGTGCAACATAGCATTCAGACAGCCTGGTGTGTTCTCCCGAGATGTCTCTCGGATCTAGGTTTTTTATTACCCTTAGCTGACTGAGAATGGAGCCAGGTTCACCAATGCCAAGTCATGGGATGCCTGACAACAGGTGAAGTGTGTTCCAGGCTCGGACAGGCAAGCCCAGATCAAATTAGTTACAGAGCACAGGGAGTGTGCTTATTTCTAGCCATGCAGTGTATTTCTAGTGAATTCTCACTATCTAAGCAGTCAGGTCTAAAGAATGTTATCTATTTAGGAGTTAGGAGTTAAAGAATCTTTAATCCAAAGCAATTTTAACAAATAAAAGTCTGTCTTTTGGTTATTAATGCAGGCAGCATGCATCTGTTTATGATTCATTTATTGCATCTTTATTAAATGCTATGTCAAACAAAAATGAAAATTGAGGGTTTGAAAGAAGGGAATCCAAGTGTTACCCTCTCATTTTAGAGTTGAAAGAACTGAACTGGAAGACTTAAACCAGGCCACCTAGCTAGGGAATGGCACAACAGAGACTTCTGTTTGTTTCAAATAAAATTTAGATTAGACTGTAAATACATAATACCAAAAACATTTGTATCCTAGATTCATTGCTTGGCATTTTAGTAAGATAGTCTTCAGCCACTAAATGTCTCTAAACTTTGATGTCAGTGGCAGAATTTCATTCTACCATGTAGTTTTGTGGAGGGCTTACCTACTCCCTTATCGTTAGACATTTAGTAGCTGTGTTAGAATACAACCTAAGGGTACAGAGACACCCCAAACCTTTAAGGGGAGCAGACTCTAAAAGCAATCAGTCCATCCATGTGCACAAAGGCAAAGGAAGCTGACTTTTAGTATGAAGGATGTTTTAATGTTGTGCAGAGAGGAAAAAAAGAATTTCAAATAATAGTTTCTCAGTAAAACCCCCAGACTTAATTTCCATATGGACAACTTAGAGCCATGTCTTTCCTGACAGTTATTTCCATGGCTTTTCAGTTTGTAGACTTTACTACTTCTTTAATTAACTATACCTTTTAGCTTTTCAGGTTTTTAGTTATATTCAACTTTTCATTTGAGGTCAGTTTTTTATATATATTATAAATTAAAGACCTAACCAGTGTTCTAAATAATTAATTTCCTTAATATATTTATAATTTTAATTAATTGCCTTAAATAATATATTAGTTGGAAAATCCTAGACAATTTGTAATTGCATTTTGTGTAAATTTTGAGTCTAAGATACCTATCTGTAAACTCTTGAATAAATATTACACTGTTTTAGTTATGTTGGCTTTATTGGGCCTCCCTGGTGGCGCAGTGGGTTAAGCAACGCACTATGAAGCAAACGGCAGCCGCTGCAGCACAAGTTCAATCCCTGCTGCCGGCCAGGGAGGGGACCCACATGGTGCGGCAGACCTCTCCTGCTGTTGATCTGCCTGTTCTGCTCCCTGTTCTGTCTGTGGTGAATCCTCTCCCACACCTCTGGCCTGTACCCCAGTGCTTGTATGCATAAATAAATAAATCTTTAAAAAAATATATATATTAACATCACATAGATAAGATTATTTCTCATTATAATTATTTAAATTTTCCTTATTTTTCTTTGCTTACTCTTGCGAATTAAATTTTGAAACATTTTGTTAAAAGCTCAAGCCCACTGAGATTTTGATAGTGGTATAATAAACCTATATATTAATTCAGGAAAAATGACTACATCTCAATAGTCTTTTCATATTCACATTTCTTAATTTACCATATTTTTATATATCTCAGTTTAGTTTTGTTGTAGTCTTCATGCTAATCATATATACCATATTTTTAAAAATGTTATGCATTTTACTTAATCAACACACATTTATCTGATTCTCTTGAGCTTTCAGATAAAGAGTTATAAAATCCACAATGATTATCTTTTAAATCAGAAGTTCCACTGAACTGAGTGAGGATAATTAATAACTGAGTGAGGATAATTAAACCTCTTTATTTTATTCTTGATTTTAATGGAAATGCTTTTCATGTTCACTAGTAAACATGATGTTGGCTTTTGGTTTACAATAGTTTAAATCACTTTGAGGAAATAGTTTTATATGTCTGGATTTCAAAAAGAAAATGAAGGGGAGCTGTATTTTCTCAGATGCCAAAAAGGTAGTTTTGGAGATGATTGTATGCTTTTTTTTCACATTTAACCTGCTGTTGTGTTAATAAATTTCCTATCATTAAACCATGTCTGCACCTTGTAGCAGTTTACTATAATTTTGTTAATAAATTTTAATCTCTAAAATAGAGATTAATCTAAAACCCATTTAGAATTTACTTTCGATTTTTAAAATTTGTTTAACGCTATCCATGGTCATCAAAGGCTGATATTAAAATTATCTTTCCACTCAGGGGTATATGTAGGTTGAATTCCAAGAGGCCCTCCATCTCCACCCCATGCTTTTTTGAGAGTGACAGTGGCAGCTTCAGATCTACTGAGGAGCTGAGGACAATGTTTATGTGTGAGTAAGAAATGTTGAAGCATGCACCATAGGTTGGCTAATTAGGGGTGTTTATTTGCAATAAAAATTCAGTGCCTCTTTTTAAAAAAAAAATTCAGACACTCTTATTCTGTATGCTCCTCTTAAGAGAGGCAGAATTGGAGCTACCATTAGAGGTAGCTAAGAATTCCAGAATGCGAATCTCTCTTTTGAGTGATGGGATGTTAAATAACAGGGCAGCACACAGGGCAGAAAGCCAAAGTTTATGCTACATCATTGCCTCAGAATGTAGTGTGGTCAGTTCAATATCAAGGCTTATTTTAGGTGAAAGATTAAACAAAAGGTATTCCTAAGGTGCAGAGAAAGGAAAAAGGAAGCAGTTACAGAACTTGAATAGTAAGTGGTGAGTACTGTACCTGTTCATTGATCACTGTGGGACTAAGAAACTGATTCAAAGATTTAGCTATTGTGTGGCTGTCTTTGTGGACAAGTTGGGGAGTATCTGAGCCTTGATGTGGGAAGTGGTGGTCTCTTCACCTCTGGCATCTTCATGTTCTTGCTACTCACACCTTGCAACTGGCATTCCCTGTCTGACTTTTCCCCCCGACCTTCTTTTTCACCCATGCAATAGTCATCCAATCAGCAGTCATTTTCAGTCACCTCTGTGTGTCAGGAGTTGGCTGTTGGGGGATTCTGGTAAGCAGGATACCCAGGGAGCTTCAGCCCACCTGTGCTTACTTGAGTCAAATGGTAAGGCAGGTAAGAACCTGAAACTTCCTATCAGTTGTGAAAAAAGATGTCACTGACTTTCTGCCTTTCTCCATGTTTCAGACGTTTATTTATTTATGGAATGGTCAGATAAAGCATCGTGAATGAGGAATTGTTACAGGGCAACCCTAATATAAAATGGGTCTGCCTGTCTGGATCCTCATGCATGCACTTGAAAGGCACTTATATAAGCCCCAACTGCAGGCACACACGACAGAGGTTAATAAAGTATTTTATTTTAAAAGAAGGGAAAATAAAGTTATGAAGTAATACAAGGAGAAGAGAGGGATACATATTTGTAAATGACCTACCAGTTTTTCCAAGCTGGAACCCAATGGCATGCTGAGAGCTGGCTCTGAACGAAGAGCCACCCCAAGACCCACATGTCTGGTTTTATACCCCGTCTGGCTGCTTAACTTTACTCTTAAGTGTTAGTGATTCGCTCTTTGATGATGATTTTATAGGATTTGTGGTTTTGTATATTGTTGGTCTGGAGTGGGATTGGTGTTTATAAACTTATTTGTGTAATTTATTTAGGACAACCTTCCCCCCTAACAGAATCACTTATAAGCTGTAAACTTTGACAAAATCTGTTGAAGGGACAATTAAAACTCTTTGATTTTACTCATGGGAGAGAAAAACTTTGATTGCTGCTACTTGGCATGTTCTCGGGTGAAAAGGTTTTCATTCTTATCTGCTTTCTGAAGAAATGTCTTTTCAATTTGAAGAATTTTGGAAGCTAGGGCAGCTGGGAATTAAGGCAGTACATTCAAAGGAATAGAATAGAATGCACGAGGAAAGACCATAAATACTCACCTGCTGACCAGCTCTATTCAGTGCGGAGACTTGGGGAAAACTTGGGAGAATGCCCAGGACTTTGGTTATTGTTGTATTGAGGAAGGCATTCAGGTTCATCTGGAGTAACTAGTTCACAGAATGCTCTGCTCTTGATTTATAGCATTACTACTTTTTTGAAATTGAGTACTTTTGGTTGGTTTTATAAAGTGCATATGTACTGTATTCCTAATTTTATGCCCACAATCTGCCATCTGTCCAGTTTAGGAGACAGGGCACAAATACCTGAAATTTTCATTGTCCTTACCAAGAAACTGCTGTCTCTGACCAGCTGTTAAATGGCGTGAGTCCAGGAGAGGGAGCACCGGGCTGGAGTTTTCTTATGCAGAATGAAGACATGACTGAGAAAGGGTGTGGCATGATGGAAAGGTATCCTTGCTTGGGAAGATGTAAAGCAATCTTTAGGAGGCGTGTGCACAGGAGTGCATCAGTTGACTAGGCAGACAGGTACATGGTAGGGTTCCTTAGAACCCGCAAGACTTGAGTTTCACCTCTGTATCACTGATTCCAGATCTATCTGTAGACCACTCCTCATTCTAAGCTCCAGATCTGCATATTCTGGGAGATAGTATATGTTCAAACTCATGTCTCAAATTGAACTCAACCTTTTCCCAAAGCTTTTTCTCCTGTGCGACCCACTGTAGTGAATTAGAGTCTCTATTGACTGTCTTGCTGAGATCAAAAGCCTCAGCTCTCCAAGATCACCCCTTCTGATTCAGTGGTTTCTTAGCACTGGGAGCTGTAACTTCTCTACATGCTCTGTATCTGCTACCTTCATTTCAGTGTCTGTCGTTCCCAATACAGCATATGATCCATGAAGCTGAGGGCAGGGACTGTTGTCAGAGAGTTCACTTCCATTATCTTCAGCCCCATCACAATATTGAGACTGTGACAAAGGTGCTCAATAGATACATGTTGATTATGTGAACTTGCTACCCGTGCTCCCTCCCAAGTATCTCTCTCATCAGGCAGACCCAGTTTTGGAATCCAGTTTTACTGTTTACTAGCTGGGGGTAATTTTAGTTAAACTATTTTTTAAAAATTACTTTTAGAGAATTTTTGATTTACAGATTGTTATTTTTTATCGCAGTATGAATCCCTTTCTGTACCTGTGAAATGGACATAGTTATAGTACCTACTGCCTAGGTGTGTGGTAAGGATTAAAGGAAATAAAGCATGCATAACATTATCTCTATACATAGTATAGTCTCTGCCATTGCAGAGGTAAATTCAGAACTAGACTGAAAGATCTGCAATACTGAAGATCCTGAATATGAAAGATTCCCCCGAAGGGTAGAAAGACCATGAGCTCTGGAATCAACAGATATACACACAGATCAATACAATACCACTTAACAGCTGTGAGCCTTATCACACATTACCTAACCAGTTTCAATTCAGTTTTAAAACCTCTAAAATTAGGATAACAATACCACCTACCAGGGATAGTTAATGAGATATTGTGTAAAAACTAACACTAATTCTCTCTCTCTCTCTCTCTCTCTCTCTCTCTCTCTCTCTCTCTCTCTCTCTCTCTCTCTCTCTCTCTCTCTCTCTCTCTCCNCTCTCTCTCTCTCTCTCTCTCTCTCTCTCTCTCTCTCTCTCTCTCTCTCTCTCTCTCTCTCTCTCTCTCTCTCTCTCTCTCTCTCTCCTTTCTTTCCTCTAGGGACAAGCTCTGGGTTCCCTTGGAAAGAGATCTGAAGTCTAGGAGCTTGTCTGGCTCACCCAGTTTAACATTTTTGTCAGATACTTGGACAAAGGCATAAAATCATTTTCCCCAAATTTGCAGATGCTTCAAAGGTGGAAAGATAGCTAATACAATAGGTGATGGAATGGAGGCTTAAAATGACCTTGATAGGCTGGAATGTTGGACCTTCACCAAGTGCGAAGTCAGGCACCTATCAGTTAAATGAGAGCCATTACGTGCAAAGAGATCATTTATAGTCTCATTTGCTCTATTTCAGGTGGCAGATGGAAAGGATCTAAACTGGAGTGGTACTAATGGCCATTTGAGAGGAATCTTTTAGAAAAATCGCCAGAATGTGACAACGAACTGAGTGGGTGTGTGTGTAAAGAGAGCTAGAGATGACTGGGAAACTTCCTTTCTAGTTTCCTGGGGAAAAGGAGGTGCCAGTTATAGAAGGGAGGAAGATGGTGAAAGAACTGAATTACGGAGAGGAGGGAGGACTGGAGTCTGGTTTTGCGCTTGGGTTGTTGGCTGAGCCAACAAGAAGGGAAAGGCAGTAGCCCGTGGGAGAAACTGTATCTGGAAAGAGGCATTTGGGAGTCATCCACAGAGAGGTGATAGTTGAAGCAGTGGGTGGGAGGGGATGGGATGGCCTAGGAGTGGCCAGTGCTATTCAGAATCATTAGCATAGCTGCCTCTAACTTGAGATAAGCAGGATAAACAAACCCCTGCCTGAAGTAGAAAGTAATTCTACTGCCTTCCTTCAGCTATTTAACTCATTAAAGCAAAGTTCTACAAGATGAGAAATCTCATCCACTTGGAGAGTTAAAAAGTTACATTTTTTTTCCTTTAATTTACATATATTTGACATCAATTGTAATTCCCATGTATTCCCCATCACCATAACACCAGTGCACCATCACCTCAGTCCCCTGTGCTCCCGTCTGCCCTCAACCCTCCCCCTCTTCCCTCCCCACCAAGTGTCCCCAATTTGTCCTTGTCTTTTCATTTTTGGTTTTTGTGTCCTTATTGTTATTATTATTGCTGTTGTTGTTCTTATTCCTTTCCTAGATCCTTATTTGGTTCCCTTATATTCCTCCTAGGGAAGGAACCATAGAACTGGAGGGGATTATGCTCAGCGAAATAAGTCAGAAGGCAAAAGAAAAAGTTGTATTTTTAATCAATTTTTAATTACAGCTAATACATGAATACATTCTTGATTATAAAGAATGTAAACACTACTGACAGAGTAAAAGACCTCATTACTTCCTGTTCAATTTTCTTTTCTTTTCAAAATTAATCATTGTTAATAGTTGGTGGGATTTTTACAAACCTTTTCATTGTATTTATATAGTTATACACACATGCAAAGGTAAATATTTTTGTTTTTTGTGTGTGGTTTGTTTTATATAAATGAGTTCATACTTGTTCTTTGTACTTTTTTTTTAATGTAACAATATGCTCTAGGGATATCTCCAGTTCAGTTTTTCTAGATGTGCTTTCCTGGGTATGAAAGCACATTCCCTAACCAATGGAATTTATCTATTTTAAAATTATCTTTTCATCTTGTAGGTATTTACAGATTGCAATGTGTAGGAGACTCCAGCAGAAACTGGGATATGTTGATTAGTAGTAAACCAGAAGAAGAAGCAGATCAGAAAGAAGACAGGCAGAAAATGCGACCTCTTAAAGTTCATATGCTGTAGAGGCTTAGGGGAGAGAGGCTTTATTCATGGCAGAGATGTAGATATAGACGGGGCATTGAGCTATTGGTCCAGGTTTTACAGAATGGAAATGGGTAGCTGAGATGCACTGTGCTGCCCCTTAGTCCCTTAGTCCCTTCGTCTCCTAGGGGTCAACTGCTGATATGACCTTGACCTTATGGTAGGGAATTTCTGTGTCAGACTCAGTCACTTGCTGTGTTTGACCTTGCCAGGACACTCTCAGCACTATTAAGTGAGTGGAGCTGGAAGTCATAGGAAGAAGGGTACAATGTGAGTGTGTATATGCTAGGAGGATGGGGACTTTCCCTTTGTCCTTAGGTTCAAGCCAAAATTGGAGTGATTGACTTGGGGAGGAGAGGGTGAGTTTAAGAACATCTAGCTTTTTATAAGTATCAACATGAAGTACAATATTTGAAATTCTTATTTGGGAGCCACTGAAAGTATATCCTCCTGTGAGTAACTTTTTCTCTTGAGTGCGTGGGATGGAGGGAGCTCCAGCATAAGGACAATGGGAAAGGGGAAGAAGGGAGAACCTTCTGTACGTGCTTTAGCTAAACCCAGTCATCATCCTCCTCTTTCCCTTCCCATCTCTGCATTTTTTTGCTCTTGATGCTCTGAATCATATCATGTCTTATGAGCACATTGGGGGCATAAATATTTCATGCAGAACACCAGGGACCTAATTTTCCTTCTCTTTTGCTGCCTTCACTCAGGGTTCAGGAGGTCCCACTTTGGGTAAAATGTGGGGAAACATGCTGGTTCATTCTCCACTTCCTTCTATTCAGCATCGACTCAGCTGCTGTGTTATTCTGCCAGCTGTTAGGAAGTTCTCCAGGCAAGACTGCCCAGTGCATGGCCTCACAGGCAATCTCAAATCGAGGAAACACAGTCCTCAAGCTATGTGACAAGTATGACTTGGAAATTTCTCTGATCTGTGAGGCCAGTTTCCCAAGCCTAGCTCCTCCAACTCAAGACCTCCCTGCTTAAACCTCAGTGAAATCTAGTTCATCTTTTTCCTCTCACCTGTTTCTACTTCCAGCCAAGCTAGACTGGCCCCTAGAGCTACTGGACCAGCAAGTGTGTTCATCTGCACACGGCCTTCATGGGGGTGAGAGTGACTCTGACCTGCTGCCTTTGGGAGGGAGGACACTTCCAGATACACCATCCAACCCTCCTTCTCTTTCTGCTCCCCCTCCAGCCAGTGTCCCCATCTCACTGGTACTCAGGCAATGAATTCCCAATGATTTCTTTACTTAGAGCTCCCGAAACACAAAGTGAGGTCTTTCCATTCTTTGCCTTATCTTGGACTGCTCACTCTTCTCCAGCTTGCACTTTAAATTCAGTTTAGGGACCAGTCACTCTAGAAAACCTTTCCTGCCTCCCCCAGGCTGGGTTTGAGTTTTCAATTTAGTATTTGTTTGCATGCCCTGCTGCACTCTGATGGTGTCAGTTACCAATCTCTCCCTGAGGCTGAGCCCAGACCTGGAATATACCAGCCACTCAGTTCCTGCTTGTTGAAACCAATGGCCCCAGCCCCAGGACAGGGAGCAGCCTTGTGGTTCTTCTAGGTTTGCCCTACTGGGCAGATCCCTGACTTCCTAAGTAGCAGCTTGTTAGTTGAGCTCTGTTAGAGAACAGATCAACATAGGGTCCTCTCCTGGTAGTGAGGAATTGGGTTAGGTTATGTTTGGTCGGTCTGTAGGATGGAACATCATCATTTTTTTAATTCCAAACAAGCCTCTGCCTAGGAGGAGTGGAAAAGTGAGGAGGGAACATATCCTTGTGCCAAGGTCATAGGAGAGGTTCTCTGGCTCTGCCCCCCAACCTGCTCCCTCATGCAAGACAACCCCATCTCACACAGTCTTTTCTTTTACCAAGCATCCTTGGCGCCCCCAGATTCTTTTGATCTTTCCTGCAGATCATTTTGGGTCATAGAAGGAGCTGATTATACATAATGAAAAAATGAGGTTGTTTGTGAGGCTCTGGGAATATAGCAGTGAACAAAACCAGCACATTCCTAGTTCTGGGTTTCAGTCAGAACTAGTCAAGTAACTAGTGTACGAATAAATAATAAATGTAATTTCCAGTGGTGGTAAATGCTCAGAAGACAATCAGGCAGGGTAATATTACAGAAAGTGATGGTGGGAGGGAGGAGCGGCTCCTTTAGAGCAGGCAAAGTTCTTCTGTGGAGATGACATTTGAGCTGAAGTTGGAAAAGTGAGAAGGGACAGACCCGGTGACCCTGAGGAAAGTGGGGTGACTTCCTGAAGGCGTCAGGGTAGAACTCCAAAACCCTGAAGCAGACTCTGCTCAGCTCCTTGGGTGTCTCCTCTCTTTGCCACGTCCCTGGAAATCCATGAGTTATGTCAGGGACAAGCTGTGTCAGGCAGGGAATGAGGCAGACATAAGTAAACTCAACCATTTGTCAAGCATGGACCCTATTACTTCAACTCTGAGAGTACACAGCCAGCCCCAGACTGAAGAGGGACCAGCTGGGAGCCAGCATCTCATCACCTTGTGTCCCAGTTGTCCCTTTCCTCATGGATCCCACAGGATATGAGTCAGGATAACAACTGAGGTGTAATATTTTTCTTGAAAAATCTTCTCAGGGATGGATTTCCAGGAGTAGCGCTAAGAAGAATGGTTGAGTGATTAAGTAGTAATGCATATGGGATAAACTATGGGGAATAATAAAAAAAGCTTAGCACCTGTGCTGGATATTTAACTCCTTCCCACTTAGGAAAAAGAGCAGTTAGGGTTGTGTAAAGAATGTTCTAGATGGCTGATGCTACAGTTGTTTGGGAACGAGGCTCACAACCACTAGGAAGAAAAGCTTCTTGACTATAATGTGGCTCTGCAGAAAGGTGGATGGGTCTGGGAGCAGAGGACGGGTCACAGAGGTGGGGATGAATAGGCAAGTTCAGGGAACAGGGACTTGAACACCCTCACTGAGGCAGGTATCAACTTGGTGGATTAGAGAGGCTAGTTTGATCAGATCACTCTCAAGCCTGACTCCTGAGCCTAATCAAACACCATAAAGTATCACCTAAATCAAGCAAATATACCTTTGATAAATTTCAGTTAGACCCCCTAGTTTAACAGTCCAGTTATACTCAGTTCCCAGCACAGAATCCGGCACATAGTAGGTATTCAAAAAACATTTGTTGAGTAAGTGAGTAAATGAATCATATGCTTTAGTGTTCAGCCTTAGAAGAAAAACTGAGTGATCTTGAAGTTAATATACTGCAAGGATGGAGCCCTACTTACAAATACTTAAAACAGACGAGGTTAAGATATGATTTTAGGGGCGAGGCATATCATTTTCCATGATCTTATCCTTTTTAAAACATTAAGAATGTTAGGAAGGGGATTGCTGACATTTATATAGATTTAATTATACCCAAATTCTTTCTTTAGATAATGTACAAAACAATATTCTTAAAGGATAAAAATAAGTCAGCTATTTTTTTTATTCCTAGTACTTACAAAAATCACAACTGATAAACGAAGTAATGACGTAATGATACCAAAATTGAACTCTACTTACCATTCTGACCAAGTGTAAGTACTGCCTATGTTGTGTGACACAGCAGATTTATTTTGGAGTCTACACCATCCAGAGCCTGAAATTGGCCATATCATGGGTCATTCCCCACCTGCATCTCCCTCATCCTCCACCCGCTGTTGGAGGCTCAGGAATGGGCTAAGACTGGTAGGACAGGTCAGAGTAACTCAGCCTGCTTCAAATCGAAGACAGCAAACACTACCATCCTGAAAAATAGCAAAATTTCCCAGTATTGGCTTACAGAGTAAGTAAATTTAAACAACGGCAACAAACACACGCACACTAAACTTGTTTGCTTGTTACTTTTCAATCAGATAAAAAGTATGAATAATATTGTTTCTGATCTTTGAACCATGACTTCTCAGTGATAAATCAGAGGCACAGTGAAAATGAACTTTGAGTTTTAACGAGGTGCTCTATTTGCATTTTTGACTCTACCGAAAACAAGCCCTGAGAATGACATCAACTGTTTGAGTCAGCTGTTGGCTTGGGCTTCCACCCAGAACGTGATGTCATCGATGGGCATCCATGAGGAATAGGAGTAATTTTTTAAGCTTGTTGACTAGAGAAGCCTCTGAAGGCTTTTTTCCCTTTTTTATTATTAATTTATTTTCTTACATCGTTGTTAACTTTTGGACTGTATTTAATTTCTCCACCTGACTTTTATTGGTACTCGTGTTAAATATAATGTAAATATGCAAAAGAAAATGACTAGAAATGAATGTCTTAATATATTTGAGTATGTGAATTTAAAATGCTACCCATTGGCTAGGGCTTTTGGAGAGAAACTATGAAACTAGAGAGTTATGTAATCTGGAAAATGTTCCCTTCCATGTGATGATGAAATGTAAACTAGTCATTAGATGTGAGCAACCAGGTAAGAGGGTGTACAGGAAGCACAGCTGTGAAGAAAAGAGTTTGCAGGAGTTCAATCATATCTTATTTTGATTAAATCAGGATTGTTTTACCCAGCACTTGTAATGTGAGAATGTGTTAGGGTAGAAGCAGTTCTGTTATGTTTATCTCATCCAGAGTGAGTTCATTTTCATCACATGTATTTTTAATTCTTTGGAAAGACAATTACAGTAATTAAAAAATGACTTGTAGAATATCAGTTTGAAAAAAACTATTTAGCTGATGGGTATGTTTATTAGTCTATTAATTAATTAAAAATTGGCTGTAATAAGAACTATAGGTACCCCGTTTAAATAGTGCCAGTTAACTGCTGGGGAAATCTGTTGTATTTTTGATGCATGGGATGGGCATTGCAAGACTTTTTTTTTTTTTTTAAGAAATGTTACAATTTTATTTTTTAAATTTTTTAATTTTTCCTTTATTTATATATATTTGGCATTGTAATCCCCATCACCATACCACCAGTGCACCATCACCTCAGTCCCCTGTGCTCCCATCTGCCCTCAAATCTCCCCCTTCCCCCTCCCCGCCAAGTGTCCCCAGTTTCTCCTGTCTTTTCATTTTTGGTTTTGTTGTGTCTTTATTGTTATTATTATTGTTGTTGTTGTTCTTATTCCTTTCCTAGATCCTTATTTGGTTCCCTTATATTCCTCCAAGGGGAAGAACCATCTGGTATTTTTCTTTTGCCTTCTGACTTATTTTGCTGAGCATAATGCCTTCCAGCTCCATCCGTGTTCCTATGAATGCATTTAGTTTTTCATTTTTGATTGTTGAGTAGTATTCCATCGTGTATATGTACCACAGCTTCCTGATCCACTCATCTGTTTATGGGCATTTAGGTTGTTTCCAGGTCTTACCTATTGTAAAGAGTGCTACCCATAGAGGTGCAGGTATTCTTTTGAATCAGTGTGTTTGTGTCTTTTGGGTATATTCCTAGGAATGGGATTGCTGGATCCTATGGAAGTTCCATTCTTAGTAGATTTAGGAACCACCATACTGCTTTCCATAATGGTTGGACCAGCTTGCATTCCCACCAGCAGTGTAAGAGAATTCCTTTTTTTCCACATCCTCGCCAACATTTATTGTTGCTACTTTTTTTGATATGTGCCATTCTCACTGGGGTGAGGTGGTATCTCATAGTGGTTTTGATTTGCATTTTTCTGATGAAAAGAGAAGTTGAGCATTTTTTCATATGCCCGTTGGCCATTTGCATGTCCTCTTTGGAGAATTGCCTTTTTAGCTCTTTTGCCCAT
Organism: Galemys pyrenaicus; assembly: GCA_019455555.1. Taxonomy (NCBI): domain Eukaryota; kingdom Metazoa; phylum Chordata; class Mammalia; order Eulipotyphla; family Talpidae; genus Galemys; species Galemys pyrenaicus. The sequence goes on along the minus strand of JAGFMF010011406.1, from coordinate 6,822,899 downwards.
TTTTTGACTGGACTGTTCACTTTGTTTTTGTTTAGTCTGGTTAGTTCTTTGTGGATCTGTGTGATAAGTCCCTTGTCAGTAATGTTGTGTGCAAAGATTTTCTCCTAGTTGGTGGGTTGTGGCTTTGTTTTGGTTAGCGTGTCCTTTGCTGTACAGAAGCTTTTAAGTTTGATGTAGTCCCAGCTGTTTACCTTTTCCTTCACTATCTTTGCTTTAGGCATTGTATCTCTAAAGATGTTATTGATGTGTATGTCATGTAGGGTTTTGCCTACTTTTGCTTCAATATATTTTATGGTTTCAGGTCTTATGTCTAAGCCCTTAATCCGTTTTGAGTTGATTTTTGTGCATGGTGAAAGGCAGTATTCTAGTTTCATTCTTTTGCATGTAGCAGTCCAGTTTGCCCAGCACCACTTATTGAACAAGCTGTCTTTATTCCATTGCATATTCTTTGCTCCTTTGTCAAAGATTAGTTGTTCATAAGCTTGTGGGTTTGTTTCTGAGCTTTCTAATCTATTCCATTGGTCTATGTGTCTGTTTTTGTTCCAGTACCATGCAGTTTTTATGATTGTGGCTTTGTAGTAAAGTTTGAAGTCTGGAATTGTGATTCCTCTACTTCCCTTTTTGTCAGTTAGGAGAGCTTTGGCTATTCGAGGTTTTTTGTGTCTCCATATGAATTTCATCAATTTGTTTTCTATTTCTTTGAAGAATGACATTGAAATTTTTATTGGGATAGCATTGAATCTGTAGATTGCTTTTGGTAGGATGGCCATTTTGATGTCGTTAATTCTTCCAATCCATGAGCAAGGGATGTTTTTCCATTTCTTTGTATCTTCTTCTATTTCTTTTAGCAATGTTTTGTAATTTTCTTTGTAATGGTCCTTCACCTGTTTTGTTAGATTTATTCCCAAGTATTTAATTTTTTTCGTTTCAATTATAAAAGGGATGGTTTTTTTAATTTCTTCTTCAGCTTGGTTGTTTGTATAAAGGAAGGTTACTGATTTTTGTATGTTGATTTTGTATCCTGATACTTTGCCAAACCGGCCGATTTACTTGATTAGATTTTCTGTAGAGCTTTTGGGGTTCTCTATGTATATTATCATGTCATCTGCAAACAGTGATAATTTTACTTCTTCTTTCCCTATTTGGATACCTTGTGTACCTTTTTCTTGTCTTATTGCTCTGGCCAGGACTTCCAGTATTATGTTGAAGAGCAGTGGTGAAAGAGGGCATCCTTGTCTAGTTCCAGATCTTAGGGAAAAGGTTTTTAGCTTTTCGCCATTGAGAATGATATTGACTATGGGCTTGTCATATATGGCCTTTATTATGTTAAGATATGGTCCTTCTATCCCAAGAATTCCAAGGGTCTTTATCATAAATGGATGCTGAATTTGTCAAAAGCTTTCTCAGCATCTATTGATATAATCATGTGGGTTTTTTCTTCTTTTTGTTGATGTGGTGCATTACATTTATTGATTTTCGAATATTGAACCATCCTTGTGTTCTTGGGGTAAACCCTACTTGGTCATGGTGGATTATCTTGTTGATCATTGCAAAGACTTTCAGGGAAGCATCTTTGGGACCTTTGCTTTTCCCTTCCCCATTAGTTGCAAGGCTTCCAAACTGTGCTGCCTTATCCTAGCATGATAACTTTCCAACCGTCCAAGATAGTTCTACTATAGTTACTGAGATTATGCATAGAGAGGGCAGAACAGCCTCCTTGCACCAGCTAGGAGTTTCCGTACCATCTATGAGACAACAAAGACTTGTCTTTCTTCCATTTTCTGGAAGATTTTGCTGATGGCTTGAGTTTATGTTGATCTCGGCCATCTCTATCATTATTTTTTTTTTTTTAGATTGCTGCACAGTCAGTGCACACATTGAATAATTCCTCCACTTTCTTGCTGCCTGGGCTATATACATTTCAGTATTTTGTATTAGCACATATCTTGTGTTTTTTCTTTATGGCTCTGTAATAGCTAATGATTCCCATGTAGGTAGGGATTATGCTTTTCTCTTCTTGTGAAGTTGTGTAGTACCTTAAACATGTTCTCTCCCTCTAAAACTGAGAACAGAGCAAGGATGTGTGCTCTTCATACTTATGTTAGCATCATAATTGGATATCTGTCCCACTGCAGTGAAAGAAAGAAGTGAAACTTTATTTGAGGATGACATGAATTCCTGTGTAGAAAGTTCTAGGTCACCTACAAAATATCTGCTAGAAGTAATAATTAGATTTTGCAAGGATGTAAGTTATAATGTCTACACACAATAATCAATTTTACTTCTACATATTAATAGAAAACAACTGAAAAATGAGGTGTAAAATAATTCCATTTATAACAGCAGCACTGACATAGGAACAAATTTAACAAAAGATATGTAAGGCTTCTATGCAGATAAACAAAAAACGTTACTGGGATAAAGATATGTGTGTTAATGATCCACAATGTCTTTATCCATTGGCCAAAGAGCACTTAGGTTGGTCTGTGACTTGAAAACTATACACATAAGTATAAACAAAAAGAGTGCTCAGAATAAATACAGACTTAGATGCCTAAAACAAAAAGAGGACGAAATATGTGGGTTTTCCAGGTTGATGAACAGATTTGGGGATGTGGTGCTTTTGGAGAGCAGGAAATGCCTTGTTTTGTCCCCATACTTTGCTCTGTGTGTCTGTTCTCTATGGCTACTGCTCAGGTGTGTCCATTTTTAATAAACTGGTAATCTAAGTCTCAGCCATCACTTTCAAAACAGAAAATTCATTGTGGATGTCAACAAATTTGACAGCAAATGTCAAACTCTTCTCTGGCCTTTCCTGCTCAGTTTAGAAAAGGACCCACATTTATACAACAGTGCCCTTTGAGAACTTTTTTTTTTTAAACTTTGTTTCCTTATGAGTTATGGAATTTCATCATGATAGAGAAAGGAGATGGAAAGGAAGTAGAGCAGCAGACATTGAGTGCCCTAGAAAGACTAGAGACTGACTCAGCATGAAGGGTTTGGACGTGTGTGTGCATACACTTAAAACGTGTGCATATAGTAGGAAAAAAGGGAGGAAAGGCTTGTGTAGACACAATGTTATTTTTAATTTCTTTGCATGGTGGTCTGTAGGGGAGAGAATGCAGAAATAAATAACTCACTTTGTCATATACACAATAATCAGAGACAATAAAACTTTGTAAGTTTAAAGATGCTAACAAGACTTTTAAATTCTGTTACCAACTTTGATAGCTATCCTAGTGTTTCTTTTCCATGATAGTGAAATTACTGAGTGATTTTTACTTTATATGTTTAGATGAAATGTTCTCCTAAGAATTTAAGATGAATTTATGATTATGCATTTTGTTTTCCTTCTTCTTAATCATTCTTTACATTGTTCCTTCTACCAGTGTCTCTTTTGCCCTCTATGGATACAAGTCTGCTACATTTCTACAAAGTTCCAACTCATACCCCCTCCACTGGAGCTTTACTGATCTGGTCAGTGGCTTCTTTGTCACCTTCTGAACTCTAGAATTTAGCACTATATAGTAAGTTAGTGATAGTTATCTGATAAATTAGTTTTGTTATTAGTCCCTTCCTTCTTAAAGCATCTACAATCAGAAAAGATTGTATGTCTGTAATTAATGTGTTTCTAAGTTAACTATCCCTTATGACACAAAAGATTCCAAGATGACACTTGGTTTGGGATAAAACCATAAAATTGGAAATTAATGCATATAACTTTTCCTCCAATCAAGAGTTTTCTGTAGACCTTCCTTGTAATATCACATCTCTATTTTCTTAAATATGCTATTTGAATACTCTGAATCCATAAAATGGGGATGGTATTAATATGTATTCACCTTTATTAGTTAAGAAAGATTTGGATTCAAGTGACAGGCAAGGACCTAAAATAGTGGTCACTTAAACAAGATGGAATTTTGTCCTCTCCCAAATCTAGAAAACAGGTACCCCAGGCTTCTGTCTTGTTTCTTTACTGTGCAAGGTATCCATCCTCATGGTCTAGTATGGCTGCTGCAGCCATTAGTCCTTCCCTCCAGCCTGCAGAAAGAAGAAAGAAAAGAATGCTACACTCTCTCTCTTTAATGATGTATTTTAGAAGTTGCTAACGACTATGGCTAATATCGTGATAGCAGTAACTTGACCACGTCTAGTTGTAAAAGAGGGTGATAAAGGAGTAGCCATGTACTTAGCTAAAATTCAGAGGTTCTATTGAGCAAAATGAGAAAAATTTGGGGAGACAATTAGCAATCTCTGCCATGCTACAGATACTGTTATTATAAAGGTTAAATGCGATAATAAATACACTCGGCTTAGAACATGCCTGTTACATGATACATGTTCAGTATGTATAGCAGTTGTTGGTCTTTTTTTTAAAAAAATTAATCATTATAGGCAGTCCTCCATTTATCCTATTACTGGTTCAATACATATTGAACACCTGCTGTGCTGGATACTGTGCCTCTGTTTAAATCCATCTACCAACAACAGAAGTGGACTTCCATCCAAGATAGCTTGTCCTTTATTGAACATCTCTAAAAGTTAGAAAATTCTCTATTAAACTAAGGCAAAGCATGCTGCTCACCGTTACTCATTTGTCTTGGCTCTGGTCCTACCTTTTGAAGCAATATGAATGTCTATTTCTTCATCTTAGTTCTTCAAATATATGAAGATTGTTATTAAGCCTTCCACTTAGTTTTCTTGCTCTAAACAGCTATTTTATTTATCTAACACATGGTTTGGCACACTTTTTGTAAAGGGCCAGATGGTAACTATATTTGACCCTACAAACCACATGGTCTCTGTTACAACTTATCAATTCTGTCATTGTAATGCAAAAGCAGCCATAGACATTCCGTAAAAGAGTGGCAGTGTTCCAATAAAATTTTATTTACAAAAACAACAGGCCAGCTTTGGCTGTAGTTTTCCAGATTCTCATTTAGTCCTTGGAAATTTATCAACAAGGATGTTTGTGACTGCTATTACCCTATCCAACTGAAAATTTACTTTTATCACTCCTGAGTCTTATACCTTTTATTTCTTTTTCTTATCTTACTACTTTGGCTAGGATTTCTACCACTGGCTGCATTTCCAAAGTTCTGCTTTCCGGCCAGTCATTCACACTGACAGATTATCCATTGCAAGTCATCTTTAGCTTGGAAATGTAGCCAAGACCAGTCTCTCCTTCTTCTACCATATTCTTAGTCCATACATCCTTTGACCCCTCCCAGACTAGCCCTTCTCCAATCTTCCTGACAAATATATCCACATTAAGAAATGTAGAGTCCCTTTTTCCATCCCTTTCTTCCTTAAACCTATTAGACTATATCCTTCATTTGATGTTTCAGACTTCCTTCTATCAATAGGCTAGTGTTAACTATAACCTTAATCTAACCCAAACTAGAGCTGCCCAAGAGGAGGTAGGTAGAAAATTAGCATTATATTGATGGGTCTTGTGTTGCTGGCATAAAATATGTATGCTTCATTACAATATTATGGATGCAGAAAGTGTAACTCAGATTGGTAATTTAACCAACTCATGGTTGTGCAACTGAGTTTCAAGATGCTGATTCCAGTTATAGAGTTACAGTTCACAGTATAGTGGATCTTGTGAGCAGACTCTGTACCTCTGCCAAAAGTATATGCAACAGCTTATCATGGGTACAACAGAGCTGCTAAACTTTGAATATCCTCTTACATCAAGATGTTCACATGTTTGCCCTGAACTTTTGGTATTCAAAGCATTTCCTTCATACCCTTGTGGATTAGGTGATTTTATTTGTTTTACAGGAGAGGACATCAGATCCAAATTTGATCTGATTAAAATATTTAAAAATGAAAATATTTGCCTGAAGTGCCAGGTCCCTGTATGTTTCTCTCTCTAGAGTCTACATTTACTTTTCTCTTAAAAAATCAACTCTCCCCCTTTTGACCATCTAACTTTTATCTTTCAAAACTCAGCTTGATCATCATCTTCTCCAGGAAACCCTCCCAGAAATCACAGTCAAGATACAGACTGAGGGTGCAGTTATCAGAAGCATTGATGTGGCTGGAGGGCCCACTTCCAAGATGACTTACTCATGTGCAGGTGACTGGAGGCCTCAGTTGTTGCCACAAGAAACTCTCCTTACGACAAGGCAATTTATTCTCCCCAGAGTAAGCAAGAGAGAAAGGGCTAGGGGGAAACCCTAATGACTTGTATGACCTGTTCTCATAAGTCACACAAGGTTATTTCCACCACACTGTATATATTGAAAGGAAGGCACTAGGGACAGCCCATATTAAGGGGAGGGGAAGTAAGCGCCACCTTTCAAAGGGAGCAGTATCAGAGAATGAGTGAACATATTTAAGTACCACCACACTATCTTAGAGGGCTGGGTGGGTGAAGCTTATATTATAATTGCCTAGTGCTTAGGATAGAACTTAAGCAGCACCTCACTAGAATTATCTTCCTCTTGGGTGAGAAAGGACATATTTCCTGTCAATCTGAAGGCTTTGGCTTAAAAAGTATCAGTTAAAAATAAAGCAAGTATGTTAAAACCAAGTTAGTGCCATAGCACTTAAAGTTATGTGACATGAAAAGTTGTTCCTATCTTGAATTTTGAAAAGCAGGTATAAAAGAGAATGAACAATATGCTCTGGCCTTTGTGTAATTTTATTATCTACCTGTCTGTCTTGTCTCTATGTACATGGATGGATAGGGAGAATTCTGGAAGGAGTTTCTTCAAAATAGTAATAGCAATTATCTCTGGGATTTGCATTGTTAAAAATAATTTTCCCTTTGTGTTTTTCTACATTGTTTGAATTTACACTGAGAATATATCTACAAAAATAGCAGAGGCACTTTTCAAAGGAAATAAAAAGAAAAACATGGAAAGGACTAGGATTTGAGCCAGGACTTTGCTGCTCTATGGGGTCTGGCTTGTTCCCTGACTGATAGGCTGTCCTCTGACCCTTGAGGTAGTTGTAAAGATCTGCATGTCCTGGGAGTAGGTAAGAGTTTGTGATTAGGTCTGTGGAGACATATATGCCAGGGACAGAGGACTGCTTGATAACTCTTGGAGAAAAGAGGAAATGAGGGAGCAAGGGGAGGAGGGAATCCTGTGTGGCAAAGGGAAAAAGATGGGTGTTGACAACAGCATGAATGTTCACCAGTTGCGTTAGGGCGGATAGCTTTACTGATGCAAGAATGGTGGCTTTAATTTTCTGGTAACCTCTGGTACCATGGTGCCTTATGTAGCCTTTATAATTGCATCTGAAAACTGAATTTGGTTCAGTTCTCCCTCTCTTTTCATAGGCATTGCAAGCAGGTCCTGCTGTCTAACTCAATATGTAGTTAAACATAAAGCAGAGTTCAATAGTTTGGAGACTAAAGATAAGCTAAATTATTTTTGTAATAATGCCTTTAAATTAAAAAATTTTATGTCTTCTGACATTCAATTGAATAATTTCTTATTCAAATGAATCAGTGGGACTTAAATATAAATATATTTGGGAAAGTTTAAAACAGTGCTTAAAGATGTTTTTTAAATCTACCATTAGTCCCCATTTATCACATCTATTCTTCATTCACCTTTCACTTTCTCTCCTTTTTTTTTTTAGATTTATTTATTTATGCACACAAGAGCTGGGGTACAGGCCAGAGTCGTTGGAGGTGAGAGGATCCACTAGCGACAGTGGGGAACAGGACAGGCAGACGGACTGAAGCACACTGCTGAGGGGAGCAGCTGTGCCACCAGGGAGACCTCATTATTTTTTTTCTCCTTTTTCATTAGTTCAAAACTTTTATGGCTCTAATCTCTTGACTTATTTCCTGTATCTTTTAAATGGTTGCTTTGAGGCTGTAGGATGCATCTTTAATTTAAGACAGTCTACCTTAAATTTATATTGTGCCAATCCATGTGGAAAATGATGTTATATGTCCATTTCCCCCTCTCTTAACTGTTGTCCTGTTATTGACGTCCATCTTTCCTCTGTCCTTGTTAGAAACCCCATAATATATAGTTATTATTTTTGCTTGAGGTGGTTAATTATCTTGTTAAATGAAAGGAAATAATAACTATTTACCTATATATTTTTTTCTGGAATCTTTTTTTTTTAATCTCCAAGAAGAATGAAATTTATTTGGGATCTGAGTATAGATTTTAAGTTTTTTTTTACTTTTTAATTTTATGTATATTTGATATCATTCTTGCTTTTTGTGCTATGCATGCTTTCTCCTGTCAGGTGTAGTCCCCATAAAATTCCCATACCAATTCAATGTGCACCATCACCATAGACCCTGGTGCTCTTCCCTCCCTTATTTTGACCCTTCTCCCTCCCCTGCAGAGTGTCTCTGATTAATAGTTGCCTGCTAATTTTGTTTTTTAGTTTATTATAATTATTTTTTCCTGACCCCTTATTTGGTTCCCCTATATTTCTACTGTAAGTGAAAACATCTGGTATTTTTCTTTTAATTTCTGGCTTATTTCACACTGCATAATCCCTTCCAGCTCCACCCATTTTGTTGCAAATAGCGTGAGTTTTTCTTTTTTGATTGCTGAGTAAATATTTATTTTTCTGGACTCTTTATTGTTTTGTGTAGCTCCAGATTTCTGATATCATTTTTTTTCTGCCTAAAGGAGATTTCCATTTCCATTTATTATACACAAGTTTGTTAATGATGACTTATTTTAGCTTTTCTATGTCTAAAAGGTCTTTATTTCATTTTGTTTTGTTTTTCTGAAAGATATTTATGCTATGTATACAATTGGCACTATTTTTTCTTTTGCTCCTTTAAAGATTTACACTGTCTTCTGACTTGCATTGCTTCTCATGGAAAGTCTGTTATCTTTACCTTTGCTCTTCTCTACTTCGTGTGTCTTCTTTTTCTAGTTTCCTTTATTTCAGCTTTTTTCTCTTTAAATCATGCAGACCTTTGAGTTCTACTTGGCATTCCCTTTCCCTCTTGTAGCCTAGAAACTCTCAATGTTTTAAGTTAAGGTATTTATGGTGCTCATCTCATTTGGGATTTTGGTTGTTGTTGGGTTTTTTGGTTTTCCTTTTGCTTTTTTCAAAGATCACTTTCAGTGTTGTCTTTTGTTCAATGTCTGAAAACTGTTACTTCATTTTTTTTTGGTTGTTTCAGGCAGGAGGATAAATCTGGTCCCTGTTACTCCATTTTGACTGAAAGCGCAAGTTCGGAAATATTCAATCAGAAAAATAGTAAAACATTAAAATTAACTTCTAATTGCAAAATTCCTTTCTTAAAATTTGTTTGTATTTTTCCTGAGTTCAGATTTATGAGCTTATTTTTAAAAATTAGTTAGTGCCAAAGTCATTGACACTGTTCCTTTTTCTTACAGGAAATGTTCAAATGGGATTTTTTTAATCATTACAAGTCAGTGATGGATCAGAAGTTGCAGAATGCAGTCAGTGAAAGTGCTCAAAAGTGTTGCTTCAAATATCAGAGGAGATAAAATGATCTACCAACTTAAAACTTTGATGTAGAAACACACACTGCAGAGATTAGGAAGTTATAACTGGAAAAATATATTTGGCTCTTAATGTATCTAAATTAAAGGAATCACCACTTTATTTCTCAAGCTGAGATTATCTTAATAGTCAGTTGTTTGAAAAGTATGGATATGATTACCAGAGAGGAGTAGCAGAACAATAGCTAAAACCTGTGTGTTAGTCAAGATGACTTCGGAAGAAATGGCAGCTTCTGTTCTGAAACCAGCAACTCAGAGGAAAGTGATCCCTTCCCAGCCAGCTATGGATGAGAGTAGCGGAAACATCTCGGACATCAGCGTTTCAAATATGCATATGGTCAGGCAGACATCTCTTACCATCTCACAACTGAACAAGCTTAGAGAAGAATCTTCTGAGAACAACTTGCCTGAGAGTCTCTCAATAACAAGGGAGAAAATAATGAGTGATGAGAACAGTAATGAAAAGTGCTGGGAGGAAAGCATGCCAGATTCTGTGACAAACCTTAATATTAACTGCAACAACATACTGAAAAACCATCAGTGTGGCCTTCCTCAGAGCCAGTTTTATGAAACATGTGATTCTGTCGCAGAGGAAGCACTGTGTTTGGAAACTGAAATCCCTTCTTCCCCGGAGAGAAAGGTGTTCCCTGGATTTCAACTAGAAGTAGATGGACCTCCCATGGACATCAGTCCTTTAGGAAATCAATCAGAGGTCAAAGAACCCAGCACGGCACTCCCTAACAGCAGCGTGACGGTATTTCACTTTCATTGTGAAGTTGACAGAAGAATGTCAGACCCTTTCTGTACCCTTTCTGTACCAGATAACTTGATTTTGGATGACTGTGGAAACTGTGTACCACTGCCTGGTGTTGAGAGGGAGCAAAAGAAAAAGTACATGGCATATACTTGTGAACTGATGGAACTGGCAAAGAACTGTGACAATAAGAATGGGAAGCTGCGGTGCGATCATTGTGACACCTTGAATGACAAATTCTTGTGCTTTGAAGGTTCTTGCCAGAAGGCCAACGAGGTATTTTCAAGTTCAAGCAAGAGCTTTTGCAGAGAGGAGCTGGCTGACAGTCAGCCTGCAGAGACCTTTTCGAGCCATTTTGAGGACTTCCCTGATACCTGCGAAGATGCAGAAGACTTTTTTAAAAGCAAAAAGGAGCGGTCCACTTTGTTGGTGAGGAGATTTTGTAAAAACGACAGGGAAGTTAAAAAATCGGTGTACACCGGGACGAGGGCAATTGTGAGAACCCTGCCTTCTGGTCACATTGGACTGGGAGCTTGGAGTTACATTGATGAGAAAAGAAGTGGTCTCTTGTCGCTTCGCAGGAGAGCAGTGGAACATCTGTCAGCAGTCATCAGACACGCTGGGAGGCAATATCGGCCAGAAGCCCAATGGTATCTGGTAAGGCTTAATGGTTCTTTTATTCCTTTCTTTAAACTTGCTCTTTAAAAATTCAAATTCCCATTGTTCTAATTCATGGGAAAATTTGAGTTCTGTCAAATTATGATTCTTAGGGGAATCATTTGTCATTCCTGGAAGCTAATACACACTCTAGTTGAATGTTGTCAAGATTGAGGGAACTCTGCAGTGATACAAGTAAGTAACAAAATACACCCGCATGTGCCATCAGGAGTGGAGAAATCAGGAAGATTCCCTGGTTACTGTACATGAGATTACAGAACAGAGACTCTGATAGTGGGAAAACGAGTTCATGGACGATGACCTTGTTCCATCTTTTGGAGCTACACACTCTTCTACCATGTAGCTCATGTCGGGTGGCCTGGGCTGAAAGAGCGTAAAATCTAGTTTCCTCCACTTTCCAACCAATGCTCTCAGTTGTTTTGTTTTTCCTCTCAACTTGTGTGTGTGTGGCCGTGGACCTCTTTGGCAATGTAGTAAAGTTATAAACTCAGAATAATGCTTTTAATGCCTCAAAGGAGGCATTATAGAGGGTGCATATTATGTAGATAGACACTTATCAAGATGTTTTTAAATTGTGATATATGAAGGTTCATTAACATACTGGACAGTTATGTGATAACTTATTTTCAAAGTAATGATGACTGTAAGTGGTTTGCCTAGAACTTTCCCAGTTAAAGGCCTGAAAATTTGAGTTCCGGAAACCACTCAGTCCTGTACAAGTCAGGGCAGTTCATCACCCTAAATGTAAATACTGGTTTAGCGTGTCTGCCCTGACTGAAGTAAATGGGAACATCTGTGATTTCTCCTGGCGACATAATCACAGTTACTGCCAGTGCTACTGAGGTTTGGTGCCTACATTCATAACTGAAGCAAATGCTAAATTTCTTTTTGAGATTAATAAAATATTTTTATCCAAATTTCTGGACTTTCTGAATTCCACCAAGTTCCCCTTTTTAAGTTAAGAATCCTGTTTCAAAATGCACATGAACAGACTGCCTGCTCTTGTACCTGATCCTTACTTTTGGAGCAGTACAAGTGTCTTCTCAGTTGTTTTTTCCCCTGGCTAATCAGCCCTGCCTCTTTCAACTAATCTTCACGGGGAACTGTTTCTAAAACTGTCACATTCCAGTTTTTCACATTCCTTAAAACCTGGCCCTATATGCCCAGTCTAGGAAAACACTTCTTTTACTGAAAGATCTAGTATATTTTTATTTCATCATCATCAATCATGGTGGCCACAAGGCATGGAGCTCTTTATCTGTGCCAAGTATCAGGTCAAGCAATTTGCATACCTGATTTCATGCAATATCTCAACTACCTTCTGATATTGGTATCACTGCCAGTCCCACGTATTGCTAAGAAAATCAAGTCTCAGGAAGTCATAGACCTTGTCCAAGAGCACTGAGCTAGTAGGTAGTATAACTAGGCTTGTAATTTAGGCAGCTGACACTCTTAAGTAGTTTCTCAAAATCCAGAAAGAAATACGATTTAGAATAAAATCTTAAAAGAATAGAGAACTCTATTCACTGCAGCAGCTGCTGATTGAGTAACCCAGTCTGCTATGGTATCTCAGACTTGACCTGTTAGATATGGTGATTCTAACCCTGGTTATGTTGTTAGAATCGCATTTTCCAGACCCACCCCAGATCCTCTGAATTAGAATTGCTATGGTAGGCACTGCTGTGTATTTTTTTCAACATTCTATTGGTTCTACTGGTGATTCCCTTCATTCTGTACATTCTGTACATTTAAAAGCCTCTGATCAGGAACTTAAACTTGTTGAACTTTTTGCTTCTTGATCAGGTGATTTCAGGGATATTTACTTTGCCCTAAAGAACTTGATACTAATTGGACTCTCAGGGGTGTCAGAGTTGACCTGGGGGTCTGCCTGAAAAATGACAGCCTGCTTCTCTCTGTATGTTCAACTGCTTCCCCAGAAAGTGGCAGCAGATTTCACCTGATTCCTCATAAAACCTGAGTCCCAGGTATGTTGGTTCAGTGCACACATGCTTCGCAGCTCTCTGACTGACTTTGTCCACGCAGGGAGAGAGCAGCTTATCTTGGCTGTGTGTCCTGCCTGCACAGTAATGATGCCCTCCCCACCATGAACTGCTGCTGAGAGCAACACATTGTCCCACTCAAAGGCAGCTAAATTAAATATAACAAAACTAAGGGAAATTGGTTGCTTGAGAACCATTATCATAGTTCCCTGCACAGATGCAAGCATGAGCATGTGAAGCTGGTATAAATTTCAGAATAATTTTTGGCATGCCAATACTCATTGCTCCAGTTTCTGGAGCCCAGCTGCTGCTTCTGAGAATGTTCCTGGGTCCCAAGCCCAAGCCAGCCCCTTTCTGTCAGTTGCTGGAAAGGTTAATTTCCAATGAAAAAAACCAAAGAGATGATTCAAATCATCTCCCTCTGAAGGCTGGGAGAGGTTGCCACACCTCTTTCAAAATGAACTCCAGGAATATCTCTCCCAGGGCGCTCTGAACATTTTTATTAATCCTTAAAACGGAGCAGGGGGCTGGGCTGACTGTACTGTTCTTTCTGAAAAAAAGATTCCTGAAAGGGAGAGTCCTTTCTGAATGTTCAAATGCACCAGAGCAGGAACGAACCAGTATTTTCTGAAGTATGCCCTGCTTTCTGCTGCTCCTTACTTAGTGTGGATCTGGTGACCTTCTCAAATTCAGAGTCTCTTGAGTCCTTCCCAAAAGTTACAAGATGAGTTATAGTCACTTCCCCCAGCTCCTATAAATTGCATCTTTCATCTTAAAAATTGTAGACCCGAAGACTAAGCTCCTGATCTTATTTTCTGATATTTCATGTGCGTCCATCCAGGTTTCCTAGTCAGAGTGTAAACTTAATAAGGGCCAGAAGGAGCCCTGTCTTTTTGTCCATAATGCAGGCAAAATGTAAATACAAATATCTAAAGGACAGGATCATGTCTTTTTTTGAGGCACTGTCTCAGCGAGTCAACTGGCCTAAAGTAAAGTGCTATTTTGACTCCACCAGTGATGGACCATGTGACTTTGTGTAAATTCTGTAATGTTTTTGTCCTTAATCATCTTCTATGTAAACAGAGAATGGAGGTCTGATGGGGAGATTCATGAAGAAACGCCAAAAAGTTGTGCTCAGTTCCTAGTGAGGAGTGAGGCCATGCTCACTCTGGCCATTTATTACATGCTTTATTGCGAACTTGTTTCCACCTACCTCTCTTTGCTGCTTCTCACATGTGACATTTACAGTATATCCTGCAGTCTGTGATGAGGTAGCTTAAGCAAGTCTTCTCCACATTTAAAAATTTGTTATTTGTCCAGCTAGTTCCTTTGCCTCACATTAACATATTTTTCTTGTCTGCCTTCATCAAAACACTGCAATTAATTTGTGTTTGCACAGCTGTGTAGAGAAAAATAAATTTGAATGGGAGACATTAATAAAGGATTAATGCTAGTTGACTAACTAACCATACTGGTATCCTCCTCCCCCTGCTTGTGAAAAAATTAAAACCAACTCCTTATCCAGTTCAGCCATACTCCTCTTTAGCTCTCAGTTTATTAGCTCAACAAGTCACATATTTTGGCAAGTGGCCAACGTCTCCAGGTTAAAGGTTGGTTAAGGGCATTTTTGCTTAGAAAAAATTTGCTTACTGCTTGAATTTGGGGGAATTTCAGTAGCTAGAGTTATTTTAAATATTGAAGGACATGCAGTTCTGGCCTCTGTCAGAATCCTCTGGTAACGGAGTTCCATGTGCACTGCAGATGGAGAAAGTGAAGGAGTTGGGAAGAAAGTGCACCGACTCCTCTAATGGAGCTTCATTTATTTCCCTGTTTGATTCACAAGAGGATTTACTAACCAAGAATATGTATGGCACCTGATGGGGAGGATCTTCATGTTACCTCAGTTAAAAGAACTGAAAATTTATTTTCAAAAACAGAATGTATGTGATAATATAGAAAAAAGGTTTCTTCTTAAAATATAGACTAGAGAATCTGTAAATTAAAAGGAAAGTCACCTTATATATATTGCTACTTATTCTGCTCGCTTCTTCAAAAATGTAGTTTTTCTTCTTACTTTGTTCTGCTTTCTGCAGAGAAAATTAAATTTAAGAGGGAATGGATGTTTTTGAATTAACCTTTGTGGATCTCTCTATGTCCTTGATTCTATATTTCATCTTTCTAGTTGAGTTGAACTTAGGAGAGATAAAATGTCTCTATTTTACTAAATTCATCTTCTAAATTGTAACTTTTGTGGATGATCAAAATACCAGTTGAGCCCGGCTGTTTGGTATTGGAATAGTGGCTACTGAAGTAGCAACAAGTCTTGTTTTCTTATCTTGGAATTCACTCGTCCTGCTTCTTGGGTATGGTTTGGACCTTGAAATAATTAAAATTTCTCAGGGTGCTGAGGATAAGATGAAAGACTTGGAGACATGCCAGATTCCTCTTCCTACTCAGGGTTATGTCAAATTCATGACATAGGATGATGCTGGCTCCTTTTTGCTGAGCACAGTGCAAAGGAAATCAGTGTCTGGTCAACCCCCTGTACAATTTAGTCACATCTAATAGATCAGCAGAAAATGTAACAGGCTATCAGAGGCCAGCTCTGTGATGATGGAATGGCGCTCCTTATTAGCTACATTGAGGCAGTTCGAGATAAATAAAGTTCCATCATTTTGGCTCAGGATTGGTAAAAAAATAGAACAAAAAGTGCTCTAGCTTCAGGTCAGTGTGTTCATGGCCACTATTATCCTCGTGGTGCTCTTGAGCCACTATCAGCAATAGGATTATTTTTCCCACCTTTTCCCACTGAATGCCCTTAATAATAGAACTGACAACTGGAAAGGCCCCATCCCAGGTTAGAAAGTGCCCAAAAAGAATCAGGACCCTACAAGTGCTAACCTTGTACTGGTTAGTGACTGCCTCCTTTTATTTTGAGCCCTAAACAGCTCACTTCTCTCATCCCACTCCCAGCCCTGGATACCAGGGTCTAAGAGACTCTATGGTTTAGAAATGCCTATCGTATGCCTAGTTCAGGAACAACCTTGACAGAATACCAGTACACCTCAATACAGGCATTAACATGAAAACAGAGTGATCCCTCATTTTTCAAAAGAATATTTTATAATGTGGAAATTACATGAAATAAAATTTCACTGTTCACAAGTAAAGGTTATTGGAAGACAGGCACACACTCCTTCCTTCATATACAAGCTATAGCTACTGTGACCCTGTGACAGCAGAATTGAGTAGTTGCAGTGGAGACTATGACCAGTAAAGACTAAAATATTTATTATCCAATTCTTTGCAGCGAAAGTTTGCCTGTCCCTGACTAGGGATACCCCTCTCAACCTGGATACTTTTTTTTTATTATTTAATTGTATTTGACATCGTTTGTATTCCCCAGGGGGTTCCCACCACCATTTTCACCTGTGCACCGTCGACTCAGTCCCTTGTGCTCTTTATGCCTCATCACCGTCTTTGTCCTCCCCTCCCTCCGCCCACCCCCATGGTACCTTGGGTTTATCTTTGGTCTTTTGATCTTGTTGAGTTTTTATTTGTTTGTTTGGTTGTTGTTGGTTATGATTGCCCGTTTCCTTTAACTTTCTCTTGTTTTTTTTTTGTTTGTTTGTTTTGTTTTCTTCTTTTTTATTTTTTGTTGTGGTTGTTGTTCTTTCGCATTCCTCCTAAAAGTGAGGCCATCCGATATTTTTCTATTGCTTTCTGGCTTGTTACACTGAGAATAATTCCTTCTAGTTCTATCCATGTTTCTATAAATGTCCCTAGTTTTTTAATTTTGATTGCTGAATAGTATTCCATTGTGTATATGTACCACATCTTCTTGATCCAGTCCTCTACTTTTGGGCATTTGGGCTGTTTCCATCAACCTGGATAATTTTTACCCATCTTTCAGTCTTGAGCTTAGATTTCACATAGTCTGGGTAGGTGGTCTTCCCTGCTGGCTCTCTTCCCACACCCTAAAGCCCAGCACAAAGTTTCTCTGACAGTTTTCAATATATATCTCTTAGATGACTCCCTGAGTTATAAGTGAAGAAATAGTTGATACCTGCAGCTGATATCTCCTTCTTTCCTTCCCCAGACTCAGTTGACTGGATCCCCCTGACCCACAGAGCTTGGAACAATTCCTTTGTTCAATATATAGGACAGAATCAGAATTTTCCATTGAAGTTCAAAAGGGTCTTTTTCTGTCCTGCGAACCCCAAGATCCATGCTTTCACCTCCACAAGTTTAGCCAAAATGACAAAGAAAGATCATGTTTAGTTTCCCTTGTGTCTCCCCCTAATGCCCTCCTCCTAACTCCCCCTAATGCCCTAGCAAATCTCAGCAGACTGTAAAAACCTGGGGGAAAACTGAGATTGCTGTACTCTGCAGTGGGCCAGGAAGGAAAGGAGCGCCCATTTTTTGAGACTTCAGAACTCTCTCCTGCCCCTCAGAACCCCTAGTTTCAATGTAGGATTCCTCCCACAGACTAGAGGGAACCCAGCTTTTGTTGATCAGTGGTAGTCAGGGGTGAGATTGAGTGCATCTTCTATCTCCCCAGCAGCACCTTCTTGAGGTCTGATATGGAAAGGAACTTGTCTCTCTCCAGCACTTGGAGTCATAGGAGAGATGCGCCTTCCTGGGGCTAAGCCCTGAAATGCCTGCTGCTATAAATGAGCAAGCTCTCCCTGGGCGCCTGCTGTGCCAGGCCCTGTGCTTCCAGGGCATATTTTCTCTCTTCTCTCCTTTTATTTTCACAGCAACTGTCTACAAGGTCGTTATTATGAGCTGTCCCATCTTATACTCATTATAGTAATATGACCAAGGTTGCAGTGTCAAAATGTGAGCCTAGGTCAGCCATCTTCAAAGCCTATACTCATTACACTCCTCTGAAGTTCCCCTGGAAGTTTCTGATGTAACTCACCCCTATAACTTGGCAGAGAATCTTTTCTCTTATTAAGTGTGCAAGTGTTGAACTGAATGAGTCCTTGAGCTGTTTCTTTCTTCAGATGTGAGCTGGGTGTGACCTTTGGATGAAATGAGAGACTAGGGGAACAATACCAATTCTTAATGTGAGGGGCGTGTTGGCTATTGAAATGGCTAAGATTTATTTTTATGACTCAGCCTGCTAAGGGGAGGAAACCGAGCCTGGAGGTTTGAATTTTTTACTGAATTGCTATAATTTAGAAGTACATTTTAAAAGTTTTATAAGTAAGTAAGCAAGAACAAAGTCCAAAGCAAACTGCACACATCTGACTCAGAATCTATAGCTTATTCATGATCAGGCTGAAATAACCAAAACTAGCGGGACCATAATTTAATGTTTTTCCATTTTCAAGTAATGTTGTCTGAGATCTTCAAGGGTTCTGACCAGCTGACCTGAGGATGAAAAACATTACTCAGTAACATTTCTTTCCACACTCACACCATTAAAATGAAGGTTTCACCTAGTTTGTCACAAGGTTGTGAGATGGGAGGAAAAAACTGTGTTGTTGTGTATTGAAGCACTAGGCAAACATGATTAAAATATCCTTGCAGATAACTTTTCTACTCTTGCTCCATGCTCTGAGGGTTCAGAGAGCATTACCTGTGGGGAAAGGGAGCTCAAAAACTATTGCAGAGACAGCAAAATAAAACCAGAGTCAGCCTGCCTCCTTTCATGAATGCTGGAAACCTGGAGTTGAACATGTTTACTGAAACACAATTCTACTTTCCCTTTCGTGATGCTGGCCTAGTTTTGACAACTTCATTTTCAACTTGAGTTTAGGTAACTTTTATCACCAACCCATGTCACTGTTTTAACAGAATAAGAAATCAATTTGTTGGTTGATCATGTTGAGTAGCCTAGCTTCAGAAAGAAATTATAGCTAGCTTCAGCACCAAATTATAAACTGTGACACTTTCATAGTGAGTGTGGCTGTGTTGTGGGTGCCAGCGTGTGGGAGTTTGGCAGCTGGGAAGCCAAATGGTTTCAGTTTTTCCTAATTGTGCACTCTTCCACCAAATAGCAATTTCTTAGCCTTGAAAAGCTCTTCTAGAACAAGGGCAAAGTTCATTTGAGTTCTTAATTGGTGAATCCAAAACTTGTTTAGTAGCACATGCATTATTTTTCTCTTTAATGAGACCAAGAAAATGGTTTCAGGGCCTAGAAGGACCAGCCAGTTCTCCTTTTGACGGCCACAAACTAAATATGGGCACCATAATGATGGTGTGACTCCAGCATGGCTGATACTTTGTGGGGATAATGCCATTATTGTGGTAACCATATTTTCCACATAAAAAGCTTGGAACTTTTTATTGATAGGGAGAGGAGCAGAATGTTTGAAATTGAAACTGACCTAGGAAATCCAGATGAATGTTGATCTCAATATAAAGGAGAAAGAATCTAAGTGCACTAGTATAAATCTAATTTGTTGCTAGAAAAATCAGGAGCTTTGAAAAAATGACTTGGTAGTGGTAGCAAAGAACCACTATCCACAACTAAAGAAACACATTTGAAACCCAGAATGGAATCCAGCAAATATTTTTCTCAGTTATTGTTTTTCTGTATATTTGCCAAGCATTTGGCAGCTACCTTACTTTGGAAGTGTGAAGTTAATGAAACAGATTATGTTAAACACCGGGACAGACGCAGCTAAATAAGGGGTATCCTGTTCTAAGAAATTACCTTGAAGAGCTGTCCAACTTTCCATTATTGTAGCCATTATACAAATATCTTAATCCTCTGAACTTGGATCGTGATTTTAGAAACAGTTCGTTCAAGTATCCCAGCCAATACTGATTTGGTTCGATATCGATATTTAACTATACGGAATAGGATTTGTTTTATTGAAAGACTTATACACTGGCTGTAAGGAGGAGGGGTGTCTGGAAATGTATTGAGCAAAGGTAAAATTACAAATTTTGTAAACAACACAAACTTGAACACAGATTTGGCCATTGCTTCACAGTCTTGCTCAATACTTCACTGTCAATGGCTCTCTTAGGTGAACCCACAACCCATAATGCACCTTTGGTTTGGACTCAACCTGTGGACTCAAAGTTCAGGCAAGAGAGAAGGCTGAAATTTACCTGTATCTCCCCCACCACTCTTGACCAGGTGTCCTTGTAAAGGGCATAGCATTCCCAAACATACATTCCCGATAGTAACACATGAAAGAGAATCAGAAGATCTACCAAAGTCCAGAGCTACAGTTGTTTTTCTCTTGGAGTCCCATGTTATGTATTCAACTCACTGTGGTCTGTTGAGTTCCAATGATCTGAATTATAAACAAATTAAATCATTCCAGCATGAGTGTTTTTCTGGGTTAACATAAACTAAGTATTTGGTAACTTTATGAACTACAATATTCTCACACTAGAGGGTATATCTCCTATAACTTTATTCAGATCCTTATTTTATGAATAAGGTAACTAAGGCACTAGAAAGATGGTACTTGACCAGATTTATCTAGCCAATGTTAGAAGACCAAACTAAAATCTGGATCTATGTAGACTGTCTTCCCAACTCTAAAATGGAATTAAAATTATACAGTACAGCCTGTCACATAGTAGGTGCTTTGTTCATGTCAAAGGATTCTTAACCATATTATCTTTATGGTTCCTGGGATGCATAGATTCCTGACACAGCCTGGACAACCTCATGGTGGGATGGGAGAGGCAGATAGGTGGGCTCTCTTTCATGTAAAACTGTTCCCCAGTTTTAAATAAACTTGATTGATACATGATTTATCAAGCTTTCCCTGTGTACTCCCATCCATTCCAGGTTTCACAGCTTATCCTGTCTTCAATTCTTTAAGAAACTGGCTCATCTTATTGCAATAACATTCATAGTTCTTTAAGTACTCAGAGGTGCCCTTTTAATTTAGATGCAGCCAAATTTTGTGAGTTCATTTCTCCCCCTAGTCTAGTTTCTTTCCATCCTTCACTTGGCAGGTAGCTCTCTCTGGTTAATGACTGTAAGTTCTTCAAAGCATACAGAGCAGCCATGGTATCCCTCTCAGTCTCTCAGGAGGATATTTTCCCTTGTTCTTTTTCTCTTATTTATGGGAAGCAGAGCCAAATACAAGATACTGAGTCCAGCAGGAGGAGCCAGACCTGGCCCAAGAAGAGCCAATAGGGCCTGGGATGCACAGAATGGAGGCAGGAATCCCAGGCTCATAAAGCATCAGCTCTAAAAAGGCATTGGATATCATCTGGTCCAACACTTCATTTTACAGAGGAGGAAACTGAGGCTCAAAGAGAGGCAGTGGCTTTACCTATGCCTGTTCAGGCATCAGTTTCAAGACCAGGCCTAGAATCTGGGTTACTCTCATACCAACTCCCCTACCCTGTGCCAGATGCCAAACACTATTTCCAACCCATAGGTTTGGAGCAGAGATGAGTGTATTGTGGCAGTTATTGAGGGTTTAAGGCTCCATAGCGATTAGCTTTATGAGCTCAAGAGCCAGACTATGTAAGTTCAGATTCAGACCCTGTACTTATTAGCTCTGTGACCTAAAGAAAGTTACTTAACCTCTCTGAGCCTCTATTTCTCCTTCTCTAAAGTGGAAATAATAATATAATCTACTTCTTTAGGTATTAACATGCTAACAAAGAATGTCCTTGTTGTTAAAGCACTTAGAGGAGTACTTAGCACCACTAGTGTCATTGTTATTTTTTTTTGATTCCTTAATCACAATTTTTAACCCAAAATCCTTAGTATCTCTCTATGAATACAGATTTTTCTCTAAGGACACTAACAGAATAACTCTAAATTATGGAATATGATCATAAAGTGCTGAAAGAGTGGTAAGATGATTGTGTAATCTGAGAAAGCTTCCTGGAAGAGGTGTGATATCAACTGAATCCTCTCAGGAGTTAAGATTTCTCATCTTCCAGCAAGAAGAAAGCAGAAAACTGGCCACCTTCCTTCCGTGTTGGAGTTCTGTGACTTCTAAATATAATGTTGATTTCAGAGGCCTTCTGCCATTCACCGTAGCCATTTTTCCCCAAAGAAATGACTTCACATGAATTGAGACTACCAGAGGGGAAGGAGGAGAGGTGGAGAACAAAGAGAGGAGGGGCCCAGCGGACTACAGAGGAGGATTGAGTGTGTTTAGGTGATGGGTGTGGCATGGTAACATATGCATTGTACCCCTGAATCATATACAATGCTGTAAACCAGTGTTAACTCAGTAATAATAAGATAAAATTTTTAAAAATTTAAGTAATGTAATTTCTCTCAATAGAATTGAATTTTCCTGTTTTGTTTTCAAATGTGAAAATTGCCTTCATACTTTGCAAAAGGTTTTTAGTAACATTTGTTGAAAAGAGGCAGAGAGAATTGGTTTGGTTATATATTGTTTGTTTCTTTATGTGTTGGTCATTTTTCAATAATGAAATAAATACTTGTAAGCTCATCAGTCAAAACTAAAGCTAGAGGTTTTTAAAATCCTTATCTCTTATCTATATAAGCCCCTTCTCTTGCCACCCCAAACCTCAGCCTGCCACACAATGCTGTTTCTGTCATTCCCTAATTCCCTTACTCTCCTTTCTTTACTTACTGTTCCATCTACATGTATTCTTAAGAACTAAGCAGGTTTTCAAAATGCCACTGAATTACTTGCTTTAAAATGGTTTACTATAGCTTATATGAATTTTACTTCAATTTAAAAATAATCTGTACTTTTAAGGTTTTAATTGTTTTGAACTTTACATAAAGATATATGTGTAAATTTTAAGACTATTTTTACAAAATATTTCTGAGTTGTACTTACACTGTTACATGCTGTTTTAGTTTTATTTTGATTGCTGTACAATATATCATAGCTATTCATGTTCTCTAGTCAAATGATTTTTAAATTATTTCCATGTCTTTACTATTTTAAATAGTACTTTCACTAACATTTTTGTATATGTTGCTTGTTATGCATGTCCAAAGATTTTGTCCTTGAAAGTGGAATTTCTGGAACATAAGGTTGCAAATATTCAGTTTGGGAGTTAGTGGTAAACTGTTTTCTTTAAAAGGAAGTCCTAACAGCTTGTTTTCAGAAGTATCCTTACTATAGGCTCTTTACTCTTTTACCATTGTTTCTGTTGTTGTTCCTACAGAGGAACATACAACTCACACAAAGCAAAAAGTAAATATTTTACAAAGTGAGCACAGATATATTCAAGGGCCCTGTCCATTGGCAAATAGATATTGGAGAATTACTGGTAATCTCTGCTACATC
The DNA here is from genome assembly GCA_019455555.1 of Galemys pyrenaicus. Taxonomy (NCBI): domain Eukaryota; kingdom Metazoa; phylum Chordata; class Mammalia; order Eulipotyphla; family Talpidae; genus Galemys; species Galemys pyrenaicus. The sequence goes on along the minus strand of JAGFMF010011406.1, from coordinate 6,799,780 downwards.
CTAGTAGAGGAAAAAAACCACAAATTAATAGAAATTATATAGGCACATGGTGATTTATGGAAAATAAAACAGATATACAAAATAGGGGATTAAGAGAAGGAGATGCTATTTCAATGAGGGAGGTAAGAGAGTGCTTTTATGATGAGGTGATATTTTATCAGGAGATATATGGAAAATGTATTATTCTCCTATTTCTAACTCTCCTAAGCTCGTGGACATGCAGAGTTGCTTAGAAAGTTGAAACTGTAATTACAGAAGCGCTTCACTGTTTTTCATGAATGAGAATCATGTTTTAAGATTTTGCCAGCTGTTGTGGTATAGCTAGGGGAACAAAAATCTATGTTATCCTTGTACCTCATTTTAAGAGAAACTGATTCATTTGGAAATAAATTATGCTCATCACATAATACATAATTGATACACAATTACATATCAGAAGGATACATCACTCCATAAATTCTGGAGGTAAGCACATGCATACTAGAGCTAGCCAGAGCTTTCTGATTAACTGGGCAAACATGCAGTGTTGAAGACTGACATTATGAAAGTGCATTCTTTATTATGAAAGCTCTCAAATTAAAATTCAAAGTCAGTCCTAGCATAAGAAACTGGACTTAGAATTAAAATAGGTTGCCACTGAATATGATCTGTCTTGTGGTGCTTGACTGCACTTAACATCAGTATCAATATTCTCATCAATATGGTCCAAAGTGAACATAAGTATAAGGTCAGCAAATCACCTATTGACCCACAGGTGGGCTTTTGGTCATTTGACCCATTTCTCAGATGCCATAGTTTGTATTTTTGTATTTTAATCTCTGTAACTAGACCTTAATTTTAGAAAATATGAAAGTAATACATGTTCCTTGTAGACAAAATTTGGTGCACAGAAATGGTGAGTCTTCCTTCCCTATTCTTCCCTCTTCCTTGTTCTACCCCTAAATTCACAGTTCTGTTGATTCTGGTTCTAGCCCCTCCCCTTCTACCAGGCATAACTTTCTTATTTAATGTTGTAACTCTTTCTACCCAGAATAGTGCTTTTGGTAAAGCTTCTTAGAACATGTGTATTTGACTCACAATTGATTAAATTGGGGTTGGGAAGAAGAATGCCCAGATGAGAATTTAGGGCTTGTGAAAAGCCAAAATTGTTTTCAAATTTCAATGCAGTTGCATTTGGTAAGAGATATCACTATATTCTCCTTCCACATTAACTAATACCAAATTGTGAGGAGACAACAGAACCTGGAGAAAGGGTATGTGTGATTCCCTTTTCCACCTCCTCCTTCTTCACCCCCATGGGCTGGTGAAAAGGGGAGACTGGGTAGGACAGGAGAGAGACCTAGCTGTAGATAAATCTATTACTTTGTGCCACCTGACTCTAAAATTCGCCATGGAATACTTTTATTGGTAATTTCTTTTACAGGTGTGTTTTAGAGAAAGTTGAAATTATGCTGGTTAAAAACATATCTAGACTCCACACTGCAGTTTAAACACATTATATTTTATTTCCTTAAGCACAAGGGCAGAGAAATCTTTTCCCCTCCCTCTTCCCTTTTTTAATTAAAAAAAAGAAAGAAAGAAAATTCAAGGTGTCTTTTCCTACTTGGACTGAAAAAGTAATTATTGCTTTGGGAATAAAGGTAACAAGCATCACATCTCATTCCTAGTTAACCAGTACTTGCCTTTAAATATAAAGGACAATGTCTTTGGAAGACTAAAAAAAATAGTCTTAAGGTATGATTCATATTATTCCCCCAAGGTTTCATTTTTATTTTATTCTCCAACTCCATGACTAAAAGTTTATTTGGTGCTCACAAATTGAAAAAATCTGGACTGCAATAAGCCATTCCTGATTAATTGCCATGGACATGCTTTAAAATCCTCCCCGTGTATCTGAAGCATATACTGTCCTGAGGAGTGTTTTTTGAAGGGAAAACTTCTGGAAGAACCCCCACTTCTTTGAGTTTTCATAAGTGTGGAATGTGTTATACAGGCAGCCTAGCGAGTTGTCAAGAGCTGGATCCTGGAAGGAGTCCCGACTCCACTATTAACTTGCAACAGAGCCTTCAGAAATTTACTTGAATTCCCTAGTCTTCAGTTTGTCTCACCTGTAAAATGAGAATAATGAAAATGACACCTAATGTAGAATTGTGAAGATTAGCTCTATGATAGTATGCTGAACATTGCACATAAAAATTATTCCAACAAATCTTAACTGCTGCTATTATGATAATGCTCTCTATGACTGTTACTGTTATAAATAATGAATTGTGATGTTCCATAGTGAAAAAATATACCTCTGTCTGAGCAAATATTGTATACATTATCAGTATCTTTACCACACCTGATACTTTTTTTACTGTGTTGAATAGTAGTTGTTTGTGGTTCATTGCCGCTCCTTGATTGTATACCTCCTGGTCCACTCTTAAATATATCAGTATTAACCTCTGCATTGCTGGTCAGTTCTCAGGATGGTTTGCATTCAGTAGGTCCTCAAGGGAAAGGTCTTTCAAATAGTACTGGGAAGAATATGTGGAGGGCTGGGTTCCAGTCTGCTGCAATGTGAGGGTTCGGTCTTAGGAATATCCTCACAGTTATTGAATGAAGGGTGGGGATAGGGATGTGGGATAGCTCATGGCATCCAGGAACTGGGGCTGCCAAGGACCTAGTCACCATAGTAAGAGGCAGCCTTCCAGTCTCTGAATGAAATTGAGAAGTAGAACAGATTTGGAAAACAGAAGTTAGTCCATTTTACCAGGGACAGATTAGCTTATTTCTTTTTCTAGTAAATATGTTAAACTATAAAGTTAATGAAATCCAGATTTATAAATTGCCAGAGTCCAAATTGAAGAAATAGGCAGTAAGAGTGTTAGTACGAATAAAATGCAGGTCTGAGAGCCTAGGACATATTTTTAAAAATAAATAATCTTACCACTCGAGACATAAGGCTAGTCATCTCCAAGAGCATCAGCTGTCGAAGTCAACTTGCTGATCTTTCCAATTGGCAAAATCAAACCCACACCAACTGAAAAAAATGCAGATTTTTTGAATAGGTTTGTTAATGAGAAGGTGACAGATATTCCCTGATAAGCCCTTGAGACCCAGAAAAGATTTGGCAAGAGAGGTCAAGGGAAAGTCCAACTCCATAATTGTTGTCCCTTTATCCTCTGATAGATAATGCTATTTTTACCCCAGGTCATCTTCACCAAACCTTCAATTTCATTCTTATACGACCTCTGCTTTTCTTGGATTTCAGTTAAGAATTTCAAAGGCCCTTATTGTTATTTTTAAACAAAATAGTGTTTGAAAATGACAACAAAATAACTTCTCAGTGTGCATTGCTATATGGGAGAGCTGTTTAATTATGATCTCATTCACCCCATGATGAAATATTACTTTTTTTTAAGATTTTTTTTTTATTGATGCACACAAGAGCTGGGGTACAAGTCAGAGGTGCAGGGGGTGAGAGGAGTCACCAAAGACAGAGTGGGGAGCAGAACAGGCAGATCGACTGAAATACACTGCTGAGGGGAGCAGCAGGCAAAGCAGGAGAGGTCTGCTGCACCATGTGGGTCACCTCCCTGGCTGGGATCGAACTGATGTTGCAGTGGCTGCAAGAGCCCCACAGTGCAGTGCTCAATCCCTTGTGCCAGCAGGAAAGCCCTGAACTCTTATTTTTGAGGTTCTTCTCTGTATCATTTAAATAATTTTAAGTAGAACTTTTGCTTTATGTTTTTGAAGGGATTTGTATATATGTTTTTTTAAATAATAATTGATACAGTTTTGCTTTTTCAGCTTTGTTAAATTTCTACCTGACCATGTAAACTTGCAGTTTACTAATTGACATATTACCTTTGGAAGAAATTTCACCTGTTAACCTTGATACTGTATTTCTTTCTTTCATATTTTGATCAATAAATTGTTGCTTCAGGACGTAATCATATTTTTGTGGTCCTAACCAAAAAATTAAGAAAAATTAGCTCCAGAAAAATTATAATGAACAAAATAAGAAAGACCTTTTTTCATTGTGGAGCCTGTGTTCTAGCAGGGTCGTCCTTCCATCATGGAAATTGAGTCAGACTGAGAGCTTATGGAAGGGTGGCTAGTCCCTCATCTATGCACAATCTCTTGCAATAACAGAAGATGTAAAGATATATAAGTCTGTGATCTGTCTTGGGAAGGAGACTAGATAGCTGTTTGCCAAATCTTTTTTCTCTTCCTCTTCAGTGCTCAGCTAGGCCATGTTCCCAGATCCCCTCATGCCTGAGTGTTAGCCACTGGAATGTGTTCAAAGGTGAATACACCATATATAGGTCTGGCCCACTAAATCTCCTAGTCCATCCTCTACATTGTCTCTCTTTTCCCTATTGTCTTCTCTTTTCACCTGCTGGTCGTAAAGGACTGGAGGCCCCAAGAGAGGCAGAGGGCAAGATGCAAGGAGCCTGGTTCCGTGAATGGTAACGTGTATGTCTTCCAGCTAATCTGACTTGACTGATCCGGCCCTGACCGACTGCATGAACCCAAAGGAAACTGGTTTGTGAAGCCTCTGAGAGTTCAGGGTGTTTCCTTCACCATCACGGGAATTTCCGTCGTCATTTATAACATTCTGTACAGTGCAGATGAACACACAAAAATTAAATGGCCACACAAATTATTCAGGTAAAAGAAAAATACCCTCTTAGTTAGAGACTGCAGTGGCCATCCTAAGTAGATTACCTTAACTAGATTAGTCACTTCTGAAGAGCTGAGAATTGAGAATTGTGATCTGAAAGAGAAATTTGAATCTTTTATTATGAAAAGAGGAAATTTAATAAGATAATAATTAGTAGTCTATCATAGGGATATTTTGAGGATTGAGTAAGTTAATATTGTATTGTAAATAAGCTAATAATTGCATACATAAATTAATAAAACATAAAAGCATTGCCTAAATTGTAATAAACTGTTTATTGTTTTGGTTGTCTTACTTTTCAGTTATACTTTCTGAGTTCAGATCCCAGTTCTGCCTCTTTCTTGTTCTAGCCTGGACAGATCACCTAACCTCTCTGAGCCTCAGTTTCCTCATCTGTAGAGATGCTAAGAATACATACCTCACTGTTACTGTAGGAGTAATAAGGTCATTTGGGGATTCCTCCCCACTGCCTCAGAGCAAAACAGATTTGTGACCTTCTCTTCAAGTTATTTTAGGGCATCTCTTGCCTTGGGCTATGACTGTGTTAAGCTCCATGGAGATAGCTTTGTGATCCCTTAAATAACCAGAGTGTCATTTAATAAGGTAAGACACATAACAACTAAAAAACCATTCAAGGCTCTATGAAATTTCAATGGGATGTGAGTAGTTATATCAGTGTTCTGGCCACAAGCAATCTGAATTGTCAAAGAACCTTTGAATCTATTCTAAGACATGCTCCCCCTCCCTCTGAATAATCTGCATGGGTGGATTTTTGCAAACTGGCTATTCTACACATATCTGTAGAGCAAGATTATTTTTTTGAGCACTCTTATCTCAGTAAGTATGAATTTTTGGAATGCTAAGTTTCACTATTCTGGTTTCATTTTAAAACATTGCACCATATGCTTATATTTATGCTAATTAGTTTTGGATTTATCAACATGAAAAGGAGAGGATAGACAAAGAGAGAAGGGGTTGGACTAGACAGTGTTCTTTTTTTTCTTTTTTTTTTATTATTAGTTATATTTGACATCATTTGTAGTCCCCAGGGGGTACCCACCACCATTTCACCCGTGCACCATCACCTCAGTCCCTTGTGCACCCTCTGGCATCTTCCCCGTCTTTACCCTCCCCCCTTCCCCGCCCCTCCCCCATGGTCCCTTTGGTTTATCCTGGCTTTTTGGTCTTATTAAATTTTTGTTGTTGTTGTTGTTTACTTTTGGTTATAATTGCCCAATTCCT